>CM076577.1:997543012-997626727 GCA_034641835.2 Pinus albicaulis | reverse complement strand
TTTTTGGTTGAACAAATGATTGAAGGTACTTTTAATTCTTATAAAGAAAGTGTTGTCTTTCATCACCTTGACTATTTGTGCTTTGGATTATGTGAGTTTTACATGTAACTCTCTTGGATTTAATTGCACCAAAGGTGTTATTTTAAGAGGGGAACAATCTTACTAACTTAACGAGAACTATAATCTCAAAACGATAACTGTAGCATGAAAAACCTTTATTTTTGTGTACAAAACATTAAAAAGCACCCTAAAATCCAAAAGTAGTGATGTTGCATCAACCTTTCTTTAAAAGTTTAAAATTTCAACATTTTTTAGCCATGGCATTAAAAATCAAAATCGTGATCATGGAAATCCTTAAAGTTCCAACAATTTTCAACCATGACATTGAATATCAAATAACATGAGTTCAAAAACCTTAAAATTTTGACATTTTCCAACCATAGAATTAAAAAAATATCTCAAAGGTGCAAAAACCTTAAAATTTCAACAACTTTCAATCATGTCATTATAGTAGATTTTAAATTCTCATTATATTATGGTTGATTAATGGGGTTTTTGGAAGTTTTCTCCACACTAGACATTTTGTAGTCGATATTTCAAATCTAGTAGTAGAATACATCATCAGGACAAAAAGGTCATGGAGAAAGAAAAGAATATACTTAGTGATAAATACAACATGTCAAAAGATGGGGGGATGAAGGTGGGTTGGTATGGAACTTATAACAAGGATAGGAATAACATAGAAAAAACATAGACAAATAATTAGGAAATTAACAAAAACCTTAAATTTTATTAAGAAAATAACTAAAAGCGTAAAATTATTTTAAATATTAATAAAAACCTCAAAATGAATAAATTAATAAAAACCTTTAAAAATATTAGAATTTAAGAAAAATCCTTTTTTTTAAAGAAACCTAGCAACTACAAAAAGGTTGAAGTTATAAATAATTATAGAAGTAATATTAATATTAATGTTGAATAATAATTCCAACATGGTATAAAGAAGATGATGCCAATGTGTTTTATTAAGTCACTCCTTGGAGTAAAGGTCACTCGTTCGAAACTTCGTGGGCAAAAATCTAGCCGTGATGAGGCTTGGTGTGCCCCAAGCCAGATGTGATCCCCGAGTGAATTGGACAGCTTAGATGCCCCTAGTTCGAGGCTACTCAAGCCACATGTTAGTTGTGTCATTCATCTCGAGACTCACATAAACTAGCAAACACAAAAAATGTTATAATATATATATATATATATATATATATATATATATATATATATATATATATATATATATATATATATATATATATATATATTCTATGGGTTTCACAAGCTCCGAAGATCAGTGACTGCTACGTCCACATAATATTTGTACCAAGAAGATCCACCCAAAGGGATCCCTTCCTGCTAGCTCAATCACAGATACTGGCTCCAATATCGTGTAGAGAATTGAACCTGTGACTTCTCAATAGCAATGGTGCTCTAATTACGGGGACTCAACCAATTGAGCTAACCCTCATGCCTCCTATTATAATTATATTATAATAATAATTTTTCAATACTAAGAGGGTTTAAGATGAAAACCATTTTCTCTTGGATTTCCCAACCCTTACTCACATTCGTACTAATTTTCAGAACCTTTGCCACTACTAACCTTCTTGAATTGTTAATTCATCAAAACTATAGTGGTCTAGGAACGCTTCTCTCCCTTCTTTTAGATCATAGAAATAAAATATTAAACAATCTCAAATAATATCTTACTTTCTTAAGGTCTGATAGAACATATTGATCTTAGTGGACATTAAACATCATCATTATCAGTATTCTATTTAATAACAATAATAATGTATAAATAAATAAATAATAGAGGTACTTATTTAATAATAATATAATAATAAAGGGGATAATAGAGTAAATTATAACCTAAAGCATAATGATAGTATAATTTCATAATGATGAAGGGTTAGATAAGGAAAGAAAGGGAAAATAATGAGAGAAGGAACCCAAATAGTAAAGGAAAGTAAGAAAGGAGGGGCAAAAGAAGGTGACAAGGGGTGGAGGGGGAGGTTATAGGCGTGTGAACAGTAGATGGAAAGAAGGGGAAATGGGAGAAAAGAAGGGAACTAGAAGGGAAAGATACCCGCCAGAGAATATAAAAGGTATAGAATAGGGGGAATATAAGAAGTAAGAAAAAAAAAATACAAGAACGAAAAAGAGAGGGAATGTATAGGGAAGAAGGGAGAGGGATGGAGGAAAAATGGAAGGGTGGAGGAAAGAAAGGGAAAAATCAAGGAGACAAGAGAGTAGAGATAGAAATAAAGGGAAAATATTGGAGAATTAAAGGGAAGGGAAATGTAAAGGGGGAGAGAGGTTATAAAAGTAAGAAGGCAGAAGGCTTAGTACTGGAAGGGAAATAAAATGGAAAGGTTAACGGAAACAAATGAGAAGGAACAAAGAAATACATGAAGAGAAGGAATCTGGGAATAATAGAAGGGAGGAGGAATATTGTAAAGAAAAACCAAAAGAGAGAGATACATAGAGAGAGAACTAGGGAGGGATACAAAAGGAGGAGGAGGAATGATGAAGGGTGGGAGAAAACAATTAAAAATGATCTTTATAGGACCTAAACCAATTGATCATAAGAAGACATTTTCCACTAATATCAAGACTACCATCCCTAATAAGGTTTTTGAGGTTCTTCATCATTTCAAGGGCCTCTCTAACACGATGCTTGTATTAATGATTCTTTTCATTATAATCTAAATATCATGGCTAAAAAAAACCTTTAAAATCAACACCTAAATCAAAGATTCATTCTTCCAAGAGCGCCATTTATTTTGTTTGTTTTAATATTCTAAATTATAGCTCTTTTGAGTCTTATCCTAAGATAACTTGATCCATTTTCAAGGGCACTCAAATTTGCAATATTTTTTTTAAGGATAAGTTACAAATTCATTATTAATTTAGACAAAATCATAAAAAAACACCCTAAAAAATATTGATGTAAAACATTTTTTCTTTATTTTTAATTAAAAATAATAATTAAAAAAAAACCATTCTCCAAACCAAAATTCTAAAAAATTCAATAAAAATTGATTAAAACCCTAAATTATAAAACCTAAGTCACCTGGTTCAACGCACAAAATTTACTAAATTCAAATTTTGTTGAATTTCATTCGTGAATTTATTCGATAAGGTTAGCAAATTTCAAGGCGGACATGAAGAAGCCAAACACAAACATGAATAATTTCACATATTTTTTCTAAAATTCTATTGAAATTAATTTCAAGTTCGTTATGAAATCACATGAGATTCAAAGAATTTTTTAATAAGAAAAATAAAAAAGTAATAAAACCCTAAAGGCTAAAACCTAGTCGCTTTAAAAAATATTCCAAGTTGCTTTTACTAATTATGTTGTCTAAATGTCAAACTTTGACAATGAGGGAGAGACCAATATGGGTTAAGTTAGCTTTGAGAGTATGTTAGGAGTTGTTTTTATAAAAAATTATAATAGAAGTGTAATATTTCAATAAAATGTAAAAGTTAAGTTTATTAAAAAAACATATGTAAATTATATATATATATATATATATATATATATATATATAGCAAGTTGGAAAACCTATCATAACTCAATTGCCAATCCAACACTGAGTAAAATCTTCATTGGTTGTTATCCACAAATGAAGGTTGAGTCATCATTTGTCTTCAAGGAAAATGACACCACCTAGAATTACATGTTGGTGGTTTGTAATGGGGAGAAATTTCACTCTTGTTATACCTCTGGGTCTTGGGCCATTAACTTGTATCCTTACTTCCGAGGAAAGGAATATATTAGCCAAGTAGAAGTAGTTTTAGAGCCTACTTTAGGCCCATTCATTTGATATATGTGTGTTAATTTTGTATTTATAACATACACAAATTAAATTATATAAATTTATATATTTATAAACAATTATAATACTAGTATAATATTTCAATAAAATATAAAAGTTAAATATATAAAAGAAACATATATTAATTAAAAAAATATTTTATTCTTTAAATTTTGTTATCATTTATTTTCTTATTTATACTATACATAATTCGAGTATATAAATTTATATATTTATCAAGAATTATAGTAGAAGTGTAATATTTCAATAAAATATAAAAATTAATTATATAAAAAACACTTGCAAATTAAAAAGGTATTTTAATATTTAAATTTTGTTGTCATATATATATATATATATATATATATATATATATATATATATATATATATATATATATATATATATATATATATATATATATATATATAACCCATAAAGTGTAAATTAATTGATTTGTGTGGGGCTTAGTCTTCGCTAGGTCATAGGTTCAAATCATATAGGGAGTGGTTGAGGATGAAAACCACCTTTGGGGGAATTAAACAATCCCAAGGGACATCCAAGATCGACCAAGTTTTACACAATCCTGGTGATAACATCCCACCTTCCATCCAACATTAGAGATGGTTCCAATCTAGACTCATCATAAAAGACTCACCTTCCATCCAACATATATATCTGTGTGTGTGTGTGTGTGTGTGTGTGTTGGATGGAAGGTGAGTCTTTTATGATGAGTTGCAACTATTTTATGATGAGTCTAGGTTGGAACCATCTCTAATGTTGGATGGAAGGTGGGATGTTATCACCAGGATTGTGTAAAACTTGGTCTATGTTGGATGTCCCTTGGGATTGTTTAATTCCCCCAAAGGTGGCATAAATATCAACCACTCCACATATATATATATATATATATATATATATATATATATATATATATATATATATATATATATATATATATATATATATATATATATATATACACACACACACACACACACACACACACTTAAATTATATTAATTTATATATTTATAAACAATTACTATAGAAGTATAATATTTCAATAATATATAAAATAAACATATGTATATTAAAAAATATTTTAATATTTAAATTTTCTATCATTTATTATCTTTGAATATATATATATATATATCCAAAAAAAAAACAAAAAACAAAAACTTATATTTCCAAGTTTGAATATATACATTGGGATGACCTACTTATCTCATCATGACTTTTTCTTACCCATGAGACCAAAACCAAAAAAGATTGTGAAAAGTCCATAAGACACATACAAAAAAAACTTACAAAAATCATTTACTGAACTAGACCCAAAACTATCAATCATCTTAAAACCCTTATCCTCGATCAATATGACCATTCTCTTCATTCTTGTCAGTCATAAATATATGAATGGATTTGAAATTCTCTATATCATGCATAAAATAAATTTGCATAACAGGAAAATCATAATTCGATTACCATGACCTCCAAGTTTCCACTATCTCCAGAGCACCATGGTGAACTTGGGCCACTTCTTTGGACAAACAATCTACTTCAATATTCAACTCTCTCAATATGTGCTTAGCCTCCAACCATTCCAATTTGTGAACTTCATGTTTAATCTCTTGAATGATGTGGTATAAATGAGGTGAAATAATGTTGATTTTACCATTCATCCATTCAATAACAATCTTGGAATCACCAAAGTTCTGCAATTCCTTTACCTTAAACTAATTTTCAATAGATAACAAGGCCCATAAACCTAAAAAAATCCTTTTTGTTTGATCCATCATTGGAACAAACTATGATATGGTTCACTAAATGATTATTAATAAAAAACAACATGATGTCGCAAACAAGAAGGTATGCAACTTAAAAATACACATACACATAAAATTCTGAAATCCACACACTAAGTATACATATAAAATCTCAGAAATAATTCATTAATCAATAAAATATTTACAATAGAACTATTGGCATAATCATTGGACTCTCATTTCTCTCTCTCACTCACTTGTGTGTCTAATGGGCTCGCCTAGATTTATATAAGTGGATTTGAACCCAAAGTAGATTATAGATCCTAAACAAACTCCCACAATATCTCTCATGATCCATAAAATCTCTCACCTAATCCCTTATCTCTAAATAATATCTAACTAACCCTCAAATCTCTCAATTATTCCAAAATACTCTTCAACTTTCTCCTAATTAGAATAATTCTCTCTCCTAAAAATATAGGAAAAATACATTAAATAATTGAATCCTAACTTAGGGAGCTAACTCCTTTAGTAAACATTCAACCTTAGGTTATATTCTCCTGCATCAGACTCCCCAGGTAAAAGGAAATCATGGTCTCCTGACCATATGTCTTTATAAGTTGATAAAACTCCTCTTGGATCCAAAAATTTACTATGTTGTTGATCATGTACTCTGTTACATTGTTGATATTTTGTGGTTGTCTTTTCCCATATTCCAGGCTTCCAAAATTTAGTGTGAAATTATCCTCCTACTCTGTTGATGTATACTTGTGTAGTCAAATGTATCATATTGTTTTCCTTCTGCCTCATCTTGCACTATCTTAGTTTAAGTGTCTTTTCCATCAATTTCCTTAATTATTCAATTTCAATATTCAATCTAGTTTCTGATTGAAGTTTGTTGTTACTAGCTTGTAATATCAATTCATCATCTTTAACATTAAATTGAGATTCCACATTTTTACTGTTTGAACATTGAACATTTCTCTTCTTTTTTGCAACTTGATTAGATTCAGGTTCCATCAACATCTTTTCTAGCAATTGTAATTCTTCTTCACATTTCATAAGCATTTTACGATCACTTTCAGAAATCATTTCAAGAGACTAGTCTTCACCTTTGCATGAAACAAAATTAATTTCTTGTCCATCATCTGCAACACATCCTAAATCCACACACCAATTGTCAGATTTAAAAACATAAGACTTTATAGCCTCAAAAAATGATTCTTCCTTCAATTCTACATGCTGATCTTCTAAACAATTTGGGTGTCATTTATGGGAATTAAACCCATGTTCATATCATCATCTTCTTCACCAAAAATCGGTCATTTTTCTAGTTCACAAATGCATACATTCATCTCAGTTATTTGGATTTTATATGTTTTTCAACTTATGTTTATGTCTTCTTGCAATCAACTGCTTGATTGGCCATCTAGTTATCTTCTTCATTACCCATCCATGTTTCTGATTTTGTAGTAGCTCCATCAATACATCAAGTCATTTCTTCAACTCAACGATCTATTTCTCAAATTCTTCATCACTTACGCCAACTTTTATAGCATCATTGGGGCTTTTCTCCGAATTCTGCAAATAACTATCCATAGTCATCTTCATCTCCTTTGTCCCTTGCATAAACTCCTCTATACTTTGATTTCTTTGTTGTAAATGGTTACAATGCATTGACCATACTTTGGGTGTAAGTTCTATCGATCATGCACCCATTACATTCAATAACTTTAACATACTTTTGATTCAAATTTACAACTTTTATATCAAGACAATTGTAATTCTAAAAATTCCTGACCATTTCTACTTGACTTAACAAACTCAATTGACCCACTTATTTTAAAGACTCTTAAAAAAAAAATTTATCAGAAATTTTCTAACGCAACTTACAAATAAACAAACTCTTTTGACTTTATTACAAATAAACCTTACTTCAAACATTAACACTATTATATTAAGTATCCCACTTCATAAATGAATAATTCACTTCAAAAGTGACACTATTACATGAATATTGTCACCTTTGAACATAACATTGATTTAGTGTTTCAAAATTCCTCACTTCTTTGTTCCTTATAAATGTGGGAATGTTTGAGAATGAATTAAATTTTACCCAAATAACCATCCATTTGAATTTAATACTCAGGTATCTCTCCTTCTTATTTACCCCTAAATTAAAAAAAACATAATCATAAATAAAAAAAGCTGCATTAAAAAAAAAAAACATACTCATAAATAAAAAAAGAGAATTTACCATTCTCACTCTACTCAACTTTTCACGTTTCACCATAAAATCAAATTATAATACTCCACTCTTTCTTGATTTCACACACTCCACGTTATATTTTTAAATTAGTTTTCCACCTTTTTTAATGCACATATTTTTAAGAGTTAGTGTATTATGTGTGCATACCCAAAAAAAAACAATGCAAATGTTTTATAAACTTCACAAAGGTCCACCAAAACAAATCACCCACGTTGATTTTCCACTCTCAACATTCAACATAGTTCTGCTCCACGCTGTTACGGATTAACGCTGCAATGGATCAACAACTCCATGACACTTCTTCTCAACACATTTTCTCCAACAAAATCAACCCTGAAGATTCATGCCTTAACTCTCCTCCAACTCATAACTGTCATTAATACACACAACTCCGCATTTCAACGTCGATTTGCTGCAATGTCGATTCCTCGCTCTAAAATTGAAATTTGCAAGAAATTTTCAATTCTGGTGTTTCCTTCTGCCAATTCGATCCTAATTTGCCTCTATATTATGGAGCTACAGGTGCAAGCCCACTTAGTTGTTCCTTCATGCACCTTTCTTAGAACGTGTGCATTATATTGGAAAACAATTGATCTAAAACAAAATTACTTAATTCTCGATGACAATATACGATTGATATATATTAAAAAGAGGAAACACTCGAAAATCCTTTCATACTACTTTTGAAGGAATGGACAAAACGCACAGGGATTTTTCAGGAGATGAGCCCATCATTGACATACCTTACTAATGCGACAAGCCTTCGACAGGCGTACAAGTCACATGCAGAACTCGATTTATCTCAAATAAATTCCATAGGTTTCGACTTAGTCACACTCTTCCAACTATTTCCCACATGGATTCATTTCCAAAGATGAATTTTTGTAATTGATATTCTACCACGCTTGTGCTATGCCATATAGGAATTATAACCTGGAGACGTCAATACACTTTCGACTAGTTCTCAAGAATTGCAATTTCAAGGAAAAAAGAATCTGGGCAATATTCTCCAAGCGATAACAAAATTATTTAAGATTCAACTCTAAGATAGACTTGGGCTCCTGAACGAACCATCCATTCATTAAGACTGCTACACTCTTACACCTTATTCCTTGATTCAAAAATCACTATATCCACACCAATAAGCTCCCACGCAGTCTCCAATCACGCAAACACCAGAATTAATAATTCTGGACGCAGTCTCCCATGCAGTCTCCAATCATGTAGTCTCTAATCACGCAGTCTCCTTGAGGTTGAGCACATTCTCCAGTGATCACTAGCCATAAAACTTATGATTTCACCCGAGGTTGGATTGATGGAGATAGCAGGACTGCTGGTTTGATTTATTCGGGCAATGATATCTTAGAAGCATACAAATTTCCTAGGAGTGGTCGATATGTTGATGCTCAAAACTCTCTTTTATTCCTTCGGATTCCAGAACCCCAGACAGAACTGCAGATGCACTTTAAAATCTTCCTCGAGCAAGAAACTGGCCGCAGGAATTATACGAGAAGGTTGCTGAGAGACTTTGATACCAAAATGATGTCGCAAACCAGAAGGCTTGCAACTTAAAAATACACATACACACTGAATTATTAAATCCATACAAGTATGCATATAAAATCATTGACCTCTCATTCCTCTTTCTCACTCACTTGCATGTCTCATGTACTCACCTAGATTTATAGGAGTGGGTCTGAACCCAACGTAAGTTCTAAATCTTAAAAAAACTCCTACAATATTTCTCATTACACATAAAATCTCTCACATAATCCCTTATCTCTATATAAGATATAACTAATCCTCAAATCTATCAATTCTTCCAAAAAACTCTTGAAATTTCTCCAAATTACGATAATTCTTATTCTCTCCTAAGATTATAGGAAAAATACATTAAATAATTACATCCTAACTTAGAGAGTTAACTCCTTTAGTAAACATTCAACTCTAAGTTAGATTCTCCTGCATCACAACACCTACACCACACATCGGTGGATTACCCTGGATAGTGCCATCAAAGTAGCCCATGGTTTACCTTCCATAAATGAGATTCTGGAATTCTTTTGTTTTTCCTCCACCATGTGAGCTCTAATGTACTCTTTAATCACAATTGATACCACCTTAGTATGAAAATATTTTTCTTAAAAAATGGTCATGTTCCTAACCCACCATATGGAGTGTATCAAAGCAACTAACATTTAATCACAATTGATACCACCTCAGTAGGAAAATATTTTTCTTAAAAAATGACCATGTTCCTCGCCCACCATATGGAGTGTATCAAAGCAACTAGCATTTTTGGGTAAGACACCACAAACCCATTCGAATTTTGCCCCCTCACACACTCTTCCAATGTATCCTTTCTCCAAGTGGATGATACAGGAGCAAATTTTGTTTTTAGGAAAATTCATATTTGTTGAGAAAATCGACATTTAATAAACAAGTGTGATATACATTATTCTTCACTTCTAGAAAGAGAACAATGATTTAGACTAATCCAACCTCATTTTATCCCATCATCCCACAAAGCCAATTTCATTTTCATTGGGCTTTTGTGTTTCTACCAGACCTTGAACTACCATGCAATTTCCTCACATAAATTAGATTTGATCTAGGCTTCATAGCCTAATTTTGTAGTGAAGTCGCCCAATGAAGAATTCTTGGACCATGCCAATATATCTTCATCCTAATCTAAAAGTCTTATCATTACCGATGCAAGGATATTGATAAAAGAATTAAACTCCACTCCTCAATTACTAAGACTCGAGTCTGTGGAAGATCTCCATCCTATAATTCTCATCTCTTGAACATCATCGTTGTGAGCATCCAACAGAGGGTACACATGTGCATTATGTGGTGTATTTATAGTATCAATAGAGAGCCTAAAATTTTCACATGCACCAATGTAGGGATTAAAACTATTCCTTATTCTCCTCCCATTACCAACCTGCCAAGAAATCCATTCACCAATCAAAGGAAAGACATTGCAAAGGGCTTTCCAGACCCTCGAGGAGTTTAGAATCCACTTTTTGGGAATCCTTATCCGTTCAAATTCAGTAAGGCTATTAAAATACTTATCCTTGAATATATATATATATATATATATATATATATATATATATATATATATATATATATATATATGATAATTTTCAAAAATTTAATTACGTTAAGCTTAATACCAAAATTTATTTTCAAAATTTATCATTGAACTTTAAAGTTTTCAAACTCAAACATGAACACAAGCCATGTGACTTAGGAAGCTTTCTACATCTTATTAGAATTAGTTAGGATTATGCTTACTTTAGTATATCTTGGATTGGGTTTGTTGAGGAAGTTGAGAGAATCTCTCAACTTCTCTCTCTAAAATTAGAATTAGTTTAATTATATATTTGATGTATATGATTATTGAAGATATAGAAATTATTATTTGTGTGTTAATATGGTATCAGAGCAATTTCTGGCTTGATTCCCTCACGGGAAGGCCAAGAAGATGTGAGAGTCTGCGTAATTGGTTGTGTGTACATAGGTGTGAAAGTGAATGTCTGTTTTTTTTTAATTTTTTGTTTGTATGTGAAGTGTGGGGACAGATTTCATAAAAAGACGATCTCTGTTGAGTAGATCTGCGTGCTTCTCATGACAGTGCTCGCTTCAGATCTTAAAGCAAGAGATATCACATTCGAGAATACATATGGTCCCAGTGATGAGATTTCGGACGATCAAGCTATGGCGTTGAGGGTTTCGGGAGATCGTTCTGCGTTTTACAATTGTAGATTTCTGGGCTATCAGGACATGTTGTTAGACGAAAGTCAGAAGCATTATTTTCAAAACTATTACATTGAGGGTTCTGCCGACTTCATATGCGGCAATGAAAAATCTCTCTATCATAATTTCCAATTACATGGCATTCCTGTACTTCATTCAAACGCAGTTCATCCAGGCGTATATACGGCTCAGAAGAGAAGTTCTCCGTCGGAAGACACAAGATTCGTCTTTTTAAATTGCAAGTTAACAGAGCCGAGGGATCTTAAGGACGATGGGCTGGATGAATCAGTGATCCGATCAATTCCAGTCTACAGAGAGAAGGAGCGGTTTATTGAAGGGACTGAATGCATGATCTCCAAGCGGTTGAGGCCTACAAACACCAGAGCAAGTTTCCCCCAAGTTTTAAAGCGAAGAATTCTCTCCTGCTACTGTTTGTTCGCAGCAGCGTTTCGTATTTGGACCGAGCACGTGACTGCTTTAACACCAGATGCTTTCAGAATCATTTCCACGTCTAGCACTGCGAAGCTTGACTTCCTGAAAACCCTAGGCGCAAATGATGTTATCAATTATACGAAGCAGAGCTACGATCAGATCTCTGAGAAATTTGATTTTGTGTTTGATTGTTGCAGAGGTGTATACCTCTGAATAGAAGCCGTGTAAGGATCCTGAACGCTGATCCAGATGATCGAGTGTCGGTTTCAGATGAAAGAGAAGGCCAGCGCACCGCCTAACCTTTTCCGTGCATTCCAGCCAAATCGTATGTTTCTAGCGATCTCCTCTATAAAGAGATCGATTCTCATCTGATTTGCGGAGGTAGCCAGACAATATAATTGGGATATGAAGGCTTTAGCGTGTTATTAGTGTTGTTACATAGATTCTTTATTGTTCGTGTGTAGATGATAACCGTCATCGATTCTAATGTAAATGTATTTTTTGAGTAAAAGATTATCTCGTGGAGTGCAGTTTTTGGATTAGGGATTTTATCTGCGGGTGTGCGATTTGTGTAGAAGAGAACCAACTATGAACAATTTAGCATTATTTAAATTAGTCGTTCTTGACGTCCTACAGGGACGAGAGAAAAAATGACTAATTTGATTGTGTGAATTTGTTATATGCTGATCTTGTTGTGCTACGGGCCAAGGAGCATCAGTTACAGGTTACAAGCAGGTCAAGTTGTTAGATTAACTCTTGAACACATTCAGTATTCAGACCATTTGCCTAGCCACTGATGGATAGCTGAAAGCGAAATATCCGACAGATGGTGATTGGTCCATAGGATGGTTCATCACTTGTCAGCTCTATCGTGGAAGCCCCGACGAGCCGAGTTGTCAATACTGTTGATCTTGAAAAGTTCATTATTGCTGGTCAGAAACAATGTATTTTAAATGGGTTGAATGGTAGCTCGAAAATGGTGGAGAAAAGAGCGTTTCCTATGAGATCTCAGAGTGGGTACAGATGTTAATGAAGACCAGATCAGACAAAGACACAAAAAGTTTAAAGTGTTGTAATTGTGATTAATTATATGTTTTGTAAAGTAAGCATTAAGGGAGGGTATTAGAATTAGTTAGGATTATGCTTACTTTAGTATATCTTGGATTGGGTTTGTTGAGGAAGTTGAGAGAATCTCTCAACTTCTCTCTCTAAACACACAAAATTGATTAAATTCAAAGTTCACTGATTTTCATTCCAAGGCTATTTTATTTGATGAGGTTCACAAATCTCAAGTTGAACATGAATATGGATAATTTTAATAATTTTTTCTAAAATTTCATTGAATTTCGTTTCAAGTTCATTATGAAATTACAAGAAATTCAAAGGGGTTTGTAATAAATAAATAAGACTCTAAAGGCCAAAACCTACTTGCTTAAAAAAGAAATGCAAGTTTCTTGCATTAATGAAATGCCTCTTAATGTCGAACTTGACAACTAGGGAAAGACCAATATGAGTTAAGTTAGCTTTGGGAAGATGTTGGGAATCATGTTGTTAATTTACATAGAACATGGTTTTTTTTTAATAATATTTTTCATTTTTATTTGTTTATCTTTATCTTCACAATTTTGATATGTTAATTTTATATTTACACCATATACCTTTAAATTATATAAATTTATATATTTATAAACAATTACAATTTAACAAAATTTTAATATTTCAATAAAATATAAAAGTTAAATATATAAACAAACATATAAATAATTATAATAGCATAGACTTAAATTATATAAATTTATATATTTATAAACCTATATAACATAAATATAATATTTCAATAAAATATAAAAACTAAATATGTAAATTAAAAATTATTTTAAATTTTTATTTATACCATTATATATATATATATATATATATATATATATAATTTGTTTGCTAAGTTGTGTGAGTTTTAAGATGACTACAGGTTTAACTTTTGGTTTGAGAAATAGTGACCTAAGGGCATTTAAGTCATCATAATTACCTAGAGATCGCACTAGGCTTGGGCCACATCGACCCTTAAAATGGATGAGAATCGCATTGGCCTAGGCCCCACCAAACCTTTTAGGTCATTTATTATTTTTTTAATATTAGGTATATGTGTTAATTATTTAAATTATATATATTTATATATATTTATAAATTGTAGAATTGTAATATTTCAATAAAATATAAAAGTCAAACATATGCACATTAAAAAAAAAAAAAAAAAAATTAAATTTTGTTATCATTTATTATTTTTTAATGTGTGTTAATTTTGTATTTATACTATAGACACTCAAATTATATAAATTTATATATTTAAAAATAGTTATATTAGAAACAATTATAATAAAAGTATAATATCTCAATAATATATGTATATGTATATTTTTTAAATCTGGACTATGCATGTATATATAACAAAGACTAAAAAATGAACACTTGTATATAATACAAAAGATAAAAGTAAACCCATAATAATAATAATAATAATGCCCATGTGATGTAGAGCAGTCGGTGATGGGGTGCACTGTTAAGGCACTCTGTTTGTAAGGTCATTGGTTCGAAACCCGTGGGTGATTAGGATTAGTCTAAATGAACAATATATATATATATATATATATATCATTTTAAAAATATGAGAAAAAAATTATAAATTGAATCTCCAAATTTTCATATATATACACACACACATGCCGGTAAGAAAAAACCAACAAAATTTATATTATAAAAGTTTGTTTATATAGTCATGAGTTTCCATTGTATGCGTTATAATAGAAAAAATATAATTAACTATTATACTGCTATCATACTATCATATGTCCTTCCCTTCATGTCCAAAATATATGCCAAACCACAACAAAATTTTGGTTTTATATTATCCCTAAACAATAAAAATAAAATTGCCCAATATACTACAACAAATAGATGTTAATTAAGATAAATGAATAATTCTAGCTTCCTAAAAACGACCATTGATGTAGGACACATAGTTGACCTCTCTTGGCTTGTATAGATTTCCAACCTTTGATAGATCACATGCCACTCTATTCTACTCCCTGTATATATGAGCAAAGTTGATATCATTGAAGATGACCAATAATGACCATATTCTTTTCATCCAAAAAGAGAGAGGAGGCACAAATGATGAATTTTTCATAACCCATTTAGTCACCACTTTTGAATCGCAAAAAATCTCAAAATTTTCAATTGTTAACCATCTCACACAAAATAACACACCCCATAACACCATAATCTATGCCCTAGAATTGGACCCAACTCCACCAATCCAACTGAAATGGAAATATGTACTCGAACTAATGAAAATGTAGGTGCCACATCCACATGTATTATGATTAGCAACACCATCAAACAAGCTGGCATGATAATTACTCCATATATTCACTTGCTAGATATATCTTGGTCTTTTCTGTTTTTCCACTAGCTCAATTTCCATGAAAAATCCACATATATTCCTACATGTACAAAATATATTTGGGACTTTGTCTTCAAATATGCATGAATTCCTGCAATGCCAGATCCCCGACATGATATACAAAGGAAGACACTTGTACTCCTTGTATTCTTTCATCCATCCCCTAAGACATAGTTCCACAGAAGAAGGGTCCCATGCTATCTGGATTTTTAAAATGTTTAATACTCTAGTCCAAATGGAAAACTAGAAGGGAAAATTCAAAAAAATGTGTCACATCTTCTTGTGCACAAAGGCATAAAATACATCTACCTAGCCCCCTGAAACCCCATCGACGCAAATTATCCCACATTAGAATTTTGTTTTTCCAAGCTATACATCCAAAGCACTTCAGTTTGTGCAGGAGATTCCATGACAAAATTTTGTTACACCAACCATATTCACCATTCAACTCTTGCGGATGAGATATAAACATGTAAGCACCTTTATCCTAAATTTGACCCTGAACAGTCTTCCTAGCCCATGTGAAATTGTCCTCCTCCTCATTAAATGTGATACCAACCACGATAATATTTTCTATGTAATTATGTCAAATCTTGGAAAAATCCCCATATGTCCCAAGTCACTCGAATAAATCCAAATAGGATATTTAAAATGAGGGTTCGAGGCCACCTGGCTCTAATTCATATAATAGATACCAAAGTTGTGAATATGGAGAATGAGAGGAATAAACAAGATATGGATACCATTAAAACCCATAATAGGGTTCATACGAATCTCCACTTTTGATCCCACACTAATATTCCACCTCAAATTACTGATGAGCCATTTTTTAATTTTCATTAAACTCAACCAAATTTTTAATGAATATTTTTTCCACGAGGGTTTCATATACGTTGATGTTTGGATTAATTTGTTATATCATCAGATTTTGCATCTCTTCATTATAATATTTAATCATCCATATATTTAATCAGTGGTGTAACATTTCACAACGACATTGGATAATACAATAGAATAAAATAAAAAGTATTTTATTATATATCAAGAAGAGGCTCTTTGTCATACAAAATGGGATAGTTATTGGTAACCGCTTGTCTTTAAATTGGGACACTATTTCCATTACATTAAACAAAATGTTTTATTTTCATGGACAATTATTTCATAAAATACAACACTTGCATTGATATCCAAATAGATCATCATTCTTCGTTGGAATTGTTGTAAGTTCTCGAGCTACTTGGGTTATTTGGACAAATGTTTTGTTGATTTCATCGAATGTTTTCGTCTTCTTGATCATGTTCCATAAGAAAATATAAAAATAAAGTGTAATAAGTGTATCTCCATTAGAGAGAATAATGACAATCGAAATAAATAATATACATCAATGCCTCTTACGACCATGATATTTAAGCCATTTTTTCAGGCTAGGATCCATACCTATGCCCATAAATTAATGAGACTTACCAGAATGATAAATTACATAGGGAAAAAGCCTCCCATAGAAATATTAGACAAGAACTTGACCTAATAAAACCTAACCATCACAAGCATTCCATCAAACACATAATAAACATGAAATGTACAGGTCATAAATACCCATTTGAACATAAGGGTCTCATAATTATCTAAGAATCATCAAAAAGGTCTCATGCCCTCTCATAATAACTACAATATCATCTACTAGGTCATATATTCATTAACCATACATTTACTAATAAAAATATGATGATATTCATAGCTAAATTTTGTCATAAAACCATGCTTATAGCCAACATATAACCAACAGATTAAAAACGATGGAATAACCATTAAAATCACATAATACCAAGTACATTTACCCATGAAATACAATAGGAAAAGAGATCTTATTATGATATGAAAAATACAACCAAGTCAGGGACTTCCACATACCACCCAAAGATAGACTGGGTTGAACCAAATATTTCTTTCATCCAATCACCCACATGCCATATTCCAATCATGAATGTGGGACTCACAAAAAATCCAACCAGGGATTCCTAGGCCCAAACAATAAACCTGCACTACCAGGATTTACTGCAATCCCACCATATACCGGTCAAGGGATCACTAGGCCCTAAACAAGCATGTATGCCTCCATATCTCTCCACCTAAATCGAGAGGAATTTTCTCTTCTCCACACTCAGGATTTACCATGTACCATGTCATTACCAGTCAAGGGATTCCTAGGCATTTGGAAATTTTTCCAAGATCACCCCACTTAGCTTTGAAACCATCCGGAAATCCAGCTCAATCAAGTAAAGGAAACCCATCACGCCATGGCTATCTGGTAATAGCAAGGAAAGGATGAAACCACTACCACACCTAGAAAAAACCATGCCAATGACAAGAAGAGAACCAAATACACACATACTTATACCATGCATGCAAAAACTAGCAAGGAAATCATACACGCAACTCGATATGTACAAGTAATCCCACTGTATCAACTTGATCCAACTCTTCCTTGCTTGATCTTTGCTTCCCTTTTCTTTCTTATCCTTCATTTTCCTTCCTTTATCCAAGGATACAATGCTCCAAGAAAAATCTAAGTGCGCAAGACTGTGTGAGAGAGAGAATAGAGATAGAGCTCCAAAACTAAACTAACAAAAGCTGTGAATTGATCCTCATAAGAATTTTTATCAATGATGCCTCTAATTTCTTCATTTTCTGTTATTTTCCTCCTCCCATGCAACTCGTGACCTTTCACCTTCCTTTTCTCCTATTTCCATTATTTTCATAAATAAAATTCCAAATAATGCCTCTTTCCTTCTCAAATTCCTTTGCCAATTTCCCTTAGCCATAATAAACCAAAATGACCACCCACTAGGATGTTGTTTCCCAACATTTAGCTTCAAATACGTGTCCTATGAACTTGGTCTTATTTTTTCCTTTATTAACTTTATGACATGGATTTTTAACCCCAAGGTTGTTACAGAACCCTTCCCCTTAGGGGAACAACACCCTTAGTGTTCAATGATGCCCACAACCAACAACACGGCTGAAAACCAAAACATATTTCCCATGGAGATTTATAACTTAGCTCGATGCAGTGTTTACAATGAACAACCTACTAGAAATAAAAACCATCATGACAAGCATGATACATGAAAATTATACCACTTATTGGAGCTTTATAACACAACTTGTTACAGTATTTACATACATATACATATATACACATACCATAACTGATTTTCCTCAACTAGCAAACAATGAAGGATGCATAGCCCACATCTGATCAATAATATCCCATGTAGCTTCATCGAGGCCAAAGTGTTTCCACTGCACTTTAACCTGCTCGATTGCTTAGTTTCGGAGCATGAGAATATTTCTTTGTAAAATACATTGAGGTTTTGGCTCGAATTATCCTTTTGTTTCCACCTACAATAAAGACCAATCAATCACATGATCAACATCTTTCACATATATTTTAAGCAATGAAACACAAAAAACATGATGGACTTTCACTTCCGGAGGTAGTGCAAGTTTTTAGGCCACTAGTACATTCCTTTCACTTATCTCGAAAGGCCAACAATACCGAGGTTCCAGCTTCCCACATGACCCAATCCTCAAGGGGATATTCTTGGGATTGATGCACAAGTACACATGCTCCTTAAATCCCCTATGTTGGTATGCATAAATCTTCTGTCTATCCCATTTTGCCTTTAAATTCTTCTTGATGACCTACATTTCTTGTTCCATTTATTCCAACATATCTAGTCCTATCAATAAACTATTCACTAGATCACTCTAGTTGATGGGAGTATTAAAAATCCACCCATAAATTGCCTCAAATGGACTCATCTTTAGTGACTACTGATACCCATTCTTGTAAGAAAACTCAACCAGTGGAATATACTCTTCCCAGTTTCTCTAAAATCATGTTGACCCTCTCTATAGGTCCATCTTTCTACGGATGATGAGTTGTACTCAAGGCCAACTTTGTACCCAAACTTGCAATTAACTCTTTCCAAAACCTAGAAGTAAACTTAGCATCTCTATCTGACACAATCTTCTTCAGAATACCATGTGACCTCACTATCTCCCTGATGAATACTTGTGCTACCTTACTAGTTGAATAAGTACACTTCACTAGAATGAAGTGTGCCACCTTAGTCAACATGTCCACGAAAACCATAATGGAATCAGGTTGTCTATATTTCCATGGAAAACCTATAATGAAATCCATGGAAATGACCTCCCATTTCCATACTGGAATCAAAATCGACTGTATTAAACCACCTCGATGCTTACACTCTACCTTTACTGATTGAAAATCCAAAAACCTAACCACAAACTCTGCCACTTCCTTCGTCAAATTCATCCACTAGTATAACTTCTTCATCGTTTTCAATGTCTTCTGATATCTCAAATGATCTGAATTTGAATTAACATGAAATTCCCTTAAGATAAAATTTTTGAGCTCATTGTTGTCTAACACATAGATCCTATCCCTAAACCCGATCAAACCATATATCGTGAGATGATAGTCCACATCCTATTCATCTATACCCTACTGTTGTAACTTGTGCCTAAGATCCCTATACCTATCATCCTGTTGTCCTTCCTATAAGCTCTGATCCTATAAATCTTGTCCCATAAGAACTCATAACTGTTGTATGATTTACTTGCACCCTTCTGCTAATATCATTTGCAACCCTGTTCTATTTACCCTTAATATACATAATCTCGAAGTTAAGATCACTGATCATCGCCTAACATTCAAATTCCCTTGATCAAATAAGTATTTCAATCCATTTTAATCACTCATCAAGATAAATCTTCTTCCAAGAAGATAGTTCTTCTACATATTCAAAGCATGAATGATCACTTCCAACTCAAGATCATAAGTCACATAGTTATGCTCATGTTCATTCAGTTTCCTTGATTCATAGCACACTAGTTGTCCTTCCTGCATAAGGACTCCACCAAGTACTCTCTTACAAGCATATGTACCCACCACAAACTCTTTATCCAGATATGCAATATTTAAAACTAGAGAATTTGTTAACAATTGCTTCAACTGCTCAAAACTTGTTGTGCATTCCTTTGTCCATTCAAATTTCCTTCCTTTTCGCTGCAATGATGTAATAGAATAGGCAATTCACAAGAAGTTTCTGATGAACCTCTTGTAGTAAACTTTTAACCCCATAAATTACCTTATCTCATCCACATTCCTAGGAGTTTCCCATTCCATGATAGCCCTTATATTTTCTGGATCCACTGTTATTCCTTCCTTGGAGACAACATGCCCAAAGTAATTTAACTTTCTCTAAAATAAATTGCATTTACTAAGCTTGGCGTACAAATGATGCTCTCTTAGCAATCTCAATACTGCTGCTAATTTTTCGTCATTTTCTTCCTCATTCTTAGAATATATCAATATATCACCAATGAATACAATAAAAAACGTGTCTAGATAAGGAAATAATACACTATTCATCAAGCACATAAAGTAGTGTGAGAATTAGTCAAACCAAAAGGAACCAAAACAAACTCATAATGCCCATACCTGGTTTGGAAAGAAGTCTTGTAGATTGTCCCGAAAGAATTATTGCGGATGTCCTATTATTTGATGTGTACATGATGGCATCCTGATCCCAATTCAATCTTCGAGAACACTGCTTATCCCTTCAACTGATCAAACAAGTCATCAACCCTTGGCAACGGATACCTGTTCTTGATGATTACCTTGTTCAACTGCCTATAATCAATACATGACCTAAGAGTACCATCCTTTTTATTCACAAACAATATTGGTGCACCTTAAGGCAACACACTTGGCCTAATGCATCCCTTGTCAATCATTTATTTCAACTTCAACTTCAATTCCACTAACTCTGGAGTGCTCATCCTGTAAGGTGCCTTTGATGTTGTTGCTACCCCTGGTACCAACTTAATAGAAAAATCAACTTCCATGTGAGGAAAAAACTATGAAATATTTGCAAGGAATGCATCTTGAGATTAATCTAAAATTGGGTACTCGTTCAAGACTTCTGCATCCTCAACATCCTTACCTTTATCGCTGGAGATATGCACTGCAAAATAACATATAACATTTCCTACGATTGCGCTTTTCCTGCATATCTGTAACCATTATAGCTTATTTTTCCTTCTTCTTACCCTGTAATATTATTTGTTTCCCATTGTCATACAAACGCCCGATATCCTTCTCGTAACAAATCACCTTACTCCTGTGAATATACAACCAATCCATACTCATAAGGATACCGTGTGATCCCAATAAAAGTACATTAAAATGTGTTGATGTAGGCGTACCATTTAACTCAAATGCACAAGATATTACCCAATGATGAACACTTTTTGTAGTACCATTATCCAACTGTACTAGCCAAGATTCTGCATGCACATCTTTTCTCAAACCACACTTATCCGCCAAGTTAGGGTTAACATAACTATAATTGAATCCAAGTTCAATCAAAATAGAAACAAATTGATCAAAAATATTATTGTCCATCTCAATAATATATGTCTGGTGATTCACTTTCTATTATCCAACGTTGCATAGATCCAAGGAATGCTAGGTCCAACATCCCCAACTGTCTATTCTTCCTGAGCACTGTAGATCTTAGGCCTACCACCCTAATATGATAAACAATCATTCTTTAGATTCTCCTTGACACATATCAAAAATTTCAATTGTCCCCTACCATCACTTATATTTTGTTGTCCTCCATGTTGAGGTCCATTAAACTTGTTGTAAGGTGCAACATTCTCTTTCTCACTTGCATCCTGAGGTCTTGTTCTCTTTAGCTACCATTTACCTTTAGCTTTGTCTTTCCCTTTCCAAATTTCTTGAGACTCTTTCTTGCGCTTTGATTTCTCATAAAAATTCTTCCACTTATCAATGACTTCTATACATGTATAATCATGATCATAACAATATATCAACATATTGTCAGTCATTACCTAGTTACCATGCATGAACATACCAACTGTATACCATGACATCATGCATGACGATCATGACCACAACAATGCATGCATCACAAACCCATTGGTGTTTAAAGAATCCATTCTCCATAAGGGTTTCCTGCTCTTCCAGTAACGTTGCATTTGGGGTATCCTTAATGGTGACCGAATGATCCATTTTTCCAAGCGATTTTTCTCAATTATATTATGATGTGGTAGCTACGGTTTGTTTTAACAAATCTTCTTCCTTCGTGTATTGTATTTCTTTCTTGTCATAAAGTTCATCCTCTTTGAATACCATTAAGTAATAACCTTGTACACCTTCCCAAGATTTGGGCCTTTGGGGTTTTTCTAGTCTTTCATATTCTGAGAATGCTTGTGGCAGTTTTTAACTACATGCCCTGTTTCATAGCATGCTCTACACCGAAATGAGATATTATCATAGTCAAGATTTTGGACCCAAACATAGTTTGGAGCAATTAAATTAATCTTCATAGGGAAACCCTTGTTGAAGTCCATCTCCACACAAATGCAGGCATAATTAGTCTTAATTTTTTTTTTAGTTTTAGGGTAGATATGATATAATTTACCCAACACATTCCTAATAGAGGAAATGGATACATGATTCCAGAAATGTATAGGAAGGTTCATAAGCCTTACCCAAACTGGGGATGTAGAAGTTGATGTTGCTACAGGATAAAAAATGGGAGTCCAGGGCTGCATGAATAGGCCAACACTCCCCCAAAACCATGGCCCTTATTCATAGATAATATTATTTTCCTCAATATTATCAAAAACCACATTGAGGAAACCTTGTGCCATAGGGTAAATATTCAACTTATCCATCAAAATATTATTTCATGACTCAGTGATCCATTTGTGCAGATCAACCAGCCATAGATAGTACCCAATAAACCTTCAAATAAAACCATTATGCATTATTTTTTTCCAAAAATGAAAGCTTCCTCATCCACATGAACATTAAGGGAAGAAATTTCTTATGCCACCGAAATACCGGAACCAAACTTCAACTTAGAGTTGTACAAAACCATAGAAGAACTATCTTGAATAGTATCCATGCCTGCAAAAGAAACATATTTATTCTCCAAATCATAATTATTCACCATTGAACGATATACATAAGAGATTTGTAGAAAATCCATGAAAACATAACAAATATTGAGCGACTAGGGTTTCACCCTAGCCGCTGCAAGGGTTTGTAGAGGTCCTTCCATCTCCCATGTTTTGTTTCAATATTTCAATCATTCCATTTTCCAAGCCAAATTGAAAAGAAACAAAACAAAACAAAAAAGTCAATAAAAATTTATTAACAATAAAAAATGTAAAACGTACATCACAATTTTCGATGAACAAAATTGATTAAATTTGAAGTTCGTGGAATTTAATTCTTGGGTGAATTTATTCAATGAGGTTCACAAATTTCAAGCTGAACAAAAACACAAAAAATTCCACGAAATTCATTTAAAATTCTATTGAAATTTTTTTCAAGTTAGTTATGAAATCATAGGAGATTCAAAGAGGTTTGTAATAAAAAAAAATAAAACCCTAAAGGCTAAAACGTATTTTGTTAAAAAAAAAGGTCCAAGTTTCTTGCACTTAATGAAATGTTGTCTTTGTATATATATGTGTGTGTGTGTGTGTGTATTTAAAGTGGGAAAACCTATCATAATTTCATTTTCAAATGAACAGTGGGGACAACGATCATTGGCTACTATCCACAAATGTAGGCTGACTCATCAATATTATTCAAAGAAAACCTCACCACCTAGAATTTCCCACTAGTGATCTATAATGGGGAAGGTTGTCCTGGTGGATATTGGTGGCCACCCGCCTATTCCACTTGGACCCTCAACATTGTTTCCTATCAATTTCCTATTTTCGGTATAGTTTCCTATTTCGACAATTTTCTATTTTTGGCAGTTTTTGAGGTCTTGTACCTCTAGAAACATTTTGAGACCCTAAATGACATTTTTTTGGGAAATGGGAAAAAACGAGTTAAAGATTCATATTTTTAGCCGAAATTTGTTTTCCTTGGATAAACCTTTCTAATGGGTTACTATACGCACCAAATGGAATCATATACCAAATTTACAACCCCAAGAAGTTGAGATTTCAACTAACCCCATCAACCGCCCATAAGCATTTGGCACTTCATCTCCTAGGTTTGGCTTTTTGGATGTTTAGGTTTTCTCTTTGTTTCTTCATAATAAAAATGGCTCAGAGCCTCATTATGACATAGTTTAGAAGACATGTAGTAGTCACATCTCTTCTTAGAGATAAGTTACTACCTCTTGTTTAGTCAATTTAATGTTCTTAAATTGCAAGAATAAATTATCGACCAGAGCCTTTAAACTTATGAAGTGCAAGTGCACTATATGTGCTATAATTCTTTGTCATTAGAGTGATGATGAATTTTGAGTTTTGTTAATTTTTAAATTTTTGGATTAGTGTTTGAATTCCTTTGGATCAGTAAGTTTTTAATTAAAGTTACTGTTAGAGCAATCTATCATCTACATTAAATGTCATTCCTATGGTTAGTTTCAATTGAATTGAGTCGTCAAAATGGTTTGTGAAATAACTCTTTCAAAGGAGATGTTAAGTTAACTTCTACTTGTTTTTTTATCAATTTTTTTTAGATTTTATGCTACAACGAATAGAGAACTAAATCTAAAATAATTATGAAAGCATGAAATATTGTACAAATCCTATTTTTATGAAAGCATGAGATTTGAAAACTAATATGAGACTAAATAAAAAATGCTATGAATACAAAAGCTTTTATCTACTGCAATTTTAACTTGTAAGGTAAACGAAATAAAAGAAATGAACTAAGCTATATGGAAAGAACGAATCTAAATAATGAATCTACAACAAAAGTAAAGACAAAATATTGAACTATTAAAACTGAGTTTGGAAATGAAATATAAAACAGAGCATTAACCAAATTCTAACTATGAAATGGCAATGCTCGTAACAGGTTATTAAAAATACTCGTAACAGGTTATTCCTCTATTTCTAAAAAAAAAATGACAATGCTATTAAAATGAATTCTAAAGACTGAAAATAAATGACCTGGTCTACATGCAAGGGACCTTCGTAGCCCAGCAGGTTTCCTTAAAACTAACAATGCATCGATGCACAAAAAGGAGCTTTGAATTAAGAGAAAATTCTAAACAAAATATTCATAAAAATATAAGATGACATGCCCTGAATACACAAAGTTTCCATGGTTTTATAGAGTGCATTTAAACAATATGCAAGCTCTATGCCTATAGGTCTCTTTAGAATCCTTATACAAATTATAAACTTAAACAAATATCGCTATCATGTTGATTTGTTATTAGGAAATAAAATCGACAAAGTCGCGACATTCTCGGACTCTGTTTCAGAGCGTTGCTACGTGTTGACTGCCACTATTGACCGTGTAACTGTGTGATCTCCTTGACGAATTGGCTCGGATAATCAAGGGGAGATCCATGAAGGAATCATCCTCTAACTACCCATATACTACTTTGCTGAGCTAGCGCACTAGAAACCTGTTATCAATGGAGGTAGCTGCGGATCTGTGAAATAGCTGCGGAATTATGTTATTTCTTTAGCTGAATGTAATCTTTAACAAAAAAATAGAGAATATTAGCATATATTAAAAATGGGACACAAGTTTTTTACCTTGTCAAAATCATATGATTGTTGCTTTTATTAGTTTGATAGCGATGAGAAAAGAAGGAAAACATGGATGCAAAAATGCGTCAAAACAAAACAATTATGGGACTCTACATTCCCCCATACTGAGGGCTTTGTATGTCCTCATACAAACACAAAATTTGTCATCTTTGTTAAGTTACTACATATCCTTGGACACTTCTGCCAATACATCCAATTTTATCTTTTTCACCCTATTATCTATTACTACTATCCTTAGTTTCTTCATAAGGATTTTGTACTTCAGATTAATGATTTCTCTCTTCGTGGCCCTGTTTTCTTTCTTCAATTTCTTGTTCTTTTTGTACCATAGACTTAAATATAGTAGGAGGTTATCACTCTTGGAAATTTTAACTTAATTTTTAGCTTTAAAAGATTGGTTTCACCTTTAATATACCTGTTTAATGTCTCTAGTTTGAATATTTCATTTCTCAGGATGTCGAGTACTGGAGGTTTTTGTGGTTCATTAAACTGGTCCTTCTCTTCTTCTTGATTTGGAGTTGGTCCCTTGGTTTCTTCTCTTTTCTCCAATGATTCCATCTAATCATAAATCTATTGTTGTACGAGATCAATACCTAAACTTTGTCCTGGACTCTAAGGAGGTGAAATGTAGGCAGGTGGTGATGCTCTTGGAGAGTTTACTAAATTTTCCTTTGCCTCCAAATCAATGTGTTCTACGTCTTTTTAGAGTACTTATTTTACTATGTTTGGCCTGGTACTTCTTCTTAGTCCTGTGACAGGGGTCTTTTGAGTTTTATTCTTTTCTTTCTGGGGAAAAATATTTGTTTTGTTGTTGGCTTTCTTTCTTATAACATATTTTGTATTTATTTTCTTTAAAATTTATGCAATTGGGATGTCATCTTTTGACAAATCTTGTTGATTTTGTGGTTCTTGTTCCAATGATGTTTCAACCTTCATTTTCTTCTGAATTTTTCTACTACTTGGTTGTTCATTTGTTTCTTCTTCAAAATGATTTCTTACTAGAAAGATTTCCCATGTATCCCCTATACTTTAAATATGGAGTTCAACAAGTATTTTAACTAGCTCGTGGTGATACATTATGTTTTCTATGAACTGAATTCTCTTTTGAACATTCCCTGACATCTTTTTAAGACTATTCAACAAGAAATATGGAAGTTCAAGAAAATTCATTAAAAGACTTATATGATATAAAAACACACATTTGAATCTACCTTCACAAGTAACAAATTTTTCGATGATTAAGAGAAAATTCCTCCACCTACCTTTTAGTGCAGAGTTGGGAATGCCTTTCGTGAAGACAATAATATCCATGCTTGGTTTCTTCAAGAAAACCCTCTAGTCATATCCTTTAATTCCTTTGTTCTTGAACCATTTCTCTCCTATACGAGGCAATCCAGTGGCTTCTGCAATTAGAGATTATGTCACTGTAAATTTAATATCTCCTATTTCCACTTCTACACCATCAAAAACCCTTGCAAAAGTTTTGGTGACTTCCTTTTGGAAACCATAGAATTTTTCCATGATGTCCAACCACTGTGCTTTCTATAATAATTCCCTTTCTTGTGGATATCCTTCCAAGAACTTCTTCCATGTTGGCTCTGTTTGGACAATCACACCCATGGTTGGAAGATGTTTCGCCTTCAGAAATTGTTTTACTTGATGGGATAATCAGCTTGGTAGGGTTTTTATTTGGAGAAAAAGGCTGATGGTGATGGAAAAATGAGAAGGAAATCCAGTAAGAAATGAAGGTATAAGTGAATGAATTAGTCGTTAGGCATTCATAGTTATTTTGGATTAGTGTTTGAATTCCTATGGATCAGTGAGTTTTGAAGTAAAGTTATTGTTAGAGAAATCTATCATCTACATTAAATTTTATTCCTATAGTCAGTTTCAATTGAATTGAGTCATAAAAATGGTTTGTGAAATAACTCTTTCAAAAGAGATGTTAGATTAACTTCTACTTGTTATTTTATCAATTTTTTTTTGAGATTTTATGTTGTAGTGAACTTAGAACTAAATCTAAATTAATTATGAAAGCATGAAATATTGTACAAGTCCTAGTTTTATGAAAGCATGAGATTTGAAAACTAATCTGAGACTAAATAAAAAATGTTATGAAGAAAAGAGATTTTATCTACTGCAATTTTAACCTGGAATGTAAACAAAATAAAAGAAATGAAATGTTCTATATGGAAAGAAAGAATTTAAAGAATGAATCTACAAAACAAGTAAAGACAAAATCTTGAACTATTAAAACTGAGCTTGGAAATGAAACAAAAAACAAAGAATTAACCAAATTCTAACTATGAAATGACAATGCGATTAAAATGAATTCTAAAGATTGAAAATAAATGACCTGATCTGCATGCAGGGGCCCTCCGCAACCCAGTAGGTTCCTTAAAACTAACAACACATCAATGAATGAAAAGGATCTTTGAATTAAGAGAAAAGCCTAAACAAAATATTCAGAAAAATATAAAAATGGTGCGCCTTGAATACATAGAGTTTCCATGGTTCTATAGAGTGCGTTTAAACAATATGTGAGCTCTATGCCTACAGGAATCTTTAGAATCATTATACAAATTAGAAACTTAAACAACTATTCTTATCTTGTCAATTTTCTATTAGGAAAGCAAATCGACAAAGTCGTGACATTCTCAGACTTTGTTTCTGAGTGTTGCTACGTGTTGAATGCCACCATTGACCGCATAACTGTGTGATATCCTTAATGAATTGGCTCGAATAATTAGGAGGATATCCATGAAGGAACAATCCTCTAAATACCCATATACTCCTTTGTTGAGCTAGCGCACCAGAACCATGATATCAATGGATGTAGCTGCGGATCTGTGAAATAGCTGCGGAATTATGTTACTTCTGAAGTTGAATGTAATCTTTAACAAAACAATAGAGAATATTAGAAAATAAGAAAATTAGGACACATAAGTGTTTTACCTTGTCAAAATCATATGATTGTTTCCTTTATTAGGGTGATAGTGATGAGAAAAGAAGGAAAACATGGATGTAAAAGGGTGTCAAAACAAAGCAATTCTGGGACTCTACACCACTCAAGCTAGTTTGCTTTCATTCTGCATGTAAACAATTTTCAACATTTTCTACTTATTAATTGAAGTTAAATTTATTTATATCTCTATGTTTTTGGTTTAAATATGTATTTCATTTAATTCTTGCATAAATATGTATCAGTGGTATTACATCGACTTTCTCTTTCTCTATTTCTCTGTGCATATCTCCAATGAGGTCAAGATATAAAGATTTACGAATCAAACTACTTGAACCCTTCTAAGACCATCCTCACCGACCAAGATGGCCTCCTATGGTACAACCAAAGAAGGATGAGGGAGTACGATAGGCTATCAAATTGTTTCTCAAATAAGCCATCAAGTGAAATAGGAATGAAATGGTGGCCATTTTTTCCCAGATCCTTCAACAGTTATAGGAAACACACCTTCATCTAGAAGTCACATTGGAAGTGCCACCCATTTAAGGTACAAGTTAACAATGATATTCATCTATTCAAAGGCCAGATAGACGTAGATGATATAGATAAATGGTTAAATCTGATAGAAGGATGTTTTTTGGTCCATGATTTTCCCGAAAGATAACAGATTAATTTTTCACTGCTTAAAGCAACCCCCCACATCAAGTAATGGTGGAAAAATTACTGTGAAAAAAGGGCCATGGAGGAGTCTGCATTGTTTTCAGTCGCACCATCCTGGAACTCTTTTAAGGAATTTTTTAAGGAATAGTATTATCCTATTGGAAGCTATAAAGATAAATATAAAAAATGGACCACAGTACGATAGGAAAGAGACCAAGACATGCCAGATTTCATGAATATCTTTCATACTTTGCACACAAATCTAGGTATCAAGGACTCTGAGCAACATCTAGTGCTCAAGTATCATGGTTGTCTACACAATCAAATCTAGACATCGATGGAGTTCCTAGATATCTCCTCGCTTTGCATGACATATCCATATGCTACTCGAATCGAGAAAAAAATTAAACAGAAGAAACGAGAATTTGGTTCCATGAATCCAAAGCAGGGCAAGGGAACTCCCAAACCATATAATAAAGGATAGATCCAAGGTGTAAAATCCCAAGACAACCCATTGAAACTGCAAGAAAATATTATAAATGGGAAGACAAAGAATGACACAAGAAAATGGTGTGAGTTCCACAAGATTCCCACTCATAACATAAATGAGTGCCTTGTAAAGCAATCATTGGTAGTTGAGATAAAAGCTTTAGAGTCATATGTAGGATTTAACTTTGAACCAGACCCTGAAAAGTGGAAACAGATCATTGATGCAGAACCCAATGCCACCATTTCTACCACCAAGGTCCAACACAAGGAGCCTGAAGATACAAAGGAAGTCGAGTGACTCTTCCACTCACATATGTGGGTAAAGGGGGCTCCACTACGTTTCATTGTCGATAGTGGGAGTCAAAATAACCTCATCTTAGCATAGATCATTAAGAGGTTGAGCTTGCGAACAACACCACACCCGCAACCATACACCATCGGGTGGCTCCACCAAGGGTGAGACCTTGCGTTAACCAACGGTTTCGCCTACCCTACAACATCAATCCTTTCATGGATGAGGTATTTTGTGAAATTTCTCCCCTTGAATTTTTTGATGTTTTTTTGGGCCAATCATACTTGTGGAAGTGTCATGTTGTGTATGAGTCTAGACCTTGTACTATTATTATTATTTTGGGCGTAAAATTGTATAAGATACCATAGGTAGCCCCTCCTACTACTAATTCTATGATCTCTACTTAGAAATGTAGTAAGATCATCTCGCATACTTGGAAATTCTTCTTCTTCCTGATTCTCCCTCAAAGAAAGGGGAATATAGCGGCCACATCCATGGCCTCCACATAAGGCTCCTCTACGTAGAAAAAGCAAGTGGACAAGGTTGTGGAAGAGTAAGAAACATCTTCTCCTCACCACAAGGGTACCTATACATTGTTAGGTCAATAAATCCATCGATCTGACCCCCGACGTGCCTCTACATAATGGGCCAATCTACCATTGTTCTCTTCTAGAAAACGAGGAAATCAAGCAGCAGATCTAGGAGCTGCTATAAAAAGGTAACATCCTACTAGGTTCCTCGCCCTATGGAAGCCCATTTTTACTTGTCTAAAAGAAGGATAGTACCTAGAGGCTATGTATTTATTATCAAGCCCCGAACAAAATCACAATCACGAACATGTACCCAATTCCATGGATTGACAACCATCTTGGTTAGTTCGAGGGGGAAAAATACTTCAACAATATTGATTTGAATTCCAACTATCACCAAGTTCCAATAGAACCCACAAATGTGTGGAAAACTACTTTCAAGTCCAAGGAGGGTGTTTTCGAGTTGTTGGTCATGACCTTTAGTTTAACGAATTCCCCAACAAATTTCATGATTCTTATAGATGACATTTTGTTTCCTTTCACCAACTTGGTAGTATTTTTATATCTCAATGATATTCTTATCTTCAGCAAGAGTTTAGAAGATCACCTACAACATATCTGACATGTCTTGATATTCTATGACAACACAAGGTATGTGAAAACTTTGAAAAATTCTCCTTTGGCATGGACAAGGTCCAATATTTGGGTTACATTATTGACGAGCAAGGTGTGCAATTGGATCTAACTAATATCTATTTGGGATAGGCTAACCCCGACAAGTCCTATAGAGATCTATAACTTCTTATGCCTTACTAATTTCTTCCACAAATTTGTGTTGGGATTCTATCATATCACTTGGCCCTTAAGTAAAAAAAGAAAGGGTGGAGAAAAAGAAATTTTTTGTTGGTCCTGGTCACAACAAAAGGAATTCTTTGATCTGAAGCATTGCCTTTGCTTTACATGAATCCTCACATTTCTAGACCTGTAAAAATCATTTGAGATCAAGACAGATACCTCCAACTATGTTATTGGTGTAGTCCTCACCCAAAAAGGGCATCTGGTGACCTATCACAGTGAGACAATCTCTCATACTATTCAAAGATGCCCTGCCTATGATACAGGAATGTATTCCATTTTGTAGGCCTGTTAGCATTAGAAACATTACATTCTGGGAAAGGAGATGATCATCGACACATATAAATGACATCTTCAATTTATGTAGATCCAAGTAAATTTATAGAATGATCACCATCATAATTGGTCCACGTATATACAAAAATTCCCTTTGAGCATTAAATACAAGACGGTTAGCACCAATAACATTGCAGATTGCCTTAGCTGGCTAGTGATTATAACAGTAGCCATTTTTCTCAACTCTTGTGGGAACGAGACTTCCAGATGGCGTAGCTATACAAAATTGATCTATAGATCACCACCAGATACCAGATGTTGATGGAAGGAAAGCAAGTTCCATACTTACACCTTTAGGATGCAGTATTATGCTACCTGGGACACATTTTTGTTCATTTAAGCGAGCGTGCCAAAATAATTTGGTAGGGGAATTATAGTAGGGTAGAAAGGAACTTTGGCATGGAGAAGATAGTGGGAGTATTGAAAAAGTATTTCTATTGGTCGAAACTCCAACACAATGTTCGAAAATATATCATATCCTACATTGTTTGGATCATCGCCAATCCAACCATTAAGAAGCAAGGCCTATAAATCCCCCTACCTAATCCTAGTCATCCTTGGGAATCCATATCCATGGAATATATTTCTAGCCTTCCTTCCACCAAGCATGATAATGACTGTGTTTGTGGCTATTGATATATTTTCTAAGATGGCCAGATTGGTTGCCTGCAAGAAGAGTGTCACAACAGAGGGCACTTCTTATATCTTCTTTTAAAAATTGTGGGTACATTTTTGGATACCACAAACTATCATATCATATTAGTATAACATGTTCCTCAGTGCATTTTGGTAAATCCTTTGGCCACTATTAGAAACCAAGCTCACCAAGTCAATTTCCTTCCACCCCAAACTGATTTCCAGACATAGGTCATCAACAAGATGATAGTGCACATACTATGCATGTACAACTCTAAGCATCCATGAACATGGGATGAGAGCCTTCCCTCTGTTCAATATGGTTACAAAAAATCTCTCCATAGCTCAACTAGCAACAACCCCTTTCAGGTGGGCCTAAGATTTCAACCATTTTCCCCCATTAATGTTGCAATGCCTCTCACAACTACATAGGCATAATCTACATATGATCAATACAAAGCTGATGAATACATTAAGCTTATTAAATGAATTCAACACATTTTCCAGCAGGCTCATGTTATCTTGTATAGATCCAATAATAAGGATAAAAAAAAGTCATGATCAACATCGGGTGCCACAAAAGTTTCAAGTGGGTGATGAGGTTTGGTTTCATTTTCAGAAGGAACGCCTTGTAGGAGCACATCAGAAGCTTTGACCACTCCGATACAGGACTTACACCATCACCAAGGATGTGGGAAACAATGCTTTCAAGATGAGTATCCCTCCATTCCTTGGCCTACACCCAGTACTCAATGTGGATCGCATTCGGCCATAATTTACACCATTTTTGGACACATAATACATTGTCGAGTAGCTTACACCAATGGAGCTCAACCCAAATTTCTTTGAACACACAACAACTGATTGGATCAAATATACAAAAATCAATAACACTTGCCAACAGAGCATTTAGTTGTATTGAGTTTTCAAAGCTGACCAAATTTTACACCAAAGTAAGTGGCTCACCAGGGACTAAGTTCAGCATAAGTTTCCCCATCTCATGGAGGCACTCAATGTAATGGGAATCATTGATTCCTAAGGAAAAAGGATTGATCCAAGTGGATATTGGTGGCCACCCGTCTATTCCACTTGGACCACTAAAACTATTTCCTATTAGTTTCCTATTTTTCAGCATAATTTCATTTGCAATAGTTTTCTATTTTTGGTAGTTTTTCAGATCCTGAACTTTTAGAATCATTTTGAGGCCCTAAACACATCACTTTGGGGAAACAAGAAAGCAAGGATCTAAGACTCACATTTTTAGTCAAATTTTTTTTCCTTGAATAAACATTTCTAACGGGCTATTGTGTGTGCCAAATGAAGCCAAATGAAGATCGTATGCCAAAGGTACAACCTCGAGAAGTTGACAATCCAGCTAACCCCATCGAGGCCCATAATATTTTGGTACTTCATCTCCCAAGGTTAAGGTTTTGGATGTTTAAGGTTTCTCATTGTTTCTTCATTATAAAAATTCTTCAGAGCCTCATTGTAACACAATTCAGAATACATGTAGGTGTCACATCTCTTCTCAGAGATAAGCTACTATCGTTTTAGCTATTTTGGTTTCATTCTACATGTAAACAATTTTTAACATTTGATATTTTTCAATTGAAGTTCAATTTAATTGTATCTTTATGCTTTTGGTTTAAATATATATTTCATTTCGTTCCTTCATAAATCCAGAATAGAAGGCCTTCACTCCTTTTAAATGCCTTTGGGTCTTGAGTCGTTATCTTATTTCCTTAAGTTAAAGGAAGACGAGCTCTCAACCAAACATAAACAGTTTTGGGGCATACTCCAGGCCCATTCATTTAATATGTGTGTGTATGTGTCTTGATTTTTTATTTATACCATAAACACTTAAATTATATAAATTTATATATTTGTAAACAGTTATAGTAAAAGTGTAATATTTCAATAAAATATAAAAGTTAAATATATTAAAGAAACATATGCAAATTTAAAAAATATTTTAATATTTAAATTTATTATCATATATATATATATATATATATACATGATTTATTTATTTATTTATGCCATACACATAAATTTATATATTTATAAACAAATGTAATATTTCAATAAAATATAAAAGTTAAATATATAAAAGAAACATATGTAAATTAAAAAATATTTTAATCTTTAAATTTTGTTGTCATATATATATATATATATATATATATATATATATATATATATATATATATATATATATATATATATATATATATAACCCATGATGTGTAAATCAATTGGTTTGTGTGGGGTTTACTCCCCAATAGGTTATATGTTCAAATCTCGTGGGGAGGGGTTGAAGATGTGAACCATCTTTGGGGGAATTAAATTATCGAAAGGGGTGTCTGAGCTCGAACGAGATTCCAGCAATCTCGATGATAACATCCCACTGGTGAGAAAATCATTCTTCCATGCAACATTAAGGCCCGCCCTAGGGTAAACCTAGTTGGAAATATATGTGTGTGTATTATTTTTTTATTTATACCATCATACATTTAAAATATACAAATTTATATATTTATAAACAATTACAATAGAAGTATAATATTTCAATAATTTATAAAAGTTAAATATATAAAAGAAACATATGTATATTAAAAATTATTTTAGTCTCTAAATTAATTATATATATATATATATATATATATATATATATATATATATATATATATGGCATACTTATCTAATATAACTTTTCCTTATCCATGAGACCAAAATAAAAAAAGATTGCAAAACATTCATAGAACCCAAATGAAAAAATCCTACAGAAACCATTTATTGAATTGAACCCAAAACATCAATCATCCTAAAACCCTTATCCTTAAACCATATGATAATTATCTTCATTTTTGTTAGTCATAAATATATACATAGATTTGGTGTTCTTTAGATCATACATAATAGAAATTTTCACAACAAGGAAATTAAAATTGGATGACCACGGCCTCCAAGGCCTGATCACCTAGAGATTCCACTATCTCAAAAGCACATGGGTGAACATGAACCCCTTATTTGGACAAATGATCTACTTTGATATTCAACTCTCACAATATGTGTTTATCCTCAAACCATTCCAAATTGTGAGCTTCTTATTTAATATCCTAAATTATATGGTATAGATGAGGAGCAACAATGTCGATTTTACCATTCATCCATTCAATAAAAATATTGGAATTACCAAAGATCTATAGTTCCTTAACCTCATTGTAATTTGAAACAAATAATCATGCCCATAAAGCTAAAAAAATTTCCTTTTTTTTAATCCACCACCAGGAAAAAATCTAATATGGTTCACTAAATGATTATTAATAATAAAAATAACAACCCCTGCACCACACATTGGTGGGTTTCCCTGGCTAATGACACCAAAGTATCTCCATGGTTTAATTTCCTTAAGAGGGGGCATAATCAGTACTTTGGACTTCTTTTATTTTTACTCCACCATGTGAGCTCTAACAGACTCTTTAATCACAGTTGATACCACCCCAACAGGAAAATATTTTTCTTGAAAAATGACAATGTTCTTGGCCCACCGTATGGAGTGTATCATCTAAGTTGTCATTGTTGAGAAAGAAACCACAAAACCATTTGAATTCTACTTCCTCACAAACTCTTACAATGTATCCTTGCTCCAAGTGGAAGATACTGGAACAAATCATTTTTTTAGGATAGTCCATATGTGCCAAAAAATTAACATTTTATAAAATGTGGTGATACAGACTCTTCTTCACTTATTCAAAGACAATATTTATTCAGACTGATCCAACCTCATTTGATCCCATTATCCCACATCAATCATTTTTTAGATAGGGCAAACCACAACCAATTTCATTTTTAGTGGGATTTTGTGTTTCCACAAGAACGTGAACCGCCAAGAAGTTTCCCCACATAAATGGGATTTGATATGGGCCTCATAGCCTAATTATGCAGTGGCATCACCTAATGAATAATTCTTTGACCATTCTAATCTATCTCCATCCTCATTTACAAGTCTTATCATTGTCGGTGTAAGGAGACCAACAAAAGAATTCAACTCCACTGCTTCTTGATTACTAAGAATCAAGTCTGTGGAAAATCTCCATCCTCTAATTCCCAGCTCTTGTACATCATCACTATGAGCACTTCCTAGAGAGTACACACCTACATTATATAGGGTATCGATGGTATCAACAAACAGCCTGTAATTTTCGCTTGTGCCAATACAGGGATTAAGACCATTCCTTATGCTCCTCCCATTACCAACCCACCAAAAAAACCATTCATCAATCGAAGGAAATGCATTGCACAGGGATTTCTAGACCCTATAAGAGTTTGGAATCCACTTTCTTAGATTCCTTTTCCACTCAACTTTAGAAAGGCTATTATTGTATAAATTATATAAAATTTATATACCAATGGATTCAATTAGATCTTGTGATGTACTAAAACAAGATATTGAATCCTTCCACTATATTTATGAAATATAAAACATGATCGCTTAATTACATGAAATTAAGAGAAAGAAGTAAATCAATCACACAACACAAGACCTCTCACTAGCTCATCACTCAGTTAGAACTAGTTAAACTGATTTTAACTCAATTAATTTGAGTTAACTGATTACAATCACACCACACTAGTGCATTAACTACAACTTGACCCCAAAAATATTAGAATCACTCTACATGCCTCATATTATAACCTAAACTCAAAATTCTTGAGCTAACTCAGTCTTCATGACTTAGTTAACTGATACAAGTTGTTATGAGATGAAATTACAATTTATTGTCCAATTTATTTAAGGGAAAAATAAATTAGATACACACATTTAGCACTAATTTGTAACTGAATTCCTTACCAATGTGTGACTGGAATACCACACCAGTGTGCGTGAAATTTTTGTCCTTTCTAGTTGCCAATTTCACTGTTTCTTGTTGCAAATTTCAACACTCCCTCTCAAGAAGAAAGGAATTCAATCTATCTTGATCCAGTGCCTTTAGAATTTTCTGCATGCAACACTTCTCTAATGTTGTTTTCATATGCAACTCCTGAAACTGAATAGCCTTCAAACAACTGAATCAGTATAATGCATTTGTCATCAGAGTCTTCTGATTGCTATTAGTTACTGCACCTTTCTACTGGACTCTCTGCGCTGCTTCTGACATCTGCATCCATGCACTCTGCATTACTTCCGAATCTAATATGTGCTCTAGTATCCGAAATTTGTCACTCTGAATTATATCTTCCTGACATTTGACTGCATCAATCCAACTGATCCTTCCTTCTACTAGTTACTGTGGGCTCTTCATAGCCAGGTTCGATCCATGAGACACACCATCTCAATGGACCCTGCCCAAATTTCTTCTTGGGATATATCTGCACATCGCCCCACCTCACTCCTAGAGGTATAGTTGCATGTAATCCCTCTGCCCTTCTAGCTCGAAATTTCCACATAATAGAGGTCTATGCTTTAGTGGACTCTTCCACTTGGTCTCCTCTCTGCTTCTCCAATTGTGCCTGCTCCACAACCTTCTGAGACTGCTTCTGAGGATGCATGTTGAGAGATAATTTCTCCCTCTCAAACACCAAGTCATTGGCTACTTTTTTTCTCCTCAAATATTTGCATGCATCCTCGACCTCGAGAGCATACAGGTTCTTGACTCTTAAACCGATCTGTTTCACCTGTCCCATGGCTATGTGTTTAAGTAAAACCTTTCCTTTTCTAAACATCACATCATAACCATGGTCTTCCAATACTGCTACAGAGGAAAGATTATTCCTTAGGCCTGGAATACAAAACATCTTCCAGTTTGAGAGGGGACCCAGACTCCCTCTGAAAGGTAATTGTACCTATGTCAGTCACGCTATACCTCTCGTCTCCAAACTCTATGTTTTGGTGGATGTCCTTCTCCAAGTCACTAAAGAGATCTCTATTCCCCATCATATGGAACGAGGCACTTCTGTCCAGATACCACATGCATCCCATTACAATGTTGGCCATGCATGCAATGAGAGTAAAATCAAGCTCGAACTGTGAATTCAATGCTTAACCCACTTCAACTGCAAGCTCCTTCTTGCTTGCCTTATTCTGTGGAAAATTTGAAGCATAGTGCCCATGCTCGTGACAGTGCAAACATCTAATCTTGGACAAGTATATCTTGCCCTCTTCATCTTGGGATTTCTTTCCTTTGGCCTTCTTTCCTTTTCCAACTAATGCACAATCTTATTCTTTGTTAGTGTTGGAGGTCCCATCTCTAGTGATTTACCTTATCTCTTCTATTACCAAGTCGAACCACAAACGCTCCTAGTCTGGTAACTTATCCCTCCCATTCACAAAGTCTTGGTAACTATTCCAGCTCTTGGGAAGGCCTATAAGTGCTAGGCTCACCAATTCATCATTGGCTATGGTCACACCAACACTTCCAAACTCATCTCGACATTGAGTGAACTTCGCCAAGTATGTTGGTATCATCTCGCCCTCCTCCTTGATCTTTCTGAGCTTGTCCTTCAGCGCCAACTTCTTTTGGTCATTTTTGTTCTGAAACAGATCTGTCAAGGCCTTCCACATAGCATATGGAGTTTCCTTCCCATGGAGACTTGAGACAATATGAGCTTGAACTCCCTCTAACAAGATCCTTCTCACATTTTCTACCTTCTTCTACCATGCATCAAGAAGTTGGGCATCTGCTGATGTGGGATTTGGAATATAAAAATATATGAATTCCTTCAACCCGTTGTGCTCTAAAATTGCCTCCATCCCATCCTTCCATGAAATATAATTCAAAATTCACTCGAGTGAAAATTCGAGTCACAATCCATTGAAAGACATCTTGATCTACTGCTAGATCTTGAATAATAAATCTGCAAATTTGAACATGTGCAATACAAACTCAGTTTCTTCTCTTCTATTGTGATTCCTTGCACTCCAATACCATGTAGAACTTATATATAAATTTGATACCAATGGATTCAATCTGATCTTGTGATGTACTAAAACAAGATATTGAATCCTTCTACTATGTTTGCGGAATATAAAACACAATTTCTTAATCACATGATTGTAAGAGAAAGAAGTAAATCAATCACACAACACAAGATGTTCTTGGGGAAAGAAACTGAACAAAACCCTACTATCATATATTATATAAAGTCAAGGAATCATGAAACAATACAATGCTTTCTCACACCGAGAAAATCATGCACTCTCCTCACTGTCTCACTTTGATCCTGCTCAAAACTAGCTTACAATGCTAAGGTAAAATTGACAAACACTTAGCCAATTCTCAGCTTTTGATAAGCCCAGCCTTGCTCACACAATCCATATGGAAATAAATCCCTATTAAATATGAAATTCAACCCTCCTTGATTGCGCAATCAATCATGAGCCTTCCTGTGACTTTATAATTTTTCTCAGGAAATTTGATAATAATACAACTAATAGTTATGTTCCCTTTAACCTCTGTCTCAACTGGGTCTTCATCAGAACTTACATGCATGCAGCTATTACTAGTGAATCGCTAGTTATCTGATTGATCACTACTTTTGAATTAAATCTAATTTAATCCACTAGACCTCTCACTAGCTCATCACTTAGTTAGAACTAGTTAAACTGATTTCAACTCAATTAATTTGAGTTAACTGATTACACTCACACCACACTAGTGCATTAAGTGCAACTGGACCCCCAAAACATTAGAATCACTCTACATGTCGCATGTTAGACCCTCAAATCGAAATTCTTGAGCTAACTCAGTCTTCATGACTTAGTTAACTGATACAAGTTGTTATGAGATGAAATTACAGTTTATTGTCCAATTTATTTAAGAGAAAAATAAATTAGACACACATTTAGCACTAATGTGTAATGAATTCCTCACCAATGTGTGACTGGAATCCCACACCAGTGTGTGTGCATTTTTTGTCCTTTATGGTTGCTAATTTCACTGTTTCTTGTTGCAAATTTCAACAATTATAATACTTATTCTTGCATATATATAAAAACAAAATCTAAAAACACATTTATATATTAATTTTATATATGTAAAAAAGTTACAAATATTCTTAGCATTATATAATATACTTACTATATATATATATATATCTTCAATTTTTGTAGTATGTCGAACTTAATACCGAATTTATTTTCATTCCTACATCCTTCATCGTAGGCATAAGTCACCGAGTTTGGAAAAAAAAATTGATTAAATGTATTCGGCTTGATTGGTTTGTTTGTATTCGACTTGGGATTTGTGAACCTTGTCAAATAAATTTTCCCAGGAATGAAATTCGATGAACTTCAAATTTAATCAATTTTTTTTTCCAAACCCGGTGACTTATGCCTACGATGAAGGATGTAGGAATGAAAATAAAATTCGGTATTAAGTTCGACATACTACAAAAATTGAAGACATATATATATATATATTTTCAATTTTTGTAGTATGTCGAACTTAATACCAAAGTTTATTTTCATTCCTACATCCTTCATCGTAGGCATAAGTCACCGGGTTTGGAAAAAAAAATTGATTAAGTTTGAAGTTCATTGAATTTCATTCCTGGGAAAATTTATTTGACGAGGTTCACAAATCCCAAGTCGAATACAAACAAACCAATCAAGCCGAATACAAGCAAACCAATCAAGAATACAAATAAATTCATGAAAATTGTCTAAAATTATATTGAATTTCGTTTCAAGTTCATTATGAAATCACAAGAAATTCAACGTGGTTAGTATAAAATTAAAAAAAATAAAACAAAAAGAAACAAAAAACTCTAAAGGCTAAAACCTACTCGTTTTAATATATATATGGGTAAAAATGTGAAGGTGGGTTACACTTTCATGAGAAACATGGTCGGAAATTTCATTTTCCCAATAGTTCAGCCGAACTGTTTGAAATTTCGACCGAAGTTTGGAATTTTGTTCGACCGAACTAATTCTGTCGTTTACATTAACGACGTATTGACGGCATCGGTAAACAGATTTTTGGCCGGAGATGGGAAAACCGGCAACCAAAGTTCGGCCGAACTAATAGTTCGACCCAACTATTAATTCGGCTGGACTTTTGAACATAGTTCGGTCAAACTTTTTCTTATAAATTTATCAGCCCGTAGACCGCAACAAGTGTTGGGATTGTTACCGTTTTTTACCGTTGTCTCATCTATCTATCTTGTTGTGTTTTTTGTTGCATTGTGTCTATTATGCTGTGTTTTTGTTTGTTGTTGCATTGTGTCTGTTGCGCTGTGTTTTTGTTTGTTGTTGCAGGGGCTTGTTGTTGCAGGGGTGAGGAGGTGAGAAGGTTGAATGTTGCTCTGCTTTATTTTTGTGTATTTTTTTTTTAGTTCTAATTTTTTTTCCTCTGTTTTTTTATTCACAAGTTCTTTGTAGTCTCATATGTTTGTCTCGTTGTGTTTGTTATTGCATTGTATGTGTGTTTGTTGTTGCAGGGGCGAGGAGGTGAGAAGGCTTGTTGTTGCTCTGGTTTTTTTGTGTATTTTTTTGTGGGTTTTAATTTTTTTGCTCTATTTTTTTGTTCGCGAGTTATTTGTAATCTGCGTCCTCGGCGACGTCCTTGTTGATCTCTTGCCTCATTGTATCGTTGTCGTCTCATTGCAGCCTCTTCGTCTTGTCATCTCTGAATTTCCAGGTAGACAAAAAAACTCTTGATTCCCTTGGTTCATTTTCTTGTGCGGTCCCCAGATCTACGTGAAGCATTAATGAAAGAAAGAAATTGCAGAAAAATTTTCACCAAATATATGCTTTATGTGTCACCAATGATAATTGATACATCTGTGTCACCATCAAAATAATCACTGCAAGAATTATTTCCACCCTTTAAATGACAGTAACAATTTCAATGGTACATAACAATATTTCAAGAAATAGTCTTAGAGATGAATGTTATCGCAAACTAGCAGTTATTAGACAATTGAAGGTTCTCTTCCTAAAAACGGAAATAGCCATTCCAAATTTCTGCATCAAACACTCCAACTGCACCATCACAGAAGTTGCATAAACTAGGACGGTGTCACATGAGTATATAGCACTTTGAAATAGGAACAAGTAGGGAATCATGAGGAGGCCACTGCAATGCAACCATGTAACAAGGTCATCCAATCAGATACAGAAAGGAAATTTGATTTTTTGATCTAACTACTTATCATTAAAGCTCTATATAAATCCCCTTGATCTTCATCTACCTCTGCAACTCATTGAAACCTTCGATAACACGAAACTTCACTAACACCTCTAGGGGAATCATAAATATGGACAATACATAGCTCATAAATGTAGATATATTTGTTTAGATAACGTGTGAAACTAATTTGAATTTATAATGAAATAAACCATCCTAACACCAGACCTTTTAAGCAGCAAGGTGGTTCTTAAATATTTTCTTCATCTCTGCAATTTTTTCTGTAAGTGTCATCTCGACATCTTTGTTAGATAATTTATTACTCAAATTCCTAATTCTATTTGGTAGTCGAGAAGTATTTGTTAATTTGAAGGAGATTGTGTAAAGAATTTAGAGGGTAGGGGATGTTTTTAATTTCCAAATGGTCATTGCCAACTTCTCACTATAGGAGCAAAAAATATGTTTGTTCTCCTCCAGCTCCCTTGTTTCATGCAACCTGTTATCTGCGACAAAAGCATGCACCTGTTTATTGACCTCAATCCAACTACACCCAGGTGTCTTTTTCAAGGTTTTGTATGTCATCATTTTCCTTATTTTTTTTATGTCACCCCACTAATCCTGTCTTGTGAGCACCAACTCACAAGGAACCGACCCTATCTTATGAGCATCAAATCACCGGGAACCAACCCTTCTAGAAAAATAATAGTTGAGGGCTACAATCCTCACCCTAGCTCCACCCTGCCACCCTTAACAGTGACTAATTTTCATTCTTCCATATCTGATATTCAACATGTTCTTAAAGGACCTTCAACAATAGTACCGTATTTCTGTCATTAAGGGATTCAAGAAATTTTTACCAAACCTCCATACATCTAGAGTGGATATATGAATACTAGGGTGGATATATGCATACTAGGGTTGGATAATATTTGTCTAGGATTTTGATTTTCTAATTTTTATTAATTTGAAATTTAATAAAATGTGTGAGATGTATATATCTTGACAACTTTATTTAATTTTATTTACCAATTGTGATACTACAAAAAGGATATCAGATTAGTAATGGTGATAAGTTACAAAAGTATTGGTAAGGTTGATCAATCATGATACCTATCCAGCTTCATTAACTAGGTGCTTGTACTCAGCTTCATGATTACACTGGTGAAATGAGCAATACATATCGTTATTTCCATAATCGAGCTTGATTGAGCTTTGTTCTTAACTGAATTCTTGTAAATCACCCAATTGTATGCTTACTTATATAGTAGGAGTAACATAGCTTTCACTATGATATAGTTAAATTCTTATACTCTATTAAACCATGTGTTTATCTGTATAGAGTTTAAATATATCCATATTCACTCACATATGGGTAAATATAATGGTAATCACTTATTCCAATCACACTTATTACTCAAAATATTGTGGTTTCACTAAAGGTGCTTGTGTTTCCATAAGAGATACATGATGTATTACATTGATACTTTAGAATCACTAGTACTAATCAGCTTAGTAAGAACCATCATAACAAGCTTATACTATCCAAATTTATGTTCCAGCATCATTGATTACTAGAATCTTACTAGTTAAGATTAGTTTACAGCTTGGAGGTTATGTTTTAATAATGGAAAGTGAAACATGACCCTTGTAACTATTACTATAAGTACCATTGTATTCATTATTTAAGCTTACTGCTTCTATTACACTTATATGTTAGATCTCTTACCATTAAGAGCTATAATCATATAGGTAACTAAGGCTCCACCATACATGCATACATGCATATATTAAACATTAGTCTACATCCATATTATAGAACCTATCATGAATAATACTAGTGTGCAGGATAATTGTCTTCACACAGCTTTCACATGCACAGAACAACTCCACCATACATGCATATATTAAACATTAGTCTACATCCATCTTGTAGAACTTATCATTTATAATACTACTATGCAGGACAATTGTCTTCACACAGCTTTCACATGCACACAACAACTCCACCATACATGCATACATGCATATATTAAACATTAGTCTACATCCATCTTGTAGACCCTATCATTAATAATACTAGTGTGCAGGATAATTGTCTTCACACATCTTTGACATGCACACAACAACTCCACCAAACATACATGCATACATGCATATATTAAACATTAGTCTACATCCATCTTGTAGAACCTATCATTATATTTTCATTTGTGTGCAGGATAATTGTCTTCACGCAACTTTCACATGCACACAACAACTCCACCAGACATACATGCATACATGCATATATTAAACATTATTCTACATCCATCTTGTAGAACTTGTCATTATATTTTCATTTCATGCATACATACATATATTAAACATTAGTCTACATCCAACTTGTAGAACTTGTCATTATAATTTCATTTCTAGCAGCATATTTATTTCAATTAAGTTCATAAATAAACATACCAATTTAAACTAATGCACATACTTGGTTTTCTTGGCTAATGTTCATCCTCAAATGACAACATCACTCCATGGTTGTAACTTAACGCAAACATCAAGGAAAACCATGTACATCTCTTTTCTCCCATAAAATTTAAGGCAAACCATAACTTTAATTTAATATATTTTTAAGGAAAATGCTATTGTTTTTGGAAACCATGTACATGTCATTTATCCCATAAACTTTACGGAAAACCATAAATTTAATTTAATATATTTTTAAGGAAAATGTTAGTTTTTTTGGAAACCATGTACATGTCATTTATCCCATAAACTTTAAGACATTTGCTAGTGTTTTGGGAACCATGTACATGTCATTTCTATGTCATTTCTCCCATAAAATTTAAGGAAAACTTTAAGGATAACCATACATACATGTCATTTCTCGCATTTCTCCCATTTCTCCCATAAAATCAACGTAAAATTTAAGGATAACCATGTACATGTCATTTCTCCCATAAAATTTAAGGCATTTTCTAGTGTTTTTGGAACCATGTACATGTCATTTCTATGTCATTTCAACTTTAAGGAAAAATTTACTTTAAGACATTTGTGTTGGAAATACTGAGAGGGGGGTTGAATCAGTATTCCTTTCAATTAGAGCATTAGTTAATCTTCAATTATTATCATTGATTTTATAATGATAGTAGCAAACAAAAGGAACACAAATGCACACAGTTTTTAAGGTGGAAAGCCACTCCGGGACAAAAACCACCTAATGCTTTTCTAATAACTCTTTAATATTCAACTCCAATTGAAAATAAAGCTCCAACTGCCTAGAATCTAGAAAAGCATTCTTCTCCATCTCCCACTAGATGGATGTTCCAACACCCGAGATTCTTCAGTAGTAAACTGAATGGATGCCCCAACACACAATGAGCTACAACTCACCCTAGCACCACCCTACCACCCTATAAAAGAATAAAAGAAGAATGGACTCCTGTACCAGGGAAAATGGTCCACTTTACAATGATATAGAATGATGTAAAAGAAAAAGATACACTAGACCATAACCCCAACTATGACACAACCACCTAATGATGATCCTAGAACTCCCGACACTGCGTCTTCAACTCTTGGCAAATAGACACTAGTACAATTTTTACAATAATGTATTTACAATGACTTAGTACAATGATACCTTTACAATGACTGTATGCAGTGATGCCCACTTGAAGATTTCATGTGATAAACTTCTTACTGTTGTTCTGCACCTTGGTTGCTGCTCTTGTCTTGCTACCCTCTGTTGCACCTTGCTTTGCTTTGCTGCCCTAGAAATTCTGGTCCTTTGCAGCCCTTGACAACACATGATCTAGATTTTTCTTGCCTTCTATGATATCGATATTGAATCTGGTGTATCTCTGTTATTTCATATCCCCAATATGTGATTTTCGGTCCTGTAGTAGTCCTCTGAGTCATCTTTCCAATGCCACAGGTCTGATCCAATTTGAATTCTTCAAGAGTAATTTATGCCCAATTTCTCACAATGCCCTAATTATGGACAATTTTAGTAGAGCGAACTTGTATGGAGTGCCACGTGTCACTATTTCTTCATTCGGATATAAAATTAATAGATAGAAAACTATGTGCACTATCTACCACTTTTTACAAAATTCCAATCCGATACTCAAAGAGAGAGTTATGACGATTTTTCCAAGGTCACTTCTTTGAGATGAATTTCAAGAGCCTGCAAAACACTGACTTCCACAGATCATATCTCTGAAAATATTATGCATCTTGATCTAAAATTTTCACAGGATCTTACTCAGGATTTTGGTTTCGCCTCATAAAAATTTCAGCTTCTAAAACATCGTAGAAAAAAAGTTAGAGCGAACATGCCACGATGACCAGTTTCAGATGGCGAAATCCCTTGCATAAGGAGGATATGAGGATCACAATTTATATAAATGCTTAGGTTGAGAGGGGCTTCAACAAGTGAACATGGGAGGGATTTTAGGAGCTTAAAAAATATTAATTAAGACTTTTCAATGACCCATGCCACAACCCCATTGGGTTTTAGCCCACTAACTGGGGTTACAAACTTCAAACATGAATATCTCTCAAACCGTGAAGAATTACGTGGCGTGCCATATATCAACGGAAACATCTCAACAAGTAGAAACCATAAAAATCATTCTTGATCCAAAATATATTAATTTGGTATGTCAAAATTCCCATGCAATATTGGGGTAGCCCCCGGTGCTACTTGGGTTGACATCAATGACAACCGCTGATCAACAATCTCCCCCTTTGGCATTGATGGCAACACAAGTACTCCCCTTGTGATAATGACACCTCTTCCTACAACATTCTCTCCCCCTTTGACATCAATGGAAAAGGGTAACTCCCCCTAACACACAACCATCTTGCGGTATTGTACAGACTTCCACTCCCCCTGACATACAACCATCCTGTAGACCTGTGCACACTTCCACTCCCCCTTTATATTCCGAATAAGGAAAATCTAATGAGAACTTGGGAGAATCCCAAGATTCTGGTGAAGATATTCCAATGCTTCACGAGTACTCTCACGATCATCAACACTTCCTGCCCAATCTGCATCTGTAAAGGAATGAATAATGAGATTGTTACCCTTGGGATACCAAAAGCCATATTCTGTTGTTCCCTTTAGATATTGAAGAATTATTTTGATGACAATAATATGTGATTATTTTGGTGATACTTGGAATCTTGCTACTTTTCCAACTACTTGCATAACATTTGGCCGGGAGGCTGTTGCATATAGAACGCTACCAATCATAGATCTGTACAACCTTTGATCCACATCCTTAGATGAGTTGTCTATGCTCAATTTGCAACATGTTACCATCGAAGTAAGGATGGGTTTGAAATCTTCCATTTTAAATTTCTTGAGCATTTCCTTGATGTACTTGGCTTGACATATAAATATTCCTTTCTCTTGCTGAGATATTGAAAGCCCTAAGAAGTATGTCAGCTCACCAAGTAAAGACATATCGAAATCACTTTGCATCTTTGTAGCAAAATTCTTACTTAGTCGATCATCATTGCTACCAAATATTATGTCATCCTCTTTAGCTATTAGACATGCTTTAGTTGCTTCATCCAGAACATATATGTTGTTTGGAGCTCAACTTGTTGTAGCCACAATTTCACCATGCCTGCCTTTCCTGATTTCACATTTTGTGGAGTTGAATATTATTGTGTGTCCTTGATCACACATTTGTCCAGCACTGAGCAGATTGTGATTCATGTTTTCAACCAATAGAACGTTCTTGACTAGAGCATATTTTCTTTCGAGAGTGACAGTACCTAATCCTATAACATTTGAAGATCCATCATTTCCAAAGGACACGGTTCCATCCTTCTTATCTTTCAAAGATACAAATTTATTTCTATCTCCAGTCATATGCGTTGAGAAACCGCTATCAACATACCACACATATTTGTTGTTTTGAGCCTTGAGAGCAAGAGCACAATTATCAGTCTTCTTCTTCTCCCATGTTCGTGCGTTCTGTGGCTTCAAAGATTCTTCTGGAGGATTTTCAAGTCTGCAGTCTCTGGCTATGTGTCCAAGGTTTCGAAATTTGTAACATTCAATTTTATTTCTTAAATGTTCAAATCTATTTATGTTTCACTGAGCCCTGGAAGGTTCATATTTGATAGATCTCTTGGAATTGTATTTGTTCTTGGGGTATGTGCGACTTTCTACAGCTTTATGACCAAATTTTCCACATGAATAACAGTAGCCATAAAAAATATGTTGGTACCTGGATGGAAATATTCCTCGAGGAATTGTCTTCCAAGGTTGTTCTTGTGAATCTTGTCCAATGAAGTCTACATGCATGTCAAATCTCATAGGTTCATTGTATTTTGTTGTAGAAGGTCCTGCTTCTTCTTCTTTGTAACTGATGTCAGTTCTGTCATTGTAAGATCGTTGATTGTTGATGAGTTCTTCCAATGCCCTTGAGATGTTGGCATAGTTTTGGATAGTTTATCCTTTCTTCACTTCCTTACACAGCGAGACTACTTCGGATTCTAATTCTTCCTTTTCTTGGTTGCTTTATTCCAACTTATTTTGAAGTGACTCTTCAATGCATTTGTGTTCTTCAACTTCAATTTTGAGACCTTGAACTTGTTCTTCAAGAGTATTGGAACAGATCTTCTCTGCCTTGAGCTCTTTTATAAGTTTGATTTCTTCCTTAGAAAATTCTTCTATGTTCAATTCTTCTTCTTTGTTGTTTGATACCTCTTGTTTATTGTGCTTGGCCATAAATAATACTCTCTCATTGGCTTCTTCTTCGCTGTCATTGTATTCATCAGATGATGAGCTATCTTCTTTAGAGAGAAAGTTCCTTTTGGATCCTTGCTTGTTGAATTTATAAAAGCCTTTCTTTCCTTTTGAGTTGCCATCACTTATGTTCAGACATTTTGATGCAAAATGCCCAACCTCACCACAGCCGAAACATATCAATGGAAGTTTACCTTTGAATTTTTCCTTACCAATTTTTAGTTTTCTCATAAAGTAAGCATATTCTTCATCTGAAAGACCTTCTTCATCATCTCCCTTTTCTTCACACTTGTAGGTGCATGTCTTTTCAATTAAAGGTTGTTTGTCCTTATGGGTTTTCTTAGATGCAACGAACGTAGTTTCTAGATGCAAAGTACCCTCTTCTTCATCAAGTCTCATTTCATATGCTATGAGAACTCCATGTAATTCCTCTTTGCTGAGTTTTTCCAGATTTGCAATGTATTCTAAGACCGATAACTTTGGGTTGAATCTCCCTGGTAACGTTCTAAGAATCTTTCGTATAATAGTCTTCTCATCAACTGGCTCTCCCAATCCTTCCAGGGTATTGGTTATTTCATCAACGTATTGGAAGTATGCAGAAATGTTGCAATCTTCTTTCATTCTGAGTTGCTCAAATTTTTCTCTATAGATTTGAAGCTTTGCTTCTTTGACATTTGAGTCACCTGCATAAATATTCTTAAGCTTGTCCCATACATTTTTGGCGGTTTTACAACCCAACACCTTATGATAAGTAGATTCAATAAGTCCACTGATAATAATATTCTTTTCTTTTTCATCATTTACCAAATTCTTCTTACCTTGTTCATCTGCGGTTGATGTAAATCCATTTTGAACAGTGTCCCATACTTCGTAACCTTGTGCCAAGAGATAGACCTCCATTATTCCTTTCTAGAGTGCATGATTATTTTCATTGAACAGAGGTACACCATTCTTGGTATGCTCCATGACCTCCTTCCAGCTGTTAAACTGATATTAAAAGAACCAAGCTCTGATACTAATTGTTGGAAATACTGAGAGGGGGGGTGAATCAGTATTCATTTCAATTATAGCATTATTTAATCTTCAATTATTATCAGTGTTTGTACAATGATAGAAAAAAATAAAAGGAACACAAATGCACACAATTTTTAAGGTGGAAACCCACTCCAAGACAAAAACCACCTAATGCTTTTCTAATAATTCTTTAATATTCAACTCCAATTGAAAATAAATCTCCAACTTCCTAGAATCTAGAAAAGCATTCTTCTCCAGCTCCCACTGGATGGATGCTCCAACGCCTGAGATTCTTCAGTAGTCAATTGAATGGATGCCCCAACACCCAATGAGCTACAACTCACCCTAGCACCACCCTACCACCATATAGAAGAATAAAAGAAGAATGGACTCCCGTACTAGGGAAAATGGTCCACTTTACAATGATATATAATGATGTAGAAGAAAAAGATACACTAGAACATAACCCCAAATATGACACAACCACCTAATGATGATCCTAGAACTCCCGACACTACGTCTTCAACTCTTGGCAGATAGACACTAGTACAATTTTTACAATAATGTATTTACAATGACTTAGTACAATGATACCTTTACAATGACTGTATGCAGTGATGCACACTTGAAGACTTCATGTGATGAACTTATTGCTATTGTTCTACACCTTGGTTGCTGCTCTTGCCTTGCTACCCTCTACTGCACCTTGCTTTACTTTGCTACCCTAGAAAGTCTGGTCCTTTGCAGCCCTTGACAACACATGATCTAGCTTTTTCTTTCCTTCTAGGAGCTCGATATTGAATCTAGTGTATCTCTGTTATTTCAAATCCCCAATATCTGATTTTTAGCTCTGTAGTATTCCTCTGAGTCATCTTTCTAATGCCACAGGTTTGACCCAATTTGGATTCTTCAAGAGAGAGTTATTCCCAATTTCTCACAATGCCCTAATTATGGACTATTTCAGTAGAGAAAACTTGTACGGAGTGCCACATGTCATTGTTTCTTCATTCAGCTCTGAAATTGATAGAGCGAAAACTGTAGTCTATGAAATATCTACCACTATTTACAAAATTTCAATCTGATACTCAGAGAGAGAGTTATGATGATTTTCCCAAGGTCACTTCTTCGAGATGAATTTCAGGAGCCTACAAAAACACTAACTTCCACAGATCATATCTCCAAAAATATTGCGCACCTTGATTCTGAAATTTTCACAGGAGCTTCCTCAGGATTTCGTCTTTGCCTCATAAAAATTTCAACTTCTGAACCTTCGTAGAAAAAAATTTAGAGCGAAAATTCCATGATGACCTGTTTTCGATGGCGAAATCCCTTGCATAAGGAGGATATGAGGATCATAATTTATATAAATTATTATGTTGAGATGGGCTTCAACAAGTGAATGTGGGAGAGATTTTAGGAGCTTAAAAAATATTAATTATTACTTTTCAATGACCCATGCCACAACCCCATGGGGTTTTAGCCCACTAACTAGGGTTACAAACTTCAAACATGAATATCTCTCAAACTGTGAAGAATTACATGGTGTCCCATATATCAACGGAAACATATCGACAAGTAGAAACCATCAAAATCATTCTTGACCCAGAATATAATAATTTGGTAGGTCAAAATTCCCATGAAATATTGGGGTAGCCCCCGGTGCTGCTTGGGTTGACATCAATGACAACTGCTAATCAACAATTTGCTAGTGTTTTTGGAACCATGTACATGTAATTTCTATAAACTTTAAGGCATTTTCTAGTGTTCTTGGAACCATGTATAGGACATTTCTATGTCATTTATCCCATAAAATTTAAGTCAAACCATGTACATGTGTAATTTCTCCCATAAACTTTAAGGCATGTCATTTCTATGTCATTTCTCCCATAAAATATAACGTAAACTTTAAGGCAAACCATGTACATATCATTTCTCCCTTAAAATATAGGCAAGGAAAACCTTAAGGCATGTCATTTCTAGATGTATTTTCTCCCATAAAATTTAAGGAAAACCATGTACATGTCATTTCTCCCACAAACTCATCAAGGTGTGACTTTTGACATAAATTCATCAACCACTACCACTAGTTGTTTAAGTAAGTACATAAAATAATTTTGCACCCCTTTCCACTTATTGCTTCAATCATAAGTTTCTATGTGTAGATTTTAGGCCCACCTCACTAGATGATGTGGTGGTTTTATTGTAATTGATATGATTAAATTACTAGGATTGAGGTTGGCTATTTTTAAAAAATTAACCAAACATTGATTTAGTGATGCTTTTCATTTTTTGGACTCTTGTGCATTTAAATTGGTGTCTTCGTGCTTTTTATGAAGTGTTTCTGAATCATGAAAAGTTTCTATGTCTTAGAGTTATGTATTTAGGTGAAAACTTGGAATTTCATCAGATATTGTCCCTTTTAGAGGGACTTACAAAATCTTATAGAAATTGATTTCCTTGTGTACAATGGATTGAAATGGCTAAACATGGTTGAGTCATGTGTACTTAATTGTGTACAATGGATTGAAATGGCTAAATATGGTTGATTCATATGTACATAAGAGCTTGTTTTATTCTTAGATATCACTTTTCCTCAAAGAATTGAAAACAATGTGTTATAGGATGGATTATTATAGCTTCCTTATTGTTTATTTCCTATAGTAGATGCACACAAATTTTCTTCTACCTTTTTATAGAAGTGAAACAAGATTGATTCCTTATAAGTTCATATAATTACATTAGATACCTTTGATAGTGGTTGGAAAAATGAATATCGGAAATACATATGAAGTGAAATTGAATGGTATTCTATGAAAAATGTGAAATTCATGTTGACTATAGTTTATCATTTTATGCAATTGGAGGCATGGTGTTAATAGAAATGATTGATATAAATGGCTTATTCTAGTAATGAAGACCCTTGGCTTCTTACCATAATGCTACTAAAGGTTTTCCACTGTATTCATATTTATGTTGATGCTAACAATTTTTTATTAATGTACCTAAATTTACACCTTCCATGATGCTTCCTCTCCTAGTGTTGTCATTTACTTTTATAATCTTGTAAAATGTTAAAAGTGGAGTTTTTTATGATATAATGGATATTACTAATCTAGATTATGTACAGTGATATGATGATAGTGTGTAGGTTGATGTTCAAGTTGTAAAATTCTTATACATATCAAGGATGAATGATAGTACAAGCCAAAAATGACATTATTATATTATTGGACAATATGTTAGGTGCTAAATCATACTTCTTATTAAGTACATAACCAATGCAAGTTGAAAATTCTTTATTAATGTTTTTAGCCTATTTATAGATGCCAAAGTAAAGGTTTCTAGATTTGATTTCTCCCATAAAAGTTAAGGAAAACTAAACTTTAAGGTAAGCCATGTACATGTCATTTCTCCCACAAACTCATCAAGGTGTGACTCTTAACATAACTTAATCAACCACTACCACTAGTTGTTTTAGTAAGTGCATAAAATAATTTTTCAAAATTGAAGGAAAACCATGTACATGCCATTTCTATTTAATTTCTCCCATAAACTTTAAGGCAAAATTTAAGCATAAACATGTACATATATGTCATTTCTCCCATTTCTCTCATAAACTCAAGGCAAACTTTAAGGATAACCATGTACATGTCATTTCTCCGATAAACTTTAAGACATTTTCTAGTGTTTTTGGAACCATGTACATGTCATTTTTATGTCATTTCTCCCATAAAATTTAAGGAAAAATTTAAGGCATTTCATTTCTATGTCATTTCTCTGTCATTTCTATGTCATTTCTCCCATAAACTATAAGGCAAACTTTAAGGCAAGCCATGTACATGTCACTTCTCCCTTAAACTCTAGGCAAGGCAAAATTTAAGGCATGTCATTTCTAGATGTGATTTCTCCCATAAACTTTAAGGCATGCCATTTCTAGATGTGATTTCTGCCATACTTTAAAGCAAACTTTAAGGAAAACCATGTACATGTCATTTCTCCCCAAACTCAAGGCTCTCTCCCATAAACTCAAGGCAAACTTTAAGGCAAATCATGTACATGTCATTTCTCCTTTCTCCCATAAGGAAAACTTTAAGGTTGATTCGGATTTATGCAGGAACACAAAAAAATACACACATAATCATAAATACAAATATGCAGCGGAAATAACACTTCATTTCATTAATATCAAAGAACTGAAATTTACTTACAGACAGAATGGAAATAAACTAGCTAGGGCGTTGGTAGCTTATCTTTGAGAAGATATGTGGCACCTACAGGCCTCTAAACTATGTTAAAATGAGGTTCAAGGGCCTATTTATTATAGAGAAGCAATGGAAAACCCTAAATATCCAAAAACCTAACCCTGGGAGATGAAGCACCAAAACTATGGGGCCCATTTGGGTAAATTGGTGTTTCAACTTCCTGGGGTCGTAACTTTGGCATACTATCTCCGTTTGACGCACATGATACATCGTTAGAAATATATATTTGAGGACTACTACTTCTGGTTGGGGATATCAATTTTGGATCAAAATCATATTTTCCAGAGGTGTGATGCCCAAAAAACGTCGTTTAGGGCCTCAAAATTGTTCCGGAAGTTCAGGACCCGAAAAACTGCTAAAAATAGTAAGTTGTGCCGAAACTGAAAGCCTGAAAGAGACAATGGTGGGGCCCCAAGTGGAATACGCAGGTGGCCACCAATATCTGCCTGTATCATTCCTCCCCCCTTACGAAGCAATGGTCCCCATTGCGTTGAGTTCCTCCATGAGATGAGGAAGCTTCTGCTGAACTTGGTCCCTGGTGAACCACTTTCCTTCGTGTAGGAGTTGGCCAACTTTGACAACCCGATACAGTTGGATCTTCTGTTGGTGAGTGTTATTGATTTTCATGTACATGATACAATTTATGGTGGCCTGTTCAATGTATTCTGGGTTTAACTCTGTTGGTGTGAGTTGTTCTCCAATGTCAGAGGTGTCCAGTGGAGGTGGGAAGTAGGGACGAAGGCGGTCCACATTGAATACTGGGTATATACCAAGGAATGGTGGAATAATGAGCTTGAAGGAATTGTTCCCTATAGCCTTAGTGATGGTGTACGACCCATATCGGAGTGGGCAAAGCTTGCGGTGGGGTCCAGTGAGGCGCTCCTTCTGCAAATGTAGCCACACTTTGTCGCCCACCTAGAAATTTTGTGGCACTCGATGTTGATCATGTCGTTGCCTGTACTTGGCATTGGATTTGTCCAATATGTCATGAGCATGTTCGCAGATGTGTTGAATGCGCTCGATGAAGATGTTCGCTTTGTCAGCCTCAGACTGGAAATGAGTCGAATTGGCCTGAGTAGTCGCAAATGGCATGGCTATGTCAATGGGACATAGTGGCTCGAATCCCAAGCCCACCTGAAAGGGGTTGTGGCCAGTTGAGCTGTGGAGAGCCCGGTTATAACTATGTTGTACATAGGGGAGTCTCTCATCCCATGTACGTGGATGATTTGAATTGTACATTCGCATAATGTGTACAATAATCCTGTTGACGACCTCTATCTAGCCTTTAGTTTGGGGATGGAAAGTTGTGGACTTAGTGAGCTTGTTGTCTAGCATTGACCAGAGGCTGGACCAAAATGTGCTAAGGAACTTGTTGTCCCGATATGATATGATAGATTGTGGGATACCAAAGTGCACCCACACTTGTTCAAAGAAGAGTTTAGAAGTGGCTTTCGCTGTGATATTCTTCTTGCAGGCTGCCATAATGGCCATCTTGAAGAACCTATCGACGACCACGGAAACACAGTCATTTCCATGCTTAGTAGAAGGAAGGCCTGACATGTAATCCATGGAGATGGATTCCCAAGGTCGACTAGGGGTAGGTAGCGGAGTATAGAGGCCTTTCTTCTTGATGGTCGGTTTGGAAATGGCACAAGCAGTTCAGGATCTGATGTACTTCCCGACATCCTGTCGAAGGTTCAGCCAATAGATATACTTCTGCAGCACTACCACTTTTTTCTTAAACCCCAAATTCCCAACGAATCGACTATAGTGTGATTCCCATATCATCTTGTCACGCTCGCTTGAAGGAACACAAAGGTGTCCTAGGTGACATAACAATGCATCTTGGAGGTGAAAATTAGGAACTTGCGTACCCCCCAAGAATGTCTTGTATGTGTGGCTGAATTCTGGATCGCTCTTGTAGAGAAGCGGCCAATCAGAAGTCTCATGCCCACAAGAGTTGAGAATGGTGGTTAGCGCCACGATCGGTGGGCAGCTGAGGCAGTCTACAACATTATTGGTGCTACCCTTCTTGTACTTGATGTTCAAATGAAACTGCTATAGATATGTGGACCACTTCTTATGGCAATCGTTCTATAACTTCCCTTGTGTTTGTATGAGCTACAGGGGTCGGTGGTCTATGTGGATGATTATTTCCTTCCCCAAAATGTAATGCTTCCACTGTCGACAAGTCTGCACAATGGAATACATTTCTTTGTCATAAGTGGGATACTTGTGAACTGTGTCGGACAATGTCTCACTGTGATATGCCACTGGATGCCCTTGTTGAGTAAGAGCTGCCCCAATAGCATAGTCAGAGGCATCTGTCTTGATCTCAAATGTTTGTTGCAAGTCTGGTACTGTGAGCGTTGGGGCAGAACAGAGGCGATGTTTCAATTCTATGAACGCCTTCTGTTGATATTTTGACCAAAATAATTTTGCTTTCACTCCTCCCTTGTTGACTTGACTCAAGGGCCAATTGATATGAGAGAATCCCAACACGAACCTGCAGTAGAAATTAGAAAGACCCAGAAAGCTGCGAAGCTCTGTTAGAGTGGTTGGGGTTGGCCAATCTCGAATGACTTGGATCTCGATTGGATCCACATGCACCCCCCTTTCATTAATAATGTATCCCGGATATTGAACCTGGGTCATGCCAAAAGTGCACATCTCCAAATTGGCACACAACTTGTGTTGTCGTAGTGTTTGGAGGACTTTTCGGATGTGGTGGAGGTGCTCTTCCCAAATCTGGCTGAAGATCAGAATTTCATCCAAGTACACCACTACAAATGAGTTGGTGAATGGCCGCAAGATGTCATCCATCAACCTCATGAAGGTTTTGGAAGAATTCGTCAACCCAAAATGCATGACCAGCCATTCAAAAAGGCCCTCCTCAGCTTTTAAGGTAGTCTTCCACACATTGGAGGGTTCGATTAGTAACTGGTGATACCCAGACTTCAAGTCAATCTTGCTGAAATATTTCTCCCCTTTGAGTTGGTCCAGAAGGTCATCTATCCGTGGGATCAAGTACATATTCTGGACAGTGATCTTGTTCAACGCCCGATAGTCAATACAGAGTCACCAAGTCCTGTCCTTCTTCTGTACCAACACGATCGGGCTCCCACAGGGTGATGAACTTGGTCGGATGTGACCTTTTTGCAGCGTCTCCTAAATCGACCTCTTGATTTCATCGTTCTCCAAAACATAGCACCGATAGATCGGTCCATTGGATAGCGGCACACCTGGGGTCATATCAATGGGGTGCTTGACCTAATAATGTAGAGGAACCCCTATGGGTGACGTGATTATGTCACTGTAATCCTCTACAACCTTTTCCATTTTTTTTTGTCATGCACAGGAGCCCTGTCTAGAGGTCGTGGCCACAATCTTCTTCTTGCCCTGGGAGCAGATCATCAGAAAAAAAAAAAAAAAAAATTCTGGTTTGGGAAATGAGCTTACTGCATTTTTTTGCAGTAACCAAAGAGATAGCGGCAGGTAGTGGTACCTCTGGTATCCTGTACAAATTATTTCCCAAAGGAACAATAACAGCACGAGGCTCGGACTTATACACAGCATGTCGCTTCCACAAGTATGGGTGGCCTAATAATACATCAGAAACATCAATAGGAGAAATGTCACATAAAAAATCATCTGTGAAGGGCTTGATGCTCTAGGGAAGGCGGCACTGCTGGCTGACGCAGAGATCCCATCCTTGGTGAAGCCACCTGATGGTGTATGGATGTGGGTGTGTTGTGGTCGGCAAGCCTGCAATCTTACCATGACCTTCCGGTGAACAGAGGTTCCTTTTGGCTCCCACTTTTGACAATGAACTCTAGCAGGAGCCCTTGCCCACATCCGGGAGTGGAAGATATGCTCCTCCCTCCTCCGGATCTTCTATTCTTGCTTTTGGATCTTCGCTTTATGTGGTGGCAATAGTGGCATTGGGCTCCACATTGATAATCTTCTTCTCCTTTGTTGTTCCCTTCTCAAATTCTCGATTCCGTAGTCAAAGCCCCATCTAATTCAAAAACCTTCATCTCTGCAGGCACCGTTGACTACTTGGCCCGACACTCACTTGTGTTGTGAGTGGAGCTCTTATGGAACTCACACCACTTTCTGTGTCCTTCTTCGACTTCACGGTGTTTTTCTTTGCCCGTGGCTTTGGCGTTGTCCCGGGCTGCAATGCCTTAGATTTTTTCCTTTGTTCTCGTGGTCTGGGCACCTTTCGCGCTTTGATTCGCATATCCAAAGTCTCACTTCATTTGTTTGAATTTCTTCTCATTCTTGGCGCATACCTGTGATGTTGTACCAAGCAAGGAGATGTCGAAGTGAACCCATTTCCTCCTCGAATGTATTTGTTCGGTAAAACTAAAATACTTCAGAATCAAATGTTTCTCTCGAATCTTCGATACCTAAATTTGTGTGCCGCAGTATGGAATAGATTCATTAGCTTATGCACATGTTGATCCCTTTGATGCCGCAAAGACAGTCCATTGTATGTACTTGTCTCCTCATAGCTCCCCACAGATAATACCTTGATGGCATCTTAGAAATAATTCCATGTGGGTATGGCCGTGAATGGATAGGGTTCACCCTCATCCTTTTCTCATAAAGGCTTCCCACCACCCCCGACATGGGGGCGGCTTTTGAGGAGTGCAAAAATAATTCCTCCCCGGTCGGAAAAGTCATGAACAGAAATATCCTTCTAATAGATTCAACCATTTATCTATGACGTCTACATCCGTTTTTCCATCAAATATGGGTCACAATTTTACTTGTAGCTAAAAAGGGTTGTACCCGCAGTGGTCATACGATGTCGCAAGTGGGTAGTCAAGCGGACTGGGAAAAGTTATCCATCACCGTGTTCCTTTGTTTTTCAAGGGCCTCCTTGACAATATTTTGATAGGATCTCTGTTCTCTCTTCTCTTTCTTTTCATCCTCCATGGACATCGTTCGTGGTTTGCGAGATCGATCTTGCAAAGGTTCAACCAAATCTAGCCCTAAACTCTATACCCCAATTCTTTGGGGACATGCAAACAAGGATCAGAACGAGTAGATTCTCTCCTATACCAAAGATACTAACATTTACAGAACAAACATAACACACATATAACCATAAATACAAATATGTAGCAGAACAATACCATTTCTTTAATATCAAAGAAAATGAATTTTTTTTTACGTACGTAATGGAAATAAACTAGCTAGGGCATTGGTAGCTTATCTCTAAGAAGAGATGTGGCAGCTACGGCATAAGGAAATCGTGTTAAAATGAGGCTCGAAGGCCTACATATTATTGATAAACAATGGAAACCTGCAACATCCAAAAAACCCAACCCTAAGAGATGAACGCTGCAGAATATGGGCCCCATTAAATAAATTGGCACATCAATTTCCGGGTCGTAACTTTGGCACACCACTGCTTGACACACATGATACATCGTTAGAAATATCTATCCAAGGACTACAACTAATGATAACAAATATATATTTTGAACAATTTTATTTTCCAGAGGTTTCATGCCCAAAAACATTGTTTAGGGGCCTCAAAATCTGTTCAAGTTCAAGACCCGAAAACTCGCTAAAAATACTAATTAGTGCTACACCATAAAACTGAAAATTAAAGAAAAATGGTGGGGGTCCATGGTTGTATATGGCCACCAATATCCACCGATCATTCCTCCCCTTAGGAAGAAATTTTCCCCATGGCGTTGAGTTCCCTCCAAGAGATGAGGAAAATTTGCCGAACTTGGTCCCCAGAGCCACTGCCCTCAAAGAGTTAGCATAAAGCGAACAACTCGACATAGCTGGATCCTTCACTAGCAAGGTATTCTTGATCCGTGCACTGTAATCCAACCGCCTTGGCTTGTTCCATGCGTCCGGGGTTTTTAACTCGCTAGTGTGAGTTGTTTCGCCATGTGAGATATGTCTAGCAGAGGTGGGAAGTATGGCCAAAGGTGGTCCACATTGAAGACTTGGTGCGTAACAAGCAATGGTGGAATACTCGCTCAAAGGCATTGCACCACAACGTTGGCGATGGTGTATGGCCCATATTGGAGCGTATGAAGCTTGCGTGGGGTCGAATGAGGCACTCCTTTCCGAAATGTAGACACACTTTTTCACCCACTTGAAAGTCGTGTGGCACCGATGTTGATCATGTCGTTGTTTTTACTTAGGATTGGCGCTACCTAATATGGCATGAACATGTTGACATATGTGCTGAATTTTCTCAATGAAGTTGTTTGCCTTGTCGCCTTCGTATCGGACATGATCCCACCAACCCGAGACAAATGGCATGGCTAAGTCAATGGGACATAGTGGTTAGAATCCCGGCTTCACCCAAAAGGGGTTGTGGTCACATGATATGGCGAGCTTGGTTATAACTATTTTTTTACATAGGAAAGTTCCCCCATCCCATGTGCGTGGATGCTTTGAATTGCAAGAAGTACGTAATGCACGATAATCCTATTAACGACCTTGTCTAGCCATCAGCTAGATGGAAAGCAGATACGTAGTGAGCTTCGGTGTCCAACATTGACCGCAGGTTGACCAAAAGCATCGAGGAACCCACCGTCCAACTGCGATGATAGACCGTGGGACACATCAAAGTGCACCCACACTTGTTCAAAGAAGAGTTTAGCAAAGGTTCGCTATGATATTATTCTTCTTTATGTACCGCCATAACAACCATATCTTTCGAGAATCATTTACCTACTCGCTTTAAAACACAATCACTTCAATGCTTAGAAGGAAGGCCCAAAATTTAATCCATGGAGATGAATTCGGCGGTCGACTAGGGGTAGGCAAGAGAGTATAGAGGCCTTGTATTCTGATGGGCAGTTGCATAAGATTCGATGTACTTCTTAATATCCTGTCGAATGATTGGCCAATAGAAATACTTCTACGCACTACCATCGAAGCCGACTAAAAATTCTACAACATAATTGCGTGCGCTTCCAAAATCATCTTGGAACGCCGCTGAAGGAACAAAAGGTTTCCCGGTGGACACACAGCGGCATCCCGGAAATGAAAATTTGGAACTCTCGGTTACCTCCAAGAGCGTCTTCTGTATGTGGAAAAATTATGGATCACTCGTAGAGAAGCGGCCAATCACAAGTCTCATGCCAATAAGAGTTGAGCGCGGTGGTTATTTCCACAATCGGTGGTCGCTCAGAGATATTTTGAACACATTGGTTCTTCCATTCTTGTACTTGATTTTCAAATGAAAACCCATGGTAGACATGTAGACCATCGATGGCAATCGTTTTGGCAACTTCTTGTGTATGTATGAACCACAAGGTTCATGGTCTATGTGGACAATTTCGCTTCTTCCTCAAATGTAATACCTCCACAAGTTTGCAAGCCCGCCCAAAGGAATACATCTTTTTCATAAGTGATATCACACCGTGTCGATAATGTCTCAATGTGATATGCCACCGGATTCCCCTTTTGTGCAAGAACGAAACAGTATCTAGAGGCATCCGTCTCAACTTCAAAATAGTTGTTGCAAGTTCAGTAATGTGTATAATCGCGGTAGCATATGCGATGTTTTAATTCTATGAATGCCTTATGTTGGAGATTAACCAAAGGAATTTTTCTTTCGCTTACCTTTGGTGACTTGACTCAAGGGGCCAAGTGCATATGAGATAATCCCAACAATAAACCTCGCTAGACAAAATTGGGAAAGACCCGGTAAAGCTGCCAAGCTCCTCATAGAGTGGTTGGGGCTGTCAATCCTTCAATGAGTTGGATATTGGCCAGATCCGTGATGCACTCTTTTCTCATCAATAACGTATCCCAGATATTGAACCCTGGGACATGCCAAAAGTGCACTTCTCCAAATTGGTGCACAAATTGTGTTGTTGGAGTGTTCGAGGACCCGTCAATTGTGGTGGAGGTTCTCTTCCCAAGTTTGGTTGAAGATTAGAATGTTATCCAAGCATGATTACTACAAATGAGTTGGTGAATGGCTAGAAGATGTCGTCCATCAGCCCCATGAAGTCTCTGTGATCATTCGTCAACCCAAAAGGCATGGCCAACCATTCGAAAAGGCCTCGGGCTTTTAAGGCAGCTCTCTCCACATTGGACATTTCGATTGGTACCGGGTGATACCCGCACTTCAAGTCGATCTTGCTGAAATATTTCCGCCCTTGAGTTGGTCCGTAATTTCATTAATCAGGAATCAAGTACCTATTCCCGGATGGGAAGGATCTCTGCTCAGCTAATTCGACAGTCACTGCGCAGTCTCTAAGTCCCATCCTTCTTTTTAACCAACACAATCAAACTCCCATAGGGCGATGAATTTGGCCGCATGTGAAATTTCTGCGCAGCTCCTGAATCCTGCCTTGATTTTATCATTCTCCATAACATAGCGTCGATAGATCGGTCCATTGGGAAGCGGCGCACCTCGCGGGTCAGATTGGTGGGGTGCTTGACCCGACAATGGCAGGCACCCCCGCGAGTGAGGTGAATATGTCCCCCGCACCCTCCACACCTTCCATTTGTTGTTGTTGTGCGGAGGAGCCCGGTCTCGAGGTCATGGACACACTATTATTCTTGCCTTAACAGAGGAACATCAAGAAAAAAATATACCGATTTTGGAAATTTTCTCATCGCATCGTTTTGGCAAGAACTAAAGAGATAGTGACAGTGGTGGTACCGGTATCCCGTACAACTTATTTCCCAACGTAAAAATAATAGCATGAGGTTGGGACTCATACACAACATGTCACCTCCACAAGTATGGTTGGCCCACTACCACATCACAAAAATCGAGAGTGAAATGTCACATAATACCTAATCGGTGAAGGGCTTCCGATGTTGTAGGGAAGGCGACATTGTTGGATGACGCAGTAGATCCCATCCTTGGTGAAGCCACACAATGGGGCATGGTTGTGGGTGCTGTGGTCGGAAAGCCCAACCGCTTCATGACCTCTCGCTAAAATGAGGTTCTTTTGGCTCTCACTATCAACAATGAACTATAGCGGGGAAACCTTTTCCCACATCTCGGGAGTGGAAGAGATGCTCCACCTCCTTCCCCGGGATCTTCTAGTTATTCCTTGGATATTCTTCGTGGAAAAAGTGGTGTTGGCCTCCACATCGATAATCTACTTTTTCATTCCCCTTCTCATGATTCAGAGTTGAAGTATTTGTCCGATTCAAAAACATTCATCTCGCCACCAAAGGATCGTCGTCCCGACAATTACTGAAGAAGGGATCTCTTGGTGAAATCACACCACTTTCCCATGTTCTTCTTCTGCTTTCCATAGTGTTTTTCTTTTCTTGCGGCTTTGGTAGGTTTTTTTGGGCCGCCATGCTTTGGCTTTGTCCTTTTTTCTATCGTTTGGGGACATTGTCATTGCTTTTATCTGCCGTATTCAAAGTATTGGTTCTTATTTTTGAATTTATGCTCAATCTTGCCAGATCGGTGCGTACCAAGTGAGGAGATCTATAGGAACGCCATTTCCTCCTCGAATGTATATGTGCGTACAACGTGTACTTTAGCATCAAATGTTTCTCCGAATATTTGATACCCAACTCAGGCATGGTATGGAACAGTAGTCATTATTTCATGCACATCTACCGGAATCACGATTTATGTTAGACCAAAACCCGTAGGCTTTAGTTCCGCCATAACAAATGGGTAGTTAGGATCCACGAGAGGCGGTTAGTCGATGTCGTGGAACACACCGGGAGCGTTGAACCCAATGTCCAACAATCTCTCCCCCCCCCCCAACGCGAGCCGGTGAGTTTCTGAACTCGAGGTGTCGTCCGATACCACTTGCTGGAATCACGATTTTCATTAGACCAAAAACCATAGGCTTTAGTCTCTCGCTACAATTTCCGCAGTTAGGATCCATGAGAGGTGGTTATTCCATGTCGTGGAACACACGGGCGCGTTGAACCTAATGTCCAACGACATCTTGATCCCTTTGATGTTGCCGTATGTTCCACGTATGTACTTGTCCTCATAGCCTCCCATGGGATAATATTGTTCTCGGATGGCATCTTCAAAAGAATTCAAAGTGGGTACAACTACGAAGAGAGAGGTTTCACCCTTGCCCTTTTTCTCTCAAATAGTTTTCCCACCAATCCTTGACATGGGAGCATTTCGAGGAGTGGGAAAATAAACTTCTCCCCGGTTGGAAAAGTCATGAACTAAGAACATCTTTCAATAAATTTAACCATCTGACGATGGCATCTACATCTATTTGGCCATAAAATATGGGAAGGAAGCCATTTGTACTTAAAAGGGTTATGCCTCCGCAGTGGTTGCTCGGATGCATATGCGTCACCAATGGGAAGTTGTCGGGCTGGATCCGGGCAAAGTTATCCACTACTGTTCCTTTGTTTTTCAAGGGCCTCCTTGAGAAATATTTTGATAGGATCTCCTCCTTGATCCGTCGTCTTATTTTTGTCCCCCATGGGCAGCCGCTGGCTTGTGGGAGTGTTGTCTTAGAATTGATCCTAAATGACCGTATTAGTTTTGTTATGCTGGTACGTATTTCTGGCTTTTAAAAAACATGCATAATTGGTTCATTGGTTTGCATACATTAAGGAGTTTTCCCATGGTTTGTAGATGATATTTAGTGAATTAGAAGCATAAAGAGCATAAATAACACCCATCAACAACATAAAACAGAGAAATAAGTCAACATGAAATTTACACAAAATAGGTATGATGAAGTAGTTCACCCTCCCCCGAAGGCATCCGCTGTCCAACTCCCAATGACTTGTCCATCTTTCATTATGCTGAAATTTTTTCTATTACATGTATTTATAATGATCTAATTATTATTTCATCTCAGCAGACCAATGGCTTCCATCGCTCCAATTAGTCAAAAATGACTCTTCATTCACTCGTAATGGTTGAAAATTGAGCCTCCTACACTTTTGCCAAATATCTCCTAGGAAAGCTCCACCAAATGTGGAGAACTTGAAGCTAGCTAGAGTTAAATCGTACAGACCGCCAATTTTGGTGCACTTCTATCCACATTGCTAAATCATCACATATTAAATGCTATAGTTAAGTATACACATGTGCACCCCAAACTGTTACAAGACCTGGCAAATATCAAAACTCACGCCACGAACAAGGCGAAAGTCTGAACATGCCTATTTGTTGCGGTGTTAGTGGCCACCACATGATTACTGAATCAATAAGTGGATGTGACACATACTAGAGACCTAGCATAGATTCATTTATGCTCAACCTTCCCAAACGTATGTGCCATATAAAAATAAACCAAACCCGATCTCACATGGTTAAGAAGGTCCAGAGAGTGGCCGGGTAAACCAGGCAGCACCAAGGAGTTGGGTCGAGCTCACGACCTCAAAAAAAAATTTTAACATGACATTTTAGGGACATGGCAACTTTAGGCTAGCCATGTGGCACCATAATTTTCTCATCCAACCCTGTGGCCTCAAATAAAATAGTGACATTTGTAAACCAACGTACTCGGCCCTGTGGAAGGAATATTATCTTTTTCTTCCGACCGTGCATCCCGTACTCAAACCTCCGTTCAAATTTTTGTAGTTTTACTTCTTTTCCATTTCGATCATAACGCAATATCTTCTCCTCATTAGAAATCATTTATTAGCTCATGGCATTGGAATCAGAAGACGAGAGCTAGCAACCATCCCGGTTTCAACCCAATCGTGTAACTTTAAATTTTGAGAAAAATTTATGAACTTCTTATCATTCCTCCCCATTGGGAAGCTTTTTCACCCCAAAAGACTGAGATTAACTGCTCGTAGATGAGGGTACAACTCCGTCACCTTTCCAATCTCCATCCATTTGTCCTTGCTTGGTTTAGTGCCTTTTGGTTTCAACTGCTGCAGTCAACACTTCTCGATGCTCTTGTCCTCCTACTTAGAATTGTACTTTCGAGCTCATCCAAAAAATTTCGGCAAGAAATATTCAATAGAAGGTAGTTGAACATCACTTCCTTGATCATCAATCAAAGGATGCTCATACAAGTGTAAGTTTTCAACATTACCAACCGAATACATTTATGTAAGAAGGAAAATCAAGTTGGAATGCATTATTACAAACTTTTATTATGATCTTGAAAGGACCAGTGTAAGGTTTGATATTTTTACCTTCCCTGTATCCTTTCTTTGGTAATGTGCAACCATACCTCATCTCCATCTTGAAACTTGTGACTCAACCCGGTGTTTTTCATGCCTCCCTTTGTATTTGATTTGACTTTTCTCAAGTTGTTCTTGAACTTGTTGATGTATCATCTAAATTTTTCAATGAAATTTTGAGCCTTATCAATATCACTATGGCCACCAATTGCAACATCCTTCCCAAAGATGAGAATTTTAAAGGAGATTTTGGAGGGCTGACCAAAGCATGCTTCAAAAAAGGTGAGGTTTGTGTTGAAGAGTGCTTTGCCCAGTTGTAAGCGTGCTGAATACAATTCATTTGTTCATCCCACAACTTAGGATTTTTTGTCATAACATCCTCTCAATAGATGCACAATTGTTATGTTCAACAATTCGGTTTTTCCATCCGTTTGTGGATGGAAAGCCACAATTTTTCAATTTTGTGTCCATCATTCTCCATAGATTTTACCAAAAATTTCAATGAACCTGGAATCCCGTCACTAACAATAAAGGGCAATCCAAATGAACTCAAACATTTTGAGAATAAAGTTCAACAGTTTTTCCAACATTAATGGTTTTCAGATGGCATAAGTATACACATTTCATCGAATCTATCCACAACCAAAAAAAGATAATCATGTTGCTTTCTTGACATAGGTAGACCTCCAACAACTACAGACACTTCTCCCATGGCCTCATGGTACCGGGTAGTGGAATGTACAATCCAAGCTTCCTATTACTAGGTTTACTTGTTGCACACATAGAACAACCTCTTATAAAACGTGAGACACTATCTATCATGCAGCTACCAACAATGCCTCTCCTGTGAGATGTGCCATTGTTTTGCTTTACCTCTAAAGTGTCTAACAATAAGAGAATAATGTGCTTCTCTCATGACACTTAGCCTCTATCCTTGTGGAATAAATAGCTTTCCAAATTAAACAACAAATTGTTATGCATGTGATAATATTTTTCTTCAACTTGATTCCCTTTCACTCAAACTATACATCTGAAATCAATGTCATGCATATTGTTCTATGTAACTCTATGTACAACAATAATAATTTTTGAGTAAATTAGAAGCACTAATGATTGGTCTCGGGAAATATTGCCAACTTCTTATTGAACATAATTTTTGTACCTTATAACCCAGTGAAATTGTTGCTGAAATCCCATCCACCCTAAAATGTCTAATTGCTACGTTCTTGCTTGCGAGCGTGGGCACCGTAATGGTTGGTGATCGGTGGTAAAATAGTCTTTTACCCATCAAGTAGTGTTTCCACTTTCGACACTTTGTACCAATGCATATAGTTCTTTGTCATATATAGACACTCAATTACGCGGGCCGCTAAAAGTTTCTAAATGAAAAAGATAGCTTACCATGTCGTAAAAGGACCTGCGCCTATGGCATAATCACTAGAATCGGTTTGTATCTCGAATGGTTGTCTCAAATTTGGTAATTCAAGGATCGGAGCCGAATCGATGTTGTTCTCTAAAGCTTTGCAAGTTTGCTACCGTTTTTCCCCATTGGAAGTCACTGTTGTCACATGCATAGAGCTGCGATGAAGAAATCTTACAATAAAATTCTCTCCAATATTGAGTTGCAATTCTAAGAAAATTCTTACCTCGGTAATCAACTGGTATGCGGGCCAAGTCAGTTTGCCTCCACTTTAGAAGGATCAATCCTCAATTATCCTCCTCTCACAATATGTCCTGGGGTTGTGACTAAATAATTCTTTCGACTCACATTTTGACATCTTAAGTAACAATTTCTCTTTCTTCAAAATATCACACTATTTACACAAGACATGATATTCTCTTGTTTTAGAAAATTAAAATGTCATATACACACAATAAAAATTTTACTTTGTTAGCTGTCACAAAACATTATCTATAAGTCTATTAAAGGTTTGCATTATACAACCAAAAGGCATAACTAGCCACTTAAAGAGTCCTTGTTTGATTTTGAATGCATTTTTCCACATATCACTTTCTACAATTTACTTAATATCCACTTCGTAAATCTAACTGATGTGAAAAATTTGCTTCTTTCATCTAATCAACAAAAACTGATTTGCTCGAGTGGGTAACAATTTTTTACCATAACTTTTTTGAAAGCTCGAAAATCTACAAACATGTGCCAAGTCCATCTTTCTTTGGTATCAAGACTATGGTGAATGTCCACATGGCAGGTGCTTGGAATAATGATACCTTTATCCAACACATATTTTATTTTCCTTTTATTTTATCATTCTCCATTATCGACATGTGATACATACTGATGTTTGGAAGAGGACAATCTCACGTAACTAAATCTCATGTTGAATTTTCCGTTTTGGAGGCAATCTCGTTGGTCGCCGGGAACATCTCACGATGCCTATTAATGACATCATATGACCCCATTTCAACTTAGGATCACATCCCTCAAAATATTCATGATTAATATCAGCTTTGGGCTTAATCATAAGAAGAATGAAATCTTACCTGAATTTACCACCTCTTTAATTGCCTAGCATTTACCAAAGCAATAAGCTTTTCTGTCGGTGCTCTAAAATGAACCTTGCCATATTTGAATAAATGATACTTTTTCTCATGGCGATAAAAGATCGTTTTCATGTCATACAAGTAAGGACTTCTACTACCATTTATGTCAAGCGGAACCACATCTAATTCAACCGTGTCGACAAATTTAATGATTGTTAAACTCAATATACATTTTTGTAACTCGTAGAGTATATTCACAAATACAACTCAATGGATATGGTTTTCTGGCGTGGTATTGTCTCAAGGTTAAGTTTTTTGACCAAATATTCAGAGACTAATTTTTCTTGTGACACACTCGTCAAATAGTGTGCCAATCTTGGCATGTTTGATTATGATCCCTCACATGAAGCCAGCTTCTATTATTTCTACTTCATTTCAGTGTCATGTGATATTTTGATGTACTAGTACCGGGTTTAGTTTCAATTTCTTTTCCCTTCATGTTTCTAATCCATGGCTATAATTTCCAGTTTATCACCTAAACCGTATCCTAAATCATGTTGAGATGTAGCAGAAGTTTTATGTTTCTCGTTTTGGTTTCTTTGGCCTCAATTTCGATGTAATTTCCAAAAATCAATTTCATCATGGCCTTTCTTGAACAAATGTTTACAAGTCAATTTTTCTACCTCTTTCGGTACGTATGCATCTTTTTTATTTTTACCATTTGAGGTCTTTTCCTTGAAGCCATTCCTTAAAAGTTGCTTTCCGGCTCTCTTTTTAAAATGTTCTTCCCTCTAGCTTCTAGATGTGGCATGAACACAAACTTCATTTGACCCGGTGGCGTTAAACATGAGAATAGTATGCTTTAGGTAGCTATATAAGCCTCCTATGTACTTTAGCAAAGTTTCTGGCTCGAAAATCCACCCCTAACAAAAGAGCTCTCTCTCATAAATTCTCGGGTGTATTCTTGCACATTTTGTCCCTTTAATTGGCTAAAGTTTTTCCGCCTATGATGGCTATATGAGCTAATGAATAAAAATGTTGTTTAATAGCAACAATCAAATCTTACCATGAAAGATTAATCTTGCCATGTTTCTTGATTTCCTCCCCGTGTCTCTGCTTCCCACCAAACAAGTGCGTCGCATCTTCCATTCTCAAAGAAGCTAATGAATTTTTGTATCATCATATCAAGGTCTCCGTATTCTCTAAATAGACCTCCAATTGTCGAATCCAATTATCTAGCTTGTCTACATTTAGTTTCTCACAATCAACATTAGAAATTAGAATTGTTTGACTAAGTTTTTAATAAAGGAGATTTACATGGCTGTTTCGGAATTTTGTAGAATAATTTACTGAAGAAGAAGTAGAAGATGGTGATGATGAGGTGAAGATGGTGGCTCTCCATTGCCTCCATTTCCTCCATTTCTCTTTGATCTCATTTTCTACCATGTTGACCTCCTCGAAGATCCGTGTCCTTCCTTTTGGGAGTTTAGATCCTTCTTCTCCTTCCGCCTCTCATTCCTTTCGATAAAGAATTCTAACCATTCAGTCATGTCGAAGAAATTCTTTCCCAACACTCTTTCTTCTTCCTTAGGGTCAACTTCCCCTCACTAATTTCTCCTTCCTCATGAGGCACAAGCGAATGGAGCTTCGATTCTTTAGAGGAACTGTGGTGGAGATTGTGGCAATATTGCTCTCCTCGTCTTGCCCTTTTGGAGACCCGATTACTTACACCGCCTTCCTTCTCCCTTTGAGTTTGAGCCTTGTGCGATATATAAAAATTGCAAATAGTTAAACAATTCTTTTCACTAAACAACAACAGAGAAAAACTCGAGCTCGATACCATCTCATCTAAAATGATTGTATTAGTTTTGCTATGCTAACATGTCTTTCGCCTTTAAAAACATGTATAATTGGTTCATTAGTTTTCATAAGGATTAAGGAGTTTTTCCATGATTTGTAGGCCGATATTTAGTAAATTAGAAGAATAAAACAAGAAAAAAAAATAACACCGAACAAAGAGGCAAACAGAGAAATAAGTCACCACATGAAATTTACACAAAGCATGCATGATGAAGCAAACTTCTCACCCCTCCCGGGCTAACCGTTGGTCCAACTCCCAATGGTCATTCATCTTTCATTATGCTGGGTAAAGGTTTCATTACATGAGCAAAGGCTCTAATGGTTGTTTTATCTGTACCAATGGATTTAGAATGCTCCAATTAGTCAAAAATGACTCTTCATTCACTCGTAATTATGCTCTAAAATTGAGCCTCCTACACTTTTGCCCAATATCTCGTAGGAAAGCTCTACTAAATGTGGAGAAATCCACCTGAATGGAGTTAAATTAGGGTATATTTTTAAGTTTGGCACGCCCTATCCACTCCGCTGAATTTACCACGTATTAAATGTTATGGTTGGGTGTTGAAGCCACATGCACACCCCCAAACCATGAAGACTTGCTGCTAGCTGGAATCATGCCGTGACCGTGGTTTAAAGTGTTAACCCAGGGTTTATTGTTGGTGGGTTAGAGCTAACCGGCATTTGGATGGCATCAACGGTTAGACATGTGACATATACTAGGGACTACCTGGCACGTTGGGATCGCTGGGATACCCCAACCCCCAAACTTATGTGCCATATACAATAAATTAAACTCGCATCCTCATATGGTTAAGTAACATCCGTAGAGTGGTTGGTAAACTGCATGTGCCTAGAGGGAGGTCAAATAGCTCATGGATCTTCAAACAAAATTTTAATATAAGCCAGTGGACACGTGGCAATCCCTGGTGGCTAGCTACATGGCATCCTCTAATTGGCTCATCCAACCCTTACTCTCAAATAAAATAGTTAGCACTGTCAACAATGACTCATCCAAGGGGAAGAACACTTTTTTGTTGACTCTACATCTGGCTTTATGACCGGTATCTCACCAAAATCTGAAATGTCCTAATTTTACCTATTTTCCATTTAATCATAACACAATATCTTCTCATACGACACTAATTTTTCAAACTTTTCATGCCGCAATCAATAATATGAGATCTATGCAACCATACTAGTTTCAACTCAACTCGTAACTTTAATTTTGAGCAAATTTTATGAACTCCCTATCAATAATTTTTAAGGCCCAAGACAGAACTACGTGGAGGGAAACATCAAATCAACTTTGGAATCCAGGACTCAGCTTTCCAGACTCAGAGTGGCCTCTATGTTAGATATAACTTTTTTTAGAGGGGAATTTTAGGCCAGTCATATTAGTGCATAGGTTTGTTTGAAGATTTGCTGAGGAAGCAGTAAGAGGGCCATTGGGCCATGGAGTCAAACATGTGTAAAGAAACTTAATTAGATGAATAAATGAGGTTAGGTGGAACCAGGAAAGCTAATCATGCCACGCACTTACAACAGAAGTGAAAAATAGGAGGAGATTAAGGTTAAACAAGAAATGCAGAGCAGATCGTCTTGGAATTCTACATTCCAGCCTCAACATGGATGCAAGAGCATCATTTTCGAATTCTCGAATCCAAGTCTTAGAGGAAAACATAATGCACTATTTCAAGACCTGTACCAAGGTACCCTATGGTAAATCCTACACAAAAATTTCTATCCGTAAAGAAAGAAAACAAAGACGTAAAACAAGAATAAAATTACATGGGAGAAGCACTTCACCACAGACCATAACACAAAACTGGAAAACAACATACTTATTCATTCATCCAAAAGGGAGTGCTTACAACCAATAGAATCTATTGACAATGGCTTTTCCTTCCGAACCTCTCTCATATTGCTAATGCGTATTTATACAAAAGTTAACTTGGTTAATGTGTTCATCACAGTAATTACTTTCAAACAAACTAGACAAGTGAAAACATACAGTGTAGATAAGACAAGCTCACCCCCCAACAAAGGCTTTAGCAGCTGGTTTATTAATTCATGATGATCAGGATCTAGTCAAAAGGATGGAGGCAAGAAGGCTTTTGACTTAGCTCTTCATCTTCAAAAGTCATTGTTTGATTATTAAATCGATGAGGTGCTTGACCGCAGTCGCACCGATGTCGTGCTGGAGCCCGATTATCTTGTTTACTTTGTATCATAGCATTGGACCCCGTACCCAATGGGGAGTGCCACCCCACCGACCGTCGCCATGGGGTCCAAAGGGGGCGACAAATACTTTATGGAGCCCCTCGCGGGGAAGCCGTTGCGCGCCCAAAGCTAAACATAAAACTGCCTTGTAAAAGCATAGTAATTTTCAGTCAATCTGGGCCGTTCATTAGGCAAATGATATGACAAGAGAAGTTGTGTTTAGTTTAGGGTTTTTTTCCTAGAAGGCAACCCCTCGCTTTTATGAGGGTATTGTATTGTGGGCTGTATTGTATGTGTATTCTCACAGAACAGAGAGGGAGACAATGATAGAGAACAAGAGGATATTATGGCCGGATCCGCTATAGGTTGTGTCTCTTCATTTATTGCAATAGAAAGGAAGGAATGAATGTTTGGGGTGGACGAGCTCCAACCGGGTGAACCATATATCTGTCATTCGGTTTTATGTGTTTTGTGTGTTTGTATTTTCTTCGTATATTTTATGTGTTGCGAAGGTTGTCTACACACATAATTTTCTAACAACTAGTATCGTACGAAGGTATATTTGGTCGATAAACTCATAGGAAAGAAGGGTTCGGTTCGAGGGAGAAATGGTGGAAGATGGGTAAGTTTAGGGTCGAGAAATTTAACGGCCAAAACTTCCCGCTGTGGAAGATGCAGATGGAAGATTATCTGTATCAGAAAGATCTGTACCTACCATTGAGCGGAAAAACAAAGAAGCCGGCGGCCATGACAGACGTGGAATGGAACATTCTTGATAGAAAGGCACTCGGAACAGTACGGTTATGTCTTGCGGCGTCAGTCGCCTTCAATATTTCGAAGGAAACAACAACAGAGGGTTTGATGCAGACGTTGGCGAAACTATATGAAAAACCCTCGGCCTCAAACAAGGTATTTCTTATGAAACGACTATTTAATATGAAGATGTCGGAAGGTGGATCTGTTGGAGACCATTTAAATGAATTTAATACAGTTACCAGTCAGTTAAGTTCTGTAGGGGTAAACTTTGATGATGAAGTTAGAGCTCTGTTATTCTTGTGCTCATTGCCAGAGAGTTGGAATGGTTTAGTAATGGCCATTAGTAACTCTGTCTCTGGATCTAGTACTTTAAAGTTTGATGATGTTGTTGGTGCTATCCTTAGTGAGGAAATGCGACAGAAAAGCTCCAGTGAGACATCAGGTAATGCTTTGAGTGCAGAGTCTAGGGGAAGAAGAATGGAAAGAGGAAAGAGCTCGGGATATCGTAGTAAATCAAGGAAAGGCAGATCCAAGTCCAGATCGGGGATAGTGTGCTGGAAATGCGGAAAGAGAGGACACCTAAAGAAATATTGTAGATCTTGGAAGGGAAAAGAAGGAGATGCACAGCAAGAAAACAATCATGAAGAAAATGTGATAGGTGATGTGTTACAATATGCTTTGATTCTTTCTTTCGAAAATGTTACTGATTCTTGGGTTGTAGATTCAGGGGCTTCATTCCATGCCACACCTGATAAGAAATATTTTCATGACTATGTTCAAGGAGATTTTGGACAAGTTCGTTTGGGTGATGATAAACCCTGTAAAATTGTTGGAATGGGTAAAATTCTTGTAAAACAACAGAATGGAAACCAATGGCTACTAAAGGAGGTAAGGCATGTTCCAGATCTGAAGAAAAATCTGATTTCAACAGGGCAGTTAGGCCGTGAAGGTTGTGTGACAACTTTCACAGATAAAACTTGGAAGGTCACCAAAGGAGCCCTGGTAATAGCAAAAGGTGAAAAGGTTGGTACATTGTATTTATGCAATGGTATTTCTAACTCTGTTAATGCTTTAACTTCCAAAGAAGCAGATGCAGCATTATGGCATCATAGGCTCGGACACATGAGTGAGAAGGGAATGAAGATTCTTCACTCAAGAAATTTGTTGCCAGGTTTGAAGAATGTTGATTTGGATTTCTGTGAGAATTGAATTTATGGAAAACAGAAGAGAGTCAGATTTCTCAGAGTTGGGAAAGAAAAGAAGAGCGAAAAATTGGAGCTTGTGCATACAGATGTATGGGGACCTGCTCAGGTATCATCTCTCGGTGGATCTCGTTATTATGTTACTTTTATTGATGATGCAACTAGAAAAACATGGATTTATTGTATTCAGAATAAATATGATGTATTTGATACTTTCAAGAAATGGAAAGCTTTGGTTGAGATTGAGAGAGGAAAGAAGTTGAAGTGTCTCAGATCAGACAATGGAGGTGAGTATTGCAGCAAGGAGTTTGATAGGTACTGTTCAGAGCATGGAATTCATAGAGAGAAGATAGTTCCAAGAACACCACAAGAAAATGGTGTGTCAGAAAGGATGAATAGAACAATCATGGAGGGTGCAAGGTGCTTGAGATTGCATGCAGGATTTCCTTTACAATTTTGGGTGGATGCTGTAGATACTGTTGTTTATCTAATAAACAGAGGGCCTTCAAGTTCCTTGGATGGTGGTATTCCAGAGGAAGCATGGACAGGTAAAAAGGTAAACTACTCTTTTTTAAAGCATTTTGGTTGTGAGGCCTTTGTCCATATTAATAAAGAAAACAGAACAAAGCTTCAGGCAAAATCAAAGAAATGTACCTTTATTGGATATGGTGCTAATGATTTTGGTTATCGCTTATATGATTATGAAAATCACAAAATCATTAGGAGCAGAGATGTAATATTCAGTGAAAAGGTCTTGTATAAGAATCAGTTGCAGGAAAAGAAACAGGAAAAAGAAAGCAAGGAATACATGGTTCTTGATGAGATAACTGAAAAAGTAAAGGTGCCTGAAAATAATAATAATCAACAACCACAGCAGCAACAACCACCACAACAGCAACAGGCACCTCAAACACTTGAAAGTGGTGTTAGAATATCTACCAAGATAAGTAGACCCCCTAAACGATACTCTCCTTCATTGTATTATTTATTGTTGACTGATTCTGGTGAACTTGAATGTTATGAAGAAGCAATGCAGGTTGAAAGCAGGAAGAAGTGGGAGCTAGCCATGGAAGAAGAGATGGACTCCTTAATGCATAACCAGACTTGGGACTTAGTCAGGTTGCTTGCAGGTAAAACTACATTGCAGAATAAATGGGTTTACAGGCTGAAGGAAGAAGATGGAGGAAAACAAAGGTACAAAGCTAGACTTGTGGTGAAGGGGTTTGCACAGAAGAAAGGTATTGATTTTGATGAAATATTTTCTCCTGTTGTTAAGATGAATTCAATCAAAACTATCTTAAGTCTTGTAGCAGTGGAAGATTTACATCTTGAACAGTTAGATGTAAAGACAACATTTCTCCATGGAGATTTGGAGGAAGAGATATACATGTAGCAACCAGAAGGATATGAGGTAAAAGGGAAAGAAAAATTGGTGTGCAGGTTAAAGAAGAGCTTGTATGGCTTAAAACAGGCTCCAAGGTAGTGGTATCTAAAATTTGACAAGTTTATGTACGAACAAGGTTATACTAGATGTAACTCTGATCATTGAGTTTATCTGAAAAAGAAAAATGATGGCAGCTATATTATATTGTTATTGTATGTAGATGACATGCTTGTTGCAGGGTCTAACATGCAGGAAATAAATGTGCTCAAAAGAAAATTGGAAAATTCATTAGCAATGAAGGATTTGGGAGCTGCAAAACAAATCCTTGGTATGAGGATAACTAGAGACAGGAAAAATCGTAAATTAACACTGTCTCAGAATGAGTACATAGAAAAGGTGTTGAAAAGATTTAATATGCAGAATGCAAAACCAGTTAGTACACCTTTTGCTATCCATTTCAAACTTAGTAAGGAAATGTGCCCAAAGACCCAAGAAGACATGGATTATATGTCTAAAGTTCCATATGCATCAGCAGTTGGAAGTTTAATGTATGCAATGGTCTGCACAAGGCCTGATATTGCACATGCAGTGGGAGTTGTAAGCAGGTACATGAACAATCCAGGAAAAGAACATTGGATGGCGGTAAAATGGATTCTCAGATATTTGAGAGGTACCAAAAATCAAGCATTATGCTTTGGTGGTTCAAACATTGCTCTACAGGGATATGTTGATGCAGATATGGCAGGTGACAGAGATAATAGGAGGAGCACTACAGGATATGTATTTACTGTAGGTGGAACAGCTGTCAGTTGGGTTTCAAAAATCCAAAGTGTTGTTGCACTTTCAACAACAGAAGCAGAGTATGTTGCTGCTACAGAGGCTAGTAAATAAATGATTTGGTTACAAAGGTTTATGGGTGAATTGGGTAAGAAGCATGATATGGGCACATTATACAGTGATAGCCAAAGTTCCATTCATCTTGCAAAAAACTTAGCATTTCATTCCGGGACTAAACACATACATCTCAAGTACCATTTCATACGGTCAGTATTGGAAGATGGAGAGTTGAAGCTGGAAAAGATACACACTAGCCAGAATCCTGCAGATATGCTAACAAAATTTGTAACCAGGGAGAAACTAAGAACATGCTCAGTTTCAATTGGTCTTCAAGGATGACGATGAAGATGAGGAATAGCCAGGTCCAAAGAGGAGTCATTGTCCAGCAAATGAAGCAGCGGTGGAGTTCTACAATCAGTCTCCAAGTGGGAGATTGTTGGGTGTGGAGCCTGATTATCTTGTTTACTTTGTATCACAGCATTGGACCCCTGTACCTTAAAAGGGGTGGCAACGCTGCCCATAATTAATCACTTCCGTGGGGGGTCCAGGAGGGGCGGCAACGTTTTTCGGAGGACCCCCCTGGCGGGGGTTTGGGGGCAGCGCCGCCGAAGCTAAAAACAGATGTAAAATTGCCTTGTAAAAGTATAGTAATTTCTAGTCAATCTGGGCCGTTCATTAGGCAAATGATCTGACGGTAGAAGTTATGTTTAGATTAGGGTTTTTTTCCCTAGAAGGCAGCCCCCTTGTATATATGAGGGTATTGTATTGTGGCTGTGTATTATGTATGTGTATTCTCGGAGTGAGAAACAGAGAGGAAGACTGTGAGAGAGAACAAAGGATATTACAGCGGATCTGCTATAGGTTTTGTCTCTTCATTTTTTGCTGGATAATAGAAAGGAAGGACTGGATTTTCGGGGTGGACGTAGCCCAAACTGGGTAAACCACGTATATCTGTGTCTCTCTAGTTTTATGTGTTTTGTGTGCTTGTATTTTCCGCATATTTTATGTGTTGCATTGCTCCATAATCATATAATTTTCTAACAACTGGTATCCGAGCCGAAGGTATATTTGGCTGATAAACTCGCAGGAAATAAGGGTTCCTGGTTCGAGTGGGAGTAATGGCGGACGATGGTAAGTTTAGGGTCAAGAAATTTAACGGCCAAAACTTTGCGCTGTAGAAGATGCAGATGGAAGATTATCTGTATCAAAAAGATCTGTACCTACCATTGAGCAGAAAAACAAAGAATCCAGCAGCCATGACAGACGTAGAATGGAACATTCTCGATAGAAAGGCACTCGGAACAGTATGGTTGTGCCTTGCGGCGTCAGTCGCCTTCAATATTTAGAAGGAAACAACAACAGAGGGTTTGATGCAGACGTTGGCAAAACTATATGAAAAACCCTCGGCCTCAAACAAGGTATTTCTTATGAAACGACTATTTAATATGAAGATGTCAGAAGGTGGATCTGTTGCAGACCATTTAAATGAATTTAATACAGTTACCAGTCAGTTAAGTTATGTAGGGGTAAACTTTGATGATGAAGTTAGATCTCTGTTATTCTTGTGCTCATTGCCAGAGAGTTAGAATGGTTTAGTAATGGCCATTAGTAACTCTGTCTCTGGATCTAGTACTTTAACATTTGATGATGTTGTTGGTGCTATCCTTAGCGAGGAAATGCGACGGAAAAGCTCTGGTGAGACATCAGGTAATGCTTTGAGTGCAGAGTCTAGGGGAAGAAGAATGGAAAGAGGAAAGAGCTCGGGATATCACAGTAAATCAAGGAAAGGCAGATCCAAGTCTAGATCAGGGATAGTTTGCTGGAATTGCGGAAAGAAAGGACACCTAAAGAAAGACTGTAGATCTCGAAAGGGAAAATAAGGAGACACACAGCAAGAAAACAATCATGAAGCAAATGTGACAGGTGATGTGTTACAAGATGCTTTGATTCTTTCTTTCGAAAATGTTACTGGTTCTTGGGTTGTAGATTCAGGGGCTTCATTCCATGCCACACCTGATAAGAAATATTTTCATGACTATGTTCAAGAAGATTTTGGAAAAGTTCGTTTGGGTGAAGATAAACCCTGTAAAATTGTTGGAATGGGTAAAGTTCTTGTAAAACAACAGAATGGAAACCAATGGCTACTAAAGGAGGTAAGGCATGTTCCAGATTTGAAGAAAAATCTAATTTCAACAAGGCAGTTAGGCAGTGAAGGTTGTGTGACAACTTTCATAGATAAAACTTGGAAGGTCACAAAAGGAGCCCTGGTAATAGAAAAAGGCAAAAATGTTGGTACATTGTATTTATGCAATGGTATTTCTAACTATGTTAATGATTTAACTTCCAAAGGAGAAGATGTAGCATTATGGCATCATAGGCTCGGACACATGAGTGAGAAGGGAATGAAGATTCTTCACTCAAGAAATTTTCTGCCAGGTTTGAATAATGTTGATTTGGATTTCTGTGAGAATTGCATTTATGGAAAACAGAAGAGAGTCGGATTTCTCAGAGTTGGGAAAGAAAAGAAGAGCGAAAAATTGGAGCTTGTGCATACAGATGTATGGGGACCTGCTCAGGTATCATCTCTCGGTGGCTCTCATTATTATGTTACTTTTATTGATGATGCAACTAGAAAAACATAGATTTATTGTATTCAGAATAAATCTGATGTATTTGATACTTTCAAGAAATGGAAAGCTTTGGTTGAGATTGAGAAAGGAAAGAAGTTGAAGTGTCTCAGATCAGACAATGGAGGTGAATATTGCAGCAAAGAGTTTGATAGGTACTGTTCAGAGCATGGAATTCGTAGAGAGAAGACAGTTCCAAGAACACCACAAGAAAATGGTGTGTCAGAAAGGATGAACAGAACAATCATGGAGCATGCAAGGTGCATGAGATTGCATACAGGATTGCCTTTACAATTTTGGGCAGATGCTGTAGATACTGTTGTTTATCTAATAAACAGAGGGCCTTCAAGTTCCTTGGATGGTGGTATTCCAGAGGAAGCATGGACAGGTAAAAAGGTAAACTACTCTTTTTTAAAGCCTTTTGGTTGTGAGGACTTTGTCCATATTAATAAAGAAAATAGAACAAAGCTTGAGGCAAAATCAAAGAAATGTACCTTTATTGGATATGGTGCTAATGATTTTGGTTATCGCTTATATGATTATGAAAATCACAAAATCCTTAGGAGCAGAGATGTAATATTCAATGAAAAGGTCTTGTATAAGAATCAGTTGCAGGAAAAGAAACAGGAAAAAGAAATCAAGGAATACATGGTTCTTGATGAGATAACTGAAAAAGTAAAGGTGCCTGAAAATAATAATAATCAACAACCACAGCAGCAGCAACCACCACAACAGCAACAGGCACCTCAAACACCTGAAAGTGGTGTTAGAATATCTACCAGGATAAGTAGACCCCCTGAACGATACTCTCCTTCATTATATTATTTATTATTGACTGATTCTGGTGAACCTGAATGTTATGAAGAAGCAATGCAGGTTGAAAGTAGGAAGAAGTGGGAGCTAGCCATGGAAGAAGAGATGGACTCCTTAATGCATAACCAAATTTGGGACTTAGTCAAGTTGCCTGCAGGTAAAACTACATTGCAGAATAAATGGGTTTATAGGCTGAAGGAAGAAGATGGATGAAAACAGAGGTACAAAGCTAGACTTGTGGTGAAGGGGTTTGCACAAAAGAAAGGTATTGATTTTGATGAAATATTTTCTCTTGTTGTTAAGATGAATTCAATAAGAACTATCTTAAGTCTTGTAGTAGCGGAAGATTTACATCTTGAACAGTTAGATGTAAAGACATCATTTCTCCATGGAGATTTGGAGGAAGAGATATACATGCAGCAACCAGAAGGATATGAGGTAAAAGGGAAAGAAAAATTGGTGTGCAGGTTAAAGAAGAGCTTGTATGGCTTAAAGCAGGCTCCAAGGCAGTGGTATCTAAAATTTGACAAGTTTATGTCTGAACAAGGTTATACTAGATGTCACTCTGATCATTGTGTTTATCTAAAAAAGCAAAATGATGGCAGCTATATTATATTGTTATTGTATGTAGATGACATGCTTGTTTCAGGGTCTAACATGCAGGAAATAAATGTGCTCAAAAGAAAATTGGAAAATTCATTTGCAATGAAGGATTTGGGAGCTGCAAAACAAATCCTTGGTATGAGGATAACTAGAGACAGAAAAAATCGTAAATTAACACTATCTCAGAATGAGTACATAGAAAAGGTGTTGAAAAGATTTAATATGCACAATGAAAAACCAGTTAGTACACCTTTTGCTAGCCATTTCAAACTTAGTAAGGAGATGTGGCTAAAGACCCAAGTAGACATGGATTATATGTCTAAAGTTCCATATGCATCAGCAGTTGGAAGCTTAATGTATGCAATGGTCAGCACAAGGCCTGATATTGCACATGCAGCGGGAGTTGTAAGCATGTACATGAATAATCCAGGAAAAGAACATTGGATGGCAGTAAAATGGATTCTCAGATATTTGAGAGGTACCACAAATCAAGCATTATGCTTTGGTGGTTCAAACATTTATCTACAGGGATATGTTGATGCAGATATGGCAGGTGACAGAGATAACAGGAGGAGCACTACAGGATATGTATTTACTGTAGGTGGAACAGCTGTCAGTTGGGTTTCAAAAATTCAAAGTGTTGTTGCACTTTCAACAACAGAAGCAGAGTATGTTGCTGCTACAGAGGCTAGTAAAGAAATGATTTGGTTACAAAGGTTTATGGATGAATTGGGTAAGAAGCATGATATGGGCACGCTATACAGTGATAGCCAAAGTGTTATTCATCTTGCAAAGAACTCAACATTTCATTCCAGGACTAAACACATACATCTCAAGTACCATTTCATACGGTCAGTATTGGAAGATGGAGAGTTGAAGCTGGAAAAGATACACACTGGCCAGAATCCTGCAGATATGCTAACAAAAGTTGTAACCAGGGAGAAACTGAGAACATGCTCAGTTTCAATTGGTCTTCAAGGATGACGATGAAGATGAGGAATAGCCAGGTCTAAAGAGGAGTCATTGTCCAGCAAATGAAGCAGCGGTGGAGTTGATACAATCAGTCTCCAAGTGGGAGATTGTTGGGTGTGGAGCCTGATTATCTTGTTTACTTTGTATCACAACATTGGACCCCTGTACCTTAAAAGGGGCGGCAACGCCGCCCGTAATTAATCACTGCCGTGGGTGGTCCAGGGGGGGTGGCAGCGCTTTTCGGAGCCCCCCCGAAGCTAAAAACAGATGTAAAATTGCCTTCCAAAAGTATAGTAATTTCTAGTCAATCTGGGCCGTTCATTAGGCAAATGATCTGATGGTAGAAGTTATGTTTAGATTAGGGTTTTTTTCCCTAGAAGGCAACCCCCTTTTATATATGAGGGTATTGTATTGCGGCTGTGTATTATGTATGTGTATTCTCGGAGCGAGAAATAGAGAGGGAGACTGTGAGAGAGAACAGAGGATATTACAGCGGATCTACTGTAGGTTTTGTCTCTTCATTTTTTGCTGGATAATAGAAAGGAAGGACTGGCTGTTCGGGGTGGACGTAGCCCAAACTGGATGAACCACGTATATCTGTGTCTCTCTAGTTTTATGTGTTTTGTGTGCTTGTATTTTCCACATATTTTATGTGTTGCATTGCTCCATAATTATATAATTTTCTAACAGA
>CM076577.1:997263371-997542912 GCA_034641835.2 Pinus albicaulis | reverse complement strand
CAAGCCCAACCGCTTCACGGCGTCTACTAAAATGAGGTTCTTTTGGCTCCCATTGTCGACAATGAACTGTGCCATGGAGCCCTTTACCCACATCTGGGAGTGGAAGAGATGTTCCTCCTCCTCTGGATCTTCGGGTTCCTCCTTCTGGTTCTTCGTAGTGGCAATAGTGGCATTTGGATCCGCATCAATAATCTGTTTCCCTTTTTCATTCCCCTTGTCAAGTTCTGATTCAGAGTCAGAGCATGCATCTGACTCAAAAGCCCTCATCTCGGCCACCAGCGACTGCTTGGACCAACACTCACTTGTGTTGTGAGTGCAGCTCTTATGGAGCTCACACCACTTTCCCGTGTCCTTCTTTGGCTTTGCGGTGTTTTTATTTTCTTGTGCCTTCGACAGGATGTCTTGAGTCACCATGCCTTGGCTCTGTCCTTTGTTCTGTGGTTTGGGAGCACCTTTCCCTTGCTTTTGATTCACAAATCCAAAGTCTCGCTTCTTCTGTTTGAATTTCTGCTCAATCTTGGCAACATACCGGTATGCTGTACCAAGCGAGGAGATGTCGAGGAACTCCATTTCCTCCTGAATGTATCTATGCAGACAACTGCGATACTTTAGCACCAGATGTTTCTCTGAATCTTTGATACCCAACTTGGTGCGCAGGGTATGGAACAGACTTGTCAGCTCATGCACATATTGATCCCTTTGTTGTCGCAGCGTGGTCCATTGTATGTACTTGTCCTCATAGCTCCCCACGGGATAGTATTGTTCCTTGATGGCGTCTCGGAAATAATTCCAAGTGGTTACGACCGAGAACAGAGAGGGTTATGTCTCGTCTTTTTTCTCACAGTGTGTTTCCCACCAGTCCTTGACATGGGGGGTAGCTTTGAGGAGTGCAAAAATAATCTTCTCCCTATCGGAAAAGTCATGAACCGAGAAATATCCTTATAATAGATTCAACCATCTATCTACAGCATCTTCATCTATTTGACCCTCAAATATGAGAATGTAAAAATTTACTTATACCTTAAAAGGAGTCGCACCTCCAGAGTGGCTGCTAGATGCAGATGCGCCGCCGGTGGGTAGTGGTTGAAGGATCTGGCAAAGTTATCCATCATTGCGTTCCTTTGTTTTTCGAGGGCCTCATCAAGCAATATTTTTATAGGATCTCCTGCTCCCTCATCTTTCCTTTCTTCCCCCATGGGCAGCCGTTGGGGTTTGCGAGGCTGATCTTGCAAAGGTTCCACCAGATCGAGCCCTAACTCCTTATACCCCGACCTCGTTGGGGACATGCAAAGAAGGATCGAGAAAAATAAGACCACTTTGATACCACTGATCCGGATTTATGCAAGAACACAACAGAATAAACATATAACCATAAATACAAAGATGCAGCAGAAATAACAGTTCATTTCATTAATATCAAAGAACTAAAATTTGCTTACAGACAGAATGGAAATAAAACTAGCTAGGGCACTGGTAGCTATCTCTGAGAAGAGATGTGGTGGCTATAGGCCTCTGAACTGAGTTAAAATGAGGCTCGAGGGCCTATTTATTATTTAGAAACAATGGGAAATCATAAACATCCAAAACCCTAACCCTAGGAAATGAACCGCCAAAACTATGGGCCCCATTTGGGTAAATTTGTGTTTCAACTTCTCGGGGTCGTAACTTTGGCATACGATCTTCGTTTGACGTGTACCATACCTTGTTAGAAATATCTATCCGAGGACTAAAAATTTTGAATGAGAAACATGGTCCATGGATTGATGTTGCTCCCCATTTTCCCAAAAAATATCGTTTAGGGCCTCAAAACGGCTCTGGAAGTTCAGGACCCGAAAAACTGCTAAAAATAGTAAGTTGTGCTGAAACTGAAAAAATGAAAGAGACAATGGTGGGGCCCTAAGTGGAATACGCTGGTGACCACCAATATCCACCTGGATCATTCTTCCCCCCTTAGGAAGCAATGGTCCCCATTGCGTTAAGTTCCTCCATGAGATGAGGAAATTTCTGCTGAACTTGGTCCCTGGTGAACCACTTTCCTTGGTGCAGAAGTTGGCCAGCTTTGACAACCCGATACAGTTGGATCCTCTGTTGGCGAGTGTTCTTAACTTGCATGTCCATGACAATATATGGTGGTCATTCCATGCAATATGGTTTAACTTCCATGCAGTGAGTTGTTTTGGCAACGTCGAGGTGTCCGGTGAGGTGGGCGGCGACTACGCGTCCACATTGAATACCCATCGGCAAACCAAGCGGGAATGGTGGTAATAACGAGTCTGAAGGCATTCTTCTTTACAACCTTGGTGATGGTGGCAATGCCTCTATCAGAGTCGGTTGTTTTTGTGTCCGTGTTGAGGCGCTCTTCGTGAATGTAGCCATTTCTTTGTCGCGCTCACCTGGAAGTTGTGTGGCACCCGGTGTTGATCATGGCGTTGCTTGTACTTGGCATTGGCTCTGTCCAATATATCATGAACCTGTTGGCGGATGTGTTGAATGTGCTCGATGAAGCTACTTGCTTTGTCAACTTCAGACTGGACATGAGCTGAATTGGCCTGAGCAGCTGAAAATGGCATGGCTGCGTCAATGGGACATAGTGGCTGGAATCCCAAGCCCACTTGAAAGGGGTTGTGGCCGATTGAACTGTGGAGAGCCCAATTATAACTATGTTGTACATAGAGTGCTCTCATCCTGTTGCATAAAGGATAAGCGAATTGCACATGCGCTGCACTGTGTACAATCATTTTGTTGATGACATTCCGCTCAGCCATCCGCTCGGGGATGGAAATGTGGACTTTCCATATTTATGTTCATATTGACCAGGTTGGACTAAAATGTGGCCGAGGAACCCGCTATCCCGATCTGATATGATAGACTATGGGACCTATGCACCCACACTCTTCAAAGAAGAGTTTAAAGGTGGGGTTTCCCCACCGTGATATTCTTCTTGGTATGTCGCTACAATGGCCATCTTCGAGAATCTATCGACGACCACGAAAACAATCATTTCCGTGCTTAGTAGAAGGTGTTCGACATGTAATCCATGGAGATGGATTCCTGCTGGCCTATAGGGGTAGGTAGCGGAGTATATAGGCCTTGCTTCTTGATGGTCGGTTTAGCAACGGCACAAGCAGTGCAGGATCTGATGTGCTTCCCGACATCCTTTCGAAGGTTCGACCAATAGAAATACTTCTGCAGTACTACTACTATTTTCTCGACCCAAAAATGCCCAGCGACTCGACTGTAGTGTACTTCCCATATCATCTTGGCACGCTCACTTTAAGGAACAAAAAGGTGTCCCAAGTGACATAAAAGTGCATCTTGGAGGTGAAAATTTGGAACTTCCGTACCCCCCAAGAGTGCCTTGTATGTGTGGCCAAATTCTAGGTCACTCTCATAGAGAAGTGGCCAATCAGAAGTCTCGTGCCCACAAGAGTTGAGAATGGTGGTGAGCGCCATGATCGGTGGTTGGCTGAGGAAGTTTGCAACATTATTGGTGCTACCCTTCTTGTACTTGATGTTCAAATGAAACTGTTGCAGATATGTGGACCACTTCTGATGGCAATCATTCTGCAACTTCCCTTGTGTCTGTATGAATTGCAGGGGCTGCTGTTCTGTGTGGATGATTGTTTCCTTCCCCAAAATGTAATGCTTCCATTGTCAAAAATCTTGCACATTGGAATATATTTCTTTGTCATAAGTGGGATACTTTCGTACTGTGTCAGACAACATCTCATAGTGATATGCCACTGGATGTCCCTGTTGAGTAAGAACTTCCCCAATAGCATAGTCAGAGGCATCTGTCTCGATCTCAAATGGATGTTGCAAGTCTGGTAATGTGAGCACTGGGGCAGAACAGAGGCAATTTTTCAATTCTGTGAACGCCTTATGTTGAGGAACCAAAAGAATTTTTCTCTCGCTCCTCCCTTGGTGACTTGACTCAAGGGCCAAGTGATATGAGAGAATCCCAACATGAACTTACGGTAGAAATTAGCAAGACTCGGAAAGCTGCGAAGCTCTATTATAGTGGTTGGGGCTAGCGAATCCCGAATGACTTGGATCTTGGTTGGATCCACATGCACCCCCCTTTCATCAATAATGTATCCCAGATATTGAACCTGGGTCATGCCAAAAGTGCACTTCTCCAAATTGGCACACAAATTGTGTTGTCGCAGTGTTTGGAGGACTTTTCGGATGTGGTGAAGGTGCTCTTCCCAATTCTGGTTGAAGATCAGAATGTCATCCAAGTACACCACTACAAATGAGTTGGTGAATGGCCGCAAGATGTCATCCATCAACTGCTTGAAGGTTGCAGGAGCATTCGTCAACCCGAAAGGCATGACCAGCCATTCAAAAAGGCCTTCCTTGGCTTTGAAGGTAGTCTTCCACACATCGAAGGGTTCAATTGGTACCTGGTGATACCCAGACTTCAAGTCAATCTTGCTAAAATATTTTGCACCTTTGAGTTGGTCCAGAAGGTCATAAATCTGTGGGATCGGGTACCTGTTCTGGACAGTGATTTTGTTTAGTGCTCGATAGTCAATACAGAGTCTCCACGTCCCATCCTTCTTTTGTACCAACACGATCGGGCTCCCACAGGGCGATGAACTTGGTCGGATGTGACCTTTTTGCAACAGCTCCTGAATCTGCCTCTTGATTTCATTGTTCTCCAGAACAGAGTGCTGATAGATCGGTCCATTGGGTAGCGGTGCACCTAGGGTCAGATCAATTGAGTGCTTGACCTGACAGTGCAGAGGAACCCCTGTGGGTGAGGTGAAGATGTCCCCGTACTCCTCCACAACCTTATCCATTTGTTGTTGTCACCCAGGGGAGCCGTGTCTGGAGGTCGTGGCCACAGTCTTCTTCTTGCCCTGGGGGCGGATCATCAGGAAATCGAATTTCCTAGTATGCGAAATGAGCTTATTGCATTGTTTTGCAATAACCAAAGAGATAGTGGCAGGAGGGGGTACCTCTAGTATCCTGTACAACTTATTTCCCAAAGTAACAATAATAGCACGAGGCCGAGACTCATACATAGCATGACGCTTCCACAAGTATGGTTCTCCTAATAATACATCAGAAACATCAATAGGAGCAACATCACATAATAACTCATCCGTGAAGGGGTTGATGCTATATGGAAGGCGGCACTGCTGGCTGACGCGGAGATCTCGTCCTTGGTGAAGCCACTCGATGGTGTATGGATGTGGGTGAGCTATGGTTGGCAAGCCCAACTGCTTCATGGTGTCTGCTGAAATGAGGTTCTTTTGGCTCCCATTGTCGACAATGAACTGTGCCAGGGAGCCCTTTACCCACATCTGGGAGTGGAAGAGACGTTCCTCCTCCTCTGGATCTTCCAGTTCCTCCTTCTGGATCTACGTAGTGGCAATAGTGGTGTTGGGCTCCGCATCAATAATCTGTTTCCTTTTATCATTCCTCTTGTCAGGTTCTGATTAAGAGTTGGAGCATGCATCTGACTCAGAATCCCTCATCTTAGCCACCAGCGACTGCTTGAAATGGGATCTCTTATGGAACTCACACCACTTTCCCGTGTCCTTCTTTGGCTTTGTAGTGTTGTTCTTTGCTTGTGGCTTCGACGGGTTATCTTGAAGAGAGAATCCATACAGGTGAGATAGTTTATAGAAGAGAGGAATAACCTGTTACTGAGTTTTGTAATCACCCAAAACTCAGTAACAGGTTGTCTTGAGTCACCATGCCTTGGCTCTATCCTTTGTTCTGTAGTTTGGGAGCACCTTTCCCTTGCTTTTGATTTGCAGATCCAAAGTCTCACTTCTTTTGTTTGAATTTCTGCCCAATCTTGGCAGCATACCGGTATGCCGTACCAAGCGAGGAGATGTCGAGGAACTCCATTTCCTCCTGAATGTATCTGTGTAGACAACTGCGATACTTTAGCACCAAATGTTTCTCTAAATTTTTGATACCCAACTTGGTGCGCAGGGTATGGAACAGATTCATCAGCTCATGCACATCTTGACCCCTTTGTTGTCGCAACGTGGTCCATTGTATGTACTTTTCCTCATAGCTCCCCATGGGATAGTATTGTTCCTTGATGGCGTCTCAAAAATAATTCCAAGTGGGTACAAAACAGAACAAGAGAGGTTTTGTGTCGCTCTTTGTCGCTGGGTTTCTACCGCCCTCCTGACATGGGGTGACGGAGGAAAAATAATCTTTCCTGTCGGAAAAGCTATGAACCGAGAAATACTTAACAGATTCAACAACTCCATTCACGTATTCTAATTATTTAATTTCTTCAAAATATGGGAATGTCACAATTTACTTGTACCTTAAAAGGAGTCGCGCCTCCAGAGTGGCTGCTGGATGCAGATGCGCCGCCGGTGGGTAGCCGTTGAAGGATCTGAGCAAAGTTATCCATCATCACGTTCCTTTGTCTTTCGAGGGCCTCCTCGAGCAATATTTTGATAGGATCTCCTGCTCCCTCATCTTTCTTTTCGTCTCCCATGGGCGTCCGTCGAGGTTTGCGAGGCTGATCTTGCAAAGGTTCCACCAGATCGAGCCCTAGCTCCTTATACCCCGACCTCGTTGGGGACATGCAAAGAAGGATCGAGAAAACGATCGTCGATACCACCGATTCGGGGATTACAAGAACACAAATATAATGAACATATAAACTACAAATACAAAGATGCAAATGAAAATAATACCTCTATTTCTTATTAATACTTTAACTTAAATTTGTTTACGTACGTATCATTAAAAATTTAGCCAGGGTAATCGGTGGCCACGCTCCAGAGAAGAGATGTGGCGGCTGGCTGTGCTCGAACTGAACATACCGAGGCTCGAGGGCTCATTTATTATTTAGAAACAATGGGAAATCCTAAACAGCCAAAACCCTAACCCTAGGAGATGAAGCGCCAAAACTATGGGCCCCGTTTGGGTACATTGGTGTTTCAACTTCCCGGGGACGTAACTTTGGCATACGATCTTCATTTGACGCGTACCATACCTTGTTAGAAATATCTATCCAAGGACTACAAATTTTGAGTGAGCAACATCGGTCCATGGACCCATGTTTTTCCCCATTTTCCCAAAAAACGTCGTTTAGGGCCTCAAAACGGCTCCGAAATTTCAGGACCCGAAAAACTGCTAAAAATAGTAAGTTGTGCCGAAACTAAAAAAATGAAAGAGACAATGATGGGGCCCCAAGTGGAATAGGCGAGTGACCACCAATATCCACCTGGATCAAGGACTGTCAAAATAGCTACCTACAGGAAGATTTATAAAGACAAACAAACCAAATGTTTTTCACAATGATGGCCCACATAAAGACTAAAGGAACTATTGATGCTTGATGCTAGGGTTTTTCATACTAAGAGATTGTTCACTATTTTTAAAGAGAAAATAGGACAGAAGGTGAATCACAGGAAAAATGTCAAATTGATCAAAATCTGTTATTTGCAAGTGTTAAATATCATAAAGAGGTTTCATTTTCCAAAGTGGTTTGAGGCCACATGCTTGAACTTGATGAAATGTTTGTGAGTACAAGAAGAACACTAAGAGGCTTCCAGCAAAGAAAAGAACCATATTTTTTTCAAAACTACTACCTACAGGACCAAAAAGGCCAAAAAAGCACAGTGAGAAAAAGTAAAGGGAAATATACTTTAGAAAGAGGATTTGGGCTCACAAATTTATTTTTCAAAAGCTATAAAGCCTCCTTGACCTCTTCCACATCTCATTGTCATTTCAAAAAGGAGAAAAAGTCGTTGAAAGTGAGTTTGGAGGGTTTTAATGCAATTTTGAATAAAATTTCAGGCGTTGTGCACTAAGGTCGGCGCTACGCACCTAGCCATCGACGCTGCGCACAGAGGAGGCAGCGGCAGTGTTATTTAACACTGCACTGCGCACCGGTAGGGCAGTGCTACGCACCTGAATGGGCACTACGTACAGGCCCAGAACGGCCCGACTGCCCACACAATTGACCTGGCGCTGTGCTCTGACAAGCCCGACAAGCCCATCTCCGGCTCTAGTTGACCTGGCGCTACGCTTTGATAGGCCCGACAGGCCCATCTCTGCCCCGAGTTGACCTGGAACTATGCTCCGATAGGCCCGACATGCCCATTTCCAACCCGAATTGACCCAGTGCTGCGCTCCGACAAGCCAGCCTGACCCGACCTGAATGTGCATTCAAGAAGGCGCTGCGCATAGACAACCTCTGACCCAATTTGCTCAAAAAGGGCCAAAAATTCAAATTTCTGTCTCCAGTTTCCTCCACAAGGGTTAAACAAGGTTGGTGTCATTTATTTCTTCTCCCTCCAATTTTTTCTTTGCATACATAATCAAGGGAGAGGTTAAAAACCTTAAAAACTTGACCAAACCCTAAGCTTCATAAAAAATCAAATATTGACCTCCTAGGGTGGGGTTTACAAATTTGAAAGGGTTATCATAGGTGCAAAAAATCTTAGTGCCAGAAAACCTACTTCTAAAATCTGAACACACTCCTTGAATGCTTCATCTTAGCCCTCATTTGAAAAATTTTGCCTTCACATCACTCATCTGCCATCCCTAAACCTAAAAACCCTCACCAAGCTGAAAATCCTTCTGTGCTTGACCAGTCACCATGTCAGAAGAAGAAATCCATACCAGTAGTGATGAAGGCTAGAGGCCTATCCAGCCAAAACACAAGGGAGGAAGGGTTAATAGGTTTGATCCCTTGGATACCATTCAAATCACCTCCTCTCCAATGATACTTACCTACTTTCAAGATGTTGGATGTTACCAATCTTGTGAGAAGATTAAACAAGTCCAAAGCCACTCAAACTTGACTAGGTTGTTCATCCTTAGTTTACAAAATAACCAAGTAAACCCAGTAGGAGTGAATTTTGAACTCTCATCTGAATGCATTGCTAAATCCACAGGAATACAAAACATTGGTGAGAGATGGTTTAAACAGAAGAAATCGGACTTAAGTTATTATGAGCCCTACATCAAACCTAGTTGTCAACAAGGCTGCAAGGTTGTCTTCCCCTTCTCCCACCTGCTAGAGAGGTATGCCCTACTAATGAGTTAGATTATCAAATACTTCACTTGTGAGGGGAGGTACTCCAGGTTTTACTCTTATCACATAAGGCTTTTGATGCACTTCACCAGAGTTAAATCGCTGAACCTAACATACTATCTATACCAAAGCATTGACAAAATGGCTTCAGTGGTCAAGAAGAGGAGTTATGCCCACCAAATGCAGAGCCTTTTTCACCACTCCTTGTTCAAGATGATTTTTTTACACCAGCTGGAGGAGCAAGGAATCCCTTGGGAAGTTTTTATCTCACATGATGTATTTTCCAATCCTCAAGCCTTCATTCAGCAAAATTTGACTTCCACTTCACATCCACTTACCTCCACTCCTCCAACATCTCCACATATGCCTTCTCCATAAGGAAAATCACCTCATATCTCTTCACCTAATGCATCAAATGAAGGATCTCACAGTAGCCCTAATGAGGAGCAAACAGATGATGATGGAGAGGAAAAGGACAGTGAGGTAGAAACAAAGTTTAATAGGGAAAAAGAAGAGGAAAGTAGTGCTAAGGGAGAAGATGATGGTAGTAGCCATGAAGAAAAAATAGACAACAGTGAGGAAGAAGCAGAATCTACTGAGGAAGACCAACAGGATAATGATAGCATGGAAGAAAGTGAATAAAATGAGACAAGGGCAGAAAACAGTGAGGCAAGTACAGAGCTTAATCAAGAAGATGAAAGTGATGAAAATAGTAAAGACAGTGGGGCAGAAACAGAGCCTAATGATGAAGAAAATGATGATGACATGGAGGAGGAAGATCAAAATGGCAGCCATGAAGGGAAAGACAATGATGAATTTGAGCATGACAATGAGCCCAATGATAGTGAAGAAAGTGCTGAAATGAAAGAAGAAAATGAAAATGAAGAGACAAAGGGAGAGGATGAAGAAATTGAAGACCAAGAGCAGACAAATGATGAGGTTGAAACACATTTTGAAGATGAAGGAAGTGACCATAGCAGTGGCACAAAGAAGATAGTCAGTGATAGCCAAGGAAATATTCATGACAATCATGATAGTTGTCATGATAACTGTCATGACTGTCATGACACTAATCAACCTCTAAATGACCAATAAATCCAAAGTGAAGGTGCAGAAAGTGACAGAGAAGAAGACATTAGTGAAGGATAGAGCCAAAATGAGGCAAATGAGGAGGATAGTGGTCAGTTTGAAAGTTAAGATGACAGTGAAGAAAACACTGAGGAAAGAAAGGATGATGATGAGGTTAAGGGTCAAGAAATCAATGACCCAATGGAGCATGAAGTCACTCATGAAAGCCATGACAAAGATGAAAAGGCTTTTGACTTCATCAAGGATCAAGGCACCCTCATCACTCCTCTCACATGCACCTACCACAGAGGCAAAAGAGATGTGTTTGTTGCCTCAAAAAGGTAAAGGGCCATCTCTCCTCTAGCTATCAAGCACAAATACAAAGGCAAGGAAAATATGGACAAAGGTGAGCAACAGGTCAAGGTAAGGAGAAGAAAATGGATCAAGAGGACTTCTCAAGGTCCTCAATTCATTGATTTAGATAGTGACAATGAGGACAAGGAGATGAACGCAAGATTGCTTCTCTTGGAGAAATATGCACAGCTTCAGGAGTGGGAAAGAGACTTTGAGATGGCACAACGTGTCATCCACTATTACAAAGAGGAGCAGAATAATTTCAAGGAGGTAAAGAGAGGCCTTGCCCTACAAAAGAAAATGGCCAAGCATTATGCAAGGAAAAACATGCTTGCTTGTGCCAAACTGAGGAAGGCCCTCATGGAGCTAGAAGACCTAAAAAGAAAAAAAGTTCAGGACAGCCTTGAAATTTTGGCTGAGGCTTCTCAATAGTTGTCCAAGACCTCTTGAGGGACCTCTCCACAAACTTTGAGGCAAATTGGACAACTTTTTGTTTTTTCCAAATTTTGACCCCTCTGTGCGCAACACCCTAGGCGCTACACACAAAATTGGTGCATCCTTAGCTCTAAAAGTTTAAATTTTTGGATTTATCACATTGCCAGCAGTCTTCTCACCAATTTTCAGATCATTTGGAGCATTTTTACCCCCTCAAAAGGTCAAAAAATGTCAAAAATTTGACCTTTCTGCCTCATTTTCAGACTAGGTGCTGCACATAGAGAAGTGTTGGGGGATTTTACTTTTGGATAGGTAAATGGAATACACTTAGCACAAATCAAGAATTTATAGAAATTAGACTCATCAGGATTTCCAAAGGGCCATCACGGAGCCAAATCTCGTGTCGGGAAGGGGTCCAAAACTCAGCTGCAAGAGACCCTATTTTCTGCTGAAGTGGCGCTACGCACAGAGGCTGCCTAGTGTGTTTTGAACCAAAAGTCAACAAAACACACTCATTTATTGCAAATAGATTTTTTTGATTTTTTTGAGGCAAATTAAGTTAGAATTAGGTGCAAATAGTTATTTTAGCATTTATTTCTTGGGATATTATGTGTCTTGGGCCTTGCATGGTCTCTTGGCCATAAATATATTTATGACTATATTTGACATTTTCCTACCACATTTACAATTTTAGTCATCATTTTCTCCATAAATAGAGCATGAGGCCCCTATGTATTTTGTTGGCATTTGATGAGATTGAATACAAATATACATGGTTTCATGAGCTTGGAGAAGAAATTGGTTTTGTGAAGTGGATGAATGGCTTGTTTAGCTTGATGATGGAGAAGCTTGTTTGTAGGATTCCATAGCTTGGTGAATGGTGATGTCTTCCTAATTTGTCTATTGTTTCCTTTGTTATCATTATGTTTCATGTTTCTTGGCTGCTATTAAACAGAAAATTATAGGTTGAGACATGTTCTTTGAGGCACCTCGGTCCTCCTATTTGTTATAGCTTTTATGTTTTCTCTTTTGGCCATCTTAAGGAATTCTTGACTGCTCTTTAGGTCCACCAAAAATTGTTTTTGTTTCATGTATGGTTAGTATGCTATCTTACAAGTATGAGTCATGGTATGCCCTACTTATTTGAAGTTTTCAAAACCCTATCTTGAAGCCTTTCTGTGAAATATTGATTGTTAGGTTAAGTCAAAGAGGTCTCATTCTATCTTGCCCTTTTTCCATGCTTTTAAACTTGTTTCAGAGTTCCCAATAACTTGATATATGCTATTTAAGAGTTCCCTCTCCATAAATTGAGTTATTTGTATTGTCTTATGTGTTTTCCCAAAATATGAAGGTGAATTTCTAAAGTTAGAATCTCTTATGCTTTCTATGTATCATTGGAATGTTTCTCTTGGATGTTTATTAGTCTATACTATGGTTTATTGAGCTTAATGGTTTGTCCTACCTCATGGATTATAACTTTTAAACTATATATGTTTAAGACCTCTTAGTATTTCCCAAACTTAATGTTCACTACACCTCATACATCACCTTAAGGATCCATTGACCTTGCTAAATCGGCCCTGCAACACACTATGTTTCGTCATTTAGACACTCTTGACTTTCACTTGACTCCATAGCCCAATGGCTTTGACATACTCTCACTCCACCTATTCCATTTGACCATCTTTCCCAACCAAAACAATCAACAAACCCTACACCTAATAACTAGCCTAAAATCAAAATCCTAAAGCAAAAAAACACATCCTTTGCACCCAATAGAGAGATCCCTCTCTGTGTCCAGGAAGGCTAGGTCCTTGGACTCCAAAGCTTGGTTCCATGTTACCCTGTCATTTGGTCTGCCAATCTGCCAAATCACAGGACCCTAACATATACAATGACTCTATAAACTCAAAATAAATCCTATAAGTCCAAAATGGGGACTTTGACCTAAAAATAATGACCCAAGCATGAAACCCATGCTTTAATAAGTCATTGCAACAATAAAAAAAAATCTCTAATATTTTGACAAGTACATTACATAGTGACAAATACATTAATGAAGACCGAACCTAGTTACATTCTTCAACAGGGGACGAATTGGATCTTATGCAGGATTACAAATGGTCTCCATTTTGGATTTGGTCTCCCTACATGGTGTCCTAACCCTCTATAGGGATACATTGGCACATGTAGGGTGTGTGTAGAGATCCATGGGCCTCCGCAGTAGTAAACAACATTCCATGGACCCCTATATATGTTCAAAGACTGCTCGAGATTCACCTATTGGACAAGGAAGATCACTTGGTTCACCATGCCCATTTGGTCCCACAGTTGTACCATGCACTTGGAAGATGACCCAAGACTTGTATGATGATTTGGAATCACTCACACCATCATTTGATCCCTTTCATTTGCTCTAAATGCATATTATATCTACTTTGAGACCCATGAGGTTACTTATGTGCCCCCACACCCATTGGGATCACCACATGTTTATTATTTGGAGAACAAGGGGCCAACCCCTTGTCCACTAATTTTGGGAGTCATATTCATCATTATGGAAGTTATGGACTTCATCGGGCTTCTTGGAAGGCCCAAAAACATGTATTATTCATTATTCGACGTCTTGAGAGGCTTATTCTTTTGATTATGAGCTATTTTGATGGGCTTGTCACCAAAATTTAGCTATTTTGCACATTATTTTATTTTATGGGCTACTGTAGGCCTAATAAGCTAAATAAAACTCATTAGAAGTGTATAAATATAAGTGATGTGAATTCATTTTAGCATCATCACTTGGTTTGGAATTGTATCTCTTTAGAGAACTTCGTTATCCTTCTTGGAGGATGAATTTTTGGAGTATGGTATGAATTTTGATGTTTGGATTATTTTCTCTTTTCGTGGAGTTTCTTGATTAGAATTTTTTTATGGTTGGATATACTATTAATACATGTAAGTGCAATTTAGTGCTATTTTAACTTTCTATTTTTTCACATACATTATTGCTGGGATTTCTCTATCCCAGGGCTAATTTACTGCATTCATTTATGTGAAGTTGTGGAAATTTAGTTTCTAGATGGTGATGCTTCATTTATGGCCATGTATTATGAAAGAATGTTCCTATAGATGCTTCTTCACTAAAATTCCTCTTGATAAGCCATATATTTTGCAAAAAGAATTATAAATCTCTTGAAGCTAATTTTGTTGCTACCTTAATTCTATGCGAAGGTGTCTTTGAGGCCTCCTTGACATACAAAATTGAATGCCCATAGTCATAATTACCCTTGACTCCAAATATCCCCAAAGGACTAGGCACTGGTCCACCATAAAGGTGATCACCTCAAATTATTTTCCTTCTCTCACCTTATCTTTTCTAGATATAGCCCTCTAGGTCTCCTAGGGCATCATTCATCTTGCAAACCACCCACTGGAAAATTTTGATCTCTTGGCATCCTCTACGCTGGGGTTTCTCCTATGCACCCTCTAGTTTTGAAGCAATTTTTATAGTGGGATTGTGAGATACCTCAATCCCTAGCCTAAGATCTCATTGGGATCCTCACCTTGTATTGTATTGAAAATTTATTCTTTGGTCCCTTTCCCCTCCAGAATAGGTCAAGTACATCATTGGTTGCTAAACCCTGCCCCATTTACCTATCCCTCGAGTCCACTTGGTCCTTTGTGGTCCCACAAGCCATTAAGAGTAATTATTCAAATACCACTTGGAATCCAATCCTTTACAATAATTTTAGGTTTTAAGGGCCTCCAATATTAGATACATTCCTTGAACCTTAACTTTGTAATTCCCATTGAACCCTTCCTTGAGAGCCTTCAACCTTGACTTCCAAAGCAGGCAAGTTATTAATCTAAGCTTCTCTCATGAATATGCCCCTAGGATCATCCCTCACCCTATCATTGTCTACTTTTTTGTGGTCCTTATTATATCAAGTCTCCTCCCATTGGTGAAATTTCATAAAGAGTAGGGAGCCTTAGCTGAGGTGATAGTGTACTATTACTCCATTTGTTTCCCTTAACCTGTTAGTAGCCTTCCAAGGACCCCCTTTTAGAACCCCTGTTATTTTAAGCAGAAAAATTTATGGCGTTGTTTCCGGGTGTTATCACTCCAATAATTCGTAAAGTTGTGAGATTTTTAGTTTAAATAATATTAGAGGTAACCACAAACCTACTTTTAAGCCTTAGGATCTAGCCTTCCTAATGCTCAGAGAGGGCTCACTCTATATGATTTAACTTTGTTTATTGTATTTGATTTTAGGCTAGTTATGTAGGGTAAATTGGTTTCGGATTTTGATTTAATTTGGTGGTGAAATCACTTAATTAGATGGATAGATGTAGATTTGTAATTCCATTGGGCTAATGGAGTCAATGTGTCGAGAAGTCAGATCAGGATCAAGTTCTAAAGGGAAATGTTTACAGGGCAAGATAACTGAGTCACTTCATATCTTCAAGGCTGATGATGAAAATGGTTTTGATCGGGATAAAAGAGAAATTAAGGGTTCTTAAATCCGTATTATGATGAAAAGGCAAAGGTCAATCGAAACTAGGGAGAAATTAAGGGTTCCCTAATCTTGATATCGGTGGAAAACATATAAATGATAATTAGTCAAAACAAAGTGCTTTTAACATATTTTGAAATAACAATTCATGATTTATCATTTAGATTTAGAACACATTCAAGTATTGATGAAAAACATAAGGAATTGACAAAGAAACAAGTGAAAATAATTCACTGTAGTAGCCCAACACATGAATCCTGTAATATGATGCTTTATTTCCTTAATCCAGTCTGCTGACTTGAAATTGGTACAATAACCCTTTAGTTCAGAATAGTACAACTATAAAAAAATTCAGCAATTCATCCACCCTCAATACTTCTAAATGAGAAGTATTTATACAAAAACTCTTTACAAAATATCTTAAAACAAACTTAGGAATTATTCATGGAAAAGAAATATCTTCATGCAAGAAGATAGTGACAGCTTTCTAACTAATGCTAGATGTCCCCTTTTTTATTGAAATAACTTGTTTGTTGTCTTCATTTTGTTACTGCTTTCTCTCTTTGTTGTTCAATGAAGGCTGCAGCTGGACAATGAGGTATCTTTCACGTTGGAAACTTCATCTCTAATCTATAATTGTTGATTTTCTTTAAACTTTGACATTGAACTGATATTCTTTCATCTAATACTATTTATTCTGATACTCTTTTTTTGCAAAACTGTAACTGTACAATGTAAAAACATCAAGCTTTGTTTTGACTTTCACTGCTCTATGCTCACTGCAATCTAATTTCATAATAAATCAGTTAATTTTTCCCAAATTTTTGCCTCTGGTAGTTTTATCTTCATCATCCTCGTGAAATTCTCATCAGCTTCAGTGTACTTTGAGAATGTTAGCTTGTTCACAAATATGTGTTTTATTTCATGCTGTAAGTAAAACAAATTCTCAAAATTATTGTAGAGCACCTTCCCTATTGTGATTCCTTGCAAGGTTGAATTGTTCACTTGTTACTTGGAAAGCTCTCTTATCTTTTTATCATAATCATCATGCTTCATTAATCTATCATTAATAACTAAAGGATTGGGAAGGCCTTTTTGCCTTAGAACATCAACCTTGATCATGAACCTTGTGATAGAAATCTCCATGTTCTGGCATTTATCTTCTAACTGTATCATCAGATTCTTCTTAGAGATTACCTTCCTAACTTCTTGGATGGTCTCTGTTATGTCATTAATTCCAAACTCTTCTATCTCTTGTCTATTTTTGGAATTAAGAAACTTGATGATTTCAAGAGCTTCTTCAGGTTTCTTACCAAGCTCTTCTTTGATCTTCTGGATTGCTTCTCTTGATGATTTTACTAAGTCTTTCTGCTCATATATGACCTGGATGGATGGCCAAATATCATTGACTACTTCAATGATATTGGACCATAGTTGTTGCTTGACATGTGCCATTGGTTCCTTCTGTGTTAGTTCTTTTTCCAAATTTTTCAGTTGCTCATTCAATGTGTTGGCTTTTTGTTCTTCATTCTTAGAATTTATTTGAGCAAGTTTCTTTGCATCTTCAAGACTTATTAGTTTTTCTTTAAGTCTGTTTATCGCATTAGTCTAAATAGACATGTCTTGCATAACCTTTAGTAATTTTCTTGCTTCATCTTAATGTTGTTCTGTTGTTGTTAAATATTATGTTGCAGAAGTTGTTGATGAAGTAAGTGGAAGTGTTGTAGCCATGGGGACTATAGGTGCCAGTGATTCTGCTAGTGTGGAAGGTAAAAAAGTAGTAACTATAAGAATCACTGTGACTGGAACTAGTTCTTTGCTGGCTTCTTTCTCTTGGACCAACTTGTTCATTTCAATTTCCATTTCCTTTATCTGAGTAGTCAACTGTAAAATGAGATTCATCATCTCATCTTTCTGATTGGTATCCTATAAGACTTCCTTTTCTTGAGTATGTACTGTAGGGGGGAACTTTAGTTGCTTCTTTAATGCAACAATGTCTGCATTTTTCTTCTTGATCAATTTTTCTACAACTTTTACATTTTGAGGATCATATCTTATTTTAATTACTAGTTCTTCCAAGGATTTAATTCTAGTGTCTTTTGCCTGTGAAGATGATTTCTCCAATTTGAGCTGATATCTGACATTTACCAGAGTATTTTGCATTTTCTATGCACTCATGGCCTTGGTGGTCATTGTAGAATAAATCATCTCCCCTGCCTGCTTATGAAGCTCAATTTCATCCAGAGGATGAATATCCTGGACTGGGACTTCAAAATCTATCTTTTTGTAATCTAAGGATTTCTTGAGTCTGAACTGTAGGTTGAAGAAATGACATCTGCATCTTTTTATTCTTATAGTCAAAGGCTGAAAGTAGCCTATTCTAGATGCCTAGAGTTTGTTTTAGATACTGAGAATAGATTTTTGTCTTAATTTCTTCATTTCTGGCTTTGATTTCTTTATGTCTTTCTTTGATATCCATGTCCTTTTCCACTGGTTTTTTAGATGAAGAAACTTAAATATTGTGCTGCTTCTGAATTAGCTGAGTCTTTCAAGTAGTAGGTTGTTGTTCTTCTTCAATTATTGTAGGAGGTGCATTGTCTTTTTCTGCTATTTCTGTATCAATCACCTCTATTGTTTCCTTTTCTTTGTTGGAAGGATTTAGTTTTTTATTTTTACTGTATCTCAATTTGAATTTAGTCACTGTTGTAGTATTTGCAGTATAGGATCCTTCTTCTCTGATTCTCTTTACATTTTTGTCTTCTGGGGTTGGAGTTTGCAAAGTTTGACTAGTATCACTTTGCTTCCCTGCCTCTACCAATGTGTTCTCTAACCATTTAGATTGGTTTGAGAATTTCTCAATCTCTGGCTTATTTTCATGTACATATGGAGTCAATTTGCATTTAACTCTCATTTTACTAATATCTCCAAGGGGATCATAATACCATAAGAAACTGGGACTGAATTTGAACTTCTGTAAACATTTTTCTGCTTCAGGACCAACATCTCTATTGTTACAGATAAAAGGGCCAACCTGGTTCTTCAATTTGAACTGTGTTTTCTTCTTTGATATTAAGAAATTAACTGCATCTGAATTAAGAATCTGCCTTATGTATTCCATGGCAAATACTCTCATAGGGAGGTATTTAGGCAACTTATATGGAACCAGAATTTATCCATATGCTATTATTTCATTGTGATTTTGGTACAAGTACCAATCACCTGTCCTATTATGCTCATAAAATTGTAGGACCTTTTTGATTTCATTACTAATTTTGGGTTGTATGCTGCTATTCAGCAAATCGACTATGGGATGAATGAAGGAATCTGTAAAATTTGTATAGGTGAACTCATTGGAATCTTTCCTTATCAAGGAAGTCCAAAAGATGATTGATTGTGGATTTCCTTCCAAATCAAGCTTCTAAAGGTTTATATTGAATTTCTCATGTTGAGATTCAACAAGATGATGATCCTAGTGAAAATTAAGCACCTACACTAGGTGGGGCCCGCAGGCTATTTATAAGCATTTAGTAAATTCTGTTTCAATTTGGCTTTAAAAAGAAGTCAGTAGCATTTGTTTCGGTTTTCAAAGCTTCTATCTGCGTGAAAACGGTAACAAAAAATTAAAAAGAGTGCAAACGAGCGATTTATAAACATTTTAATTCAACAATGAATGCATTGAATGTGAGGTGCATTTGGATTGACAGGGCGGTTTTTGCACTGAGATGAAAAAACCAAGAGCAGTTTTCATAATGAATAAAGGTGGTAATTTGTATTTTTCTAAATGATACGATCCAATGAAAATTGGCCACGTAGAGGGGAGAATCACTGTGACCAGAACTAGTTCTTTGTTGGCTTATTTCTCCTGGACCAACTTGTCCATTTCAATTTTCATTTCCTTTATCTGAGCAGTCAACTGTAAAATGAGATTCATTATCTCATCTTTCTGATTGGTATCCTGTAAGACTTCCTTGGCTTGAGGTTATTAAAGAAGTGATATTAAAGTAGCCAAGAATGAAAGACAACATGGAAATGATATGTCTTGTCCTTTCAAAAAAAAATTCAGAATAGTATGGAGGATTTATCTTGGGGATTTCTACTGAAGAAGGCATGAAGGTTTGGAAAATATGAAACCTCTTGGGAAAGTCCAGATTCAAGTATAACTGAGTGAGGGCTTCAATGGACAAAGGAACTTCATCTAGTCCAGGTTGTATCTGAAGCATTTGGTTGATAGATTCAACTGTAAGGGTAAACATGACTTATTTTTCAGAGTTCACTATGGCTCTCTGATTTCAGAAATATCAAGACTGGAAAATTATAACTACTTCTGGACATTGAAATCTCTAAGGAACAACATATTTTGGCAAATTTGACTCCCATATGAATACTTCATCAGCCTGATCTCTGGATTTTTCTTGGCTCCAGAAGTGGAGCTCAAGAAGGTTGAATTATGTCACTGTATTAGTTATCTTAAAGTCTGTGTCAGCTAAAGGAATGTGATCTATATCTACAATAGGGGGGTGTAGAGTATTGATGAGTACAATGTTTTTAGAAGCCATTATTTTGCTCAATTTATCAATTTCAATGCTCTTTTGACCTTATAACATTGATTTAGTCCTGTAAGAGCACCTATGGTAAGTTATAACATTTTGCATAAGGATTGAAGATGAAATCAGGGTTTTATCTATAGTCTGCAAAGGCATATCTTGCTTAAAATGTAATCTCTGTCACAAAAAAGGCAATCCCAAGACCTTGGAGTTTCTGCAAATGATATCTACGGACTATAGAAAGGACTGGAAGTCAAGAGGCCTTTTTCAAGAGTACAGAGGTTTAAATTTATTCAATTATTCAATCTCTAGGACTTATAATGGTCTAAGGCCTCAAAATCTATGAAAGGATTGCTCAAGTTTTACAGAATAAAGGATTGAGGAAGCAACGGGATTTTCTTTAGGTTTAAAAGCTCCTAAATGATTTGATTAACTATATTACTTCTTTAGATCGATGAATAGGTCTGCTCTTTTGAAAATACCTGGGAAAACTGAAGTTTTTCTTTGTAGGAGGGTTTCTGAAGTTGCAAAAGGTTTCCTGAGGTTCTGCTAGTCTTTATAAGCTCTTGGATGATTTCTGCAATGATTCTAGCAGCCGAATTAGTAAATTCTTTTTAAATTTGGCTTTAAAACGAAGTCGGCAACATTGGTTTCGGTCTTCAAAGCTTCTATCTGCGTGAAAACGGTAATATAAAAGTAAAAAGAGTGCAAACATGCGATTTATAAGAATTTTCATTCAACAATGAATGCATTGAATGTGCAGGTGCATTTGAATTGACAGGACGGTTTACACACCGAGAGGAAAAAACCAAGAGCAGTTTTCACAATGAATAAAGGTGGTAAGCTGTATTGTTCTGAATGATGTGATCCAATGAAAACTGGCCACGTAGAGGGGAGAGAAAATTAGCAAGGTTTTGGGTGTGCTAACTATCAGGCAATGAAACGTGGGAGAAGAAATATTGGAGGTCCGATATGGTGGATGAAGATTGGACAACTAGGATTGTGTGATAGAGTCTTGGATTTTTAGAAAGGCATGGGGCATTTCAATGACGCGGGAGGTTTATATGTATTTAAACTATGTTTTAATACATATAAACGGGGTTTTGATATACTATTGGTTATACATTTAAATGATCGGGGTTTTAATATATTATTACCAATGTGATGTGGGAAGGTGTAAAGTTATAATTGGCAGGGATTATATATAGTGGGACTGGGATAATTAACAAGTGGGGAAATAGAACTATAGATTTAATAATAAAACCTGGGTTGGGAATGATATATAAGGATTTAATTAATATGCGTAAAGGTTAATATAGGAGTTAATACGTAAGTTAATGTTAATAAAGAAATGTATTTTTGGGATGTGTGTTTAAACTAAGTATAATGTAAGAACTTAAGTCAGGAGATAATTCCTTCACTGTGGGACCCAAAAAATATTAAATCATTTAACTTAGGATAAAAATTATTTTTTGGGTTTTTTGGGTATTTTTGTTTTTTATATAAGGGGAATTAGTAAAGGGCTTTTAATTTTTCTGAAGTAAAATATGTTTTTGACTTAGGAAAAGGGGATTTTTGCAAGGGGGAAAAGAGTGAAATAAGGGGAAAGAATGAAAAATGGAGGGGATGGAGTATTTTTACAAGGGAATGATTTTTGAAGGAAGTTAGTAAATGAAATGACCAATTTTCTGCTTATCCATGATTGTAAAAACTGCTTGTACCTACCCATCTGCTACACTAAAAAAAATTCTTCATTTACATGGGTACATTTGAGCTTGCAAACCCTTATTAATTTTTCTTTTGAAACAAAAAACTAACTAATTCTATCCTTATTTCTTCCAAGGGCCCAGATTAAGCTGTTGAGTTCCTTATTATTCTTTCCCTAACTATTGATATGCCAATATTAAACTGTTTGGCTAGATATTTATTCTCTATCTAACAACATGAAATTTAAAGCATGAGAGTTTAAGATTAAGTTGTTTAACCTTCATGGATTGTGGCATTTTAACAAGTTTCACACAATATTTATTTTGCAGTAAAAGTAAATAGTAGTGGCATTTGGATTTGCATCACTTTCATGTTTTATGTTTACTTCTTTTTGTTTGGGGTCCATTTTCATATTCTTTTTGATATTTTTTCTTTCAAGTCCTTTGATTTTTCTTTTAGGACTTTTACCCTCTTTACATTTTTTATTTTTCTAATATGGGAAAATAATTTGCAGAAAGCAGAGTATGTACATATTACAAGACTAATCAAAGTCAATTCAAAATTATGAATCCTATTATTATAGGACCCTAACAGTGGCTCCACATGGGGATGGAATTTCCTGGTGAAATGTCAAGAACTTTGAAACTAGTAGCCTTTGAATTTTGACTATGCTGGCCTTGAAACTGTTTTTTGAGCTCTGCATTATTCATACTTATGATATTTTATCCTTAAAATCTTAGGGCCTTCTCTCTAGGCTTTAAATTTGCTTGAAAAAACATCCAATCCCATCTAAACTCTGCAATGTTATGTACAATGAGTAAAGTAAACAAAGTGAACTACTGTTATTCTGGGGAATAGTAATGCTTCAGCATTCTACCATTGATAGGTCCACCTGCCAGATCTGAACCATAAAATTCCTTCAAAAAGAAAGCATTATAAACTCTGTAACCATAATGACATAAGGGCCTTTCCATAAGAAATCAAATTTCTCATGTTTACCTTTCTCTTCTCTCCTGGAATCCCACTTAAGAACTTTGTCACCTATATAAATATCATCTTCATTAGTATTCTTGTCAAATATATTTATAATATTTTCTTGAAAAACTTGAGACTTGAGATAGACATCTTCCCTGGTTTGCTGCAAGTGTATGGTTTGGTTTATCCTTCTCTGGATATCATTGGTTTCAACCTATAGCTCTTGGATTATCTTCATTACTAGTACTCCTAAAGAAGATGGAAAAACAACATCCATCACATAAACCAGCTGATAAGGGGATGTACCTATGGATTTCTTTGTGGTAATTCTATCTGCCCATAAGGCATTCACTAACCTTTTGTTCTAGGTTTTCTTATTTTCTTCTAGCAGTTTCTTGGTGATATTCACAATGCTTTTATTGGAGGATTTAGCAAGCCCATTACCTTGGGGGTAATAAGCAGTGGAATGGCCAAGGGGAATGTGGTATTTATTACAGAATTCAATCATATTTTTGGACTTGAATGCAGCTACTTTATCAGTGATGATCTTTTGGGGGCATCCAAATCTTGAGAGCATGTTGTTTTCTAAAAATGAGATTATGACAATATCAGTGGCTTGCCTGGAAGGTATGACTTCTATCTACTTAGTTAAATAGTCTGTGGCTATCAAAATCCACTTGTGTTGGACTGAGGATGGAGGGTGAATTTCACCAATGAAGTCAAGACCCCATTGCTGAAAAGGAATTTCTGTGGAGATGGGTTTAAGGGGTAAAGGTAATAACTTTTTCTTCCCTTCAAATATTTGGCACTTGTGACAAGAGGTCATATACTTTTTCACATCTGCAAATAGTGTAGGCCAGTAAAAACCATCTCTCAAGATTTTATCTGCAGTTGACTTCCAATAAAGGTGTCCACAGTCACCTGCATGAAACTCTTCCAAAACTTTATCAACTTCTTCTTTAAGCAAAAATTTCAATAAAATTCCACCATGATCTTTCCAAAACAGTCTGTTGTCTATGATACAAAATGGAGTGTAAAAACTCTGGTAAACTTGATAAATATATATATTATGTTGATAGAAGATAAGATATGAGAGATGATTACAATGAGGAATCACCGAGGCTTTAAATATAGCCTCATGGTGTCCCTTGGTGAAGAGGCATGATCTTTGATCATGCCTTTCACTTAATAAAACCTAATATAACTATATCTAACTAATAATTAATAAAATATACATAACATTGCCCCTCTCTTAAAGATGCTTTGTCCTCAAAGCATACGTAACGATGGACAATGTTGACGAATGCCTGGGTTTCTTGAGCGGTGGGCTCTTGCTTCCCATATTTTAAAAAGATCGTGGAGCATATTCTCGAGTTCAATCTTTTGTTGATCTGGATAGTGAAAAGATCTGATATCGACAGGGTCGGATCCTGTCTTGACTTCTGGTGACTCTTCGTGGCTCTCTTTTGAAGATAACATTTCTAACTGATGACATTGTACTGTAGATGTTGGCGCTCCTATTTGAATCATCTTCGTCATCAGAGAGGAAGATACGACTTGATATTATGGGGCTTGGAATCCATACAACCTGTGTTTCTGCCCTTTCCACTTAAAACTTATAAACTGCTTCTGATGGTTGGCAGAATAAGTACCTAAATTTTGTAGCCATTGAATTCCTAAGACCACATCTACTCCTCGTAATGGAACGGTGTAGAATGGAGATTCTAAATGAAAGTTTTTTATCTGTAGTTTGACTTTATGGCATTTCCCTACTTTCTCAATCTTCTTACCATCGACCACCATTACCTTCATATTAGGCATGGGGAAGGTAAATATGTTAAGTCTTTTTGCCATGGCTGAATCTAGAAAATTGTGGGTACTGCCAGTGTCGACGAGAACCATTACGTTGTTGTTCTTGATATGGCCTCTTAACCTTAGAGTTTGAGGTTGTGATATACCTGTCATCGCTGATAATGACACTTGCGGAATAGTTTCGGCATCCACTTCTAGAGAGAACTCTAAGTTGTCTTCTAATCCTTCTATATAGGAATCATTACTATTAGCGTCATTAGTTGCTTCACAACTGTATAGATTTTTCGCTTTTCCATTAGCACATCTGTGCTTAGGGTCCCAGTTTTCACCGCAACGTTTGCACTTGCCCTCTCGTATTCTTTGTTTTTCCACACTAGATTTTTCTTCTTCACGAAGATGGTGTGGGACATATTTTGTGTCATCTATATTTTCAGATTGAGGAAATTTGTGTCTCGAATATACTTTTTCTGGTTTCGATAACTTTTCAAATTTATTTTCAGCAGCTTTTGCTTTTTTCCTTGCTACTTCTACGGACGTAATTTCATGTAGTTCGAGCTCTTCTTGTATGTGTATTTTAAGTCCTGAGATGTAAGACTGGATTAGCCGAGATTCCGACAATCCGGGTACTCGTGTTGCCAAGGTCTCCCATTCTCGAGTGTACTCATCCACATCTCCTTTTTGGTGTAATTTGATAAAGGTTGAAAAAAAAAATTCTTCTTTTATGCCTTTAAACCTTTTGAAGAATGCATCCTTAAATTTCCTCCAACTGATAGCGAGCGTCATCTTTTTCCACCACATATACCAATTATATGCTTCTCCTTCCATTTTCATGGAAGCATGCTTAATTTTTTCGTCATCACTAGTAATGTCATAAATCTCAAAATATTCTTCCGCTTTATTTAGCCATGCAACGCTATTTTTTTCATTACCATCAAATTTGGGTAGCTCGATTTTGGCTTTTCGCTGATATGCTAATGGTGGAACAATAAGGGGATATTGATTAGAAAATGCATTCCAGAGTTGCTTATTTTGAAAATCTGCATTACTATCTTCTTGATGATGTGGGGAATCGGTTTTTTCCTGATGCTCTTCTGAGTTCCCTGAATCTGCGGAATTGTTTTGTTGATTTTGTTCCCTGTTAGGAGACATTGGGGATTGTGTCTAACTTAACTTATCTATCTTATCATTTAGCTTATTGAAGAGTTCTGTCATATTGTTCATTGCTTCGCTCTGCTTTTCTGTGGCCTCGTGATGGTTTAGCCACATTTGTCTTTCTATTCGATTTGTCGTATCATGAATCTTTTTGATGTCGTTGGAGTGCCCTGCAACTGTACCTTCCAGATCGATTAACCTCTTTCCGAATTCTTCGGAATTATTATTAATTTGTTTCTCAAGATCTCCCAATTTCTTCTGGAATTCAGCCATCGACATCGATGAAGACATGGAACGTGTATGAGGTGGGGAATATTTTTCTGCCAGTTTCTCTCCTTCTTTCTTTAAAATTAATTAATTAATTAATATTTAATTAATTAATTTTTTATTTTTATTTTTAACTATATAATTATTATATATATATATATAATTTTTAATTAAAAATTATATAATATATATAATTTAATTATATATATATATATATATATATATATAAGAATTATATAATATATAAATGAATTATATAATTATATATATATATATATATATATATATATATATATATATATATATATATATATATATATATATATATATATATATATATAGATATATATATATATATATATATATCAATTTAACTATATATTTTATATTTTATATAATTAAAAAAAATCTTTTTTTTTTTTTTAAATGTGCCGGTTCCGTTTTGAAAAGACACGCTGTTTCTTAAAACAAATCGATTTTTTTTTTAATATAATGATGCTCAGAAGTCACACACTGTTTCATGATTATTGATTTTTTTTTAACGTAAGTTTTTTTCTTTGGGCGGAGTGTGCAGAAAACGGCGGAATTGTGGGGACGAGTTGTTGGGCCCGAGAGTAAGCGGAGAAGTTGGCGGACGAGGTGACCGATTTTTATTTATCCCGTCGATGCAAAATTTAAACGTTAGGTTATCTATCTGGTGACCAATTGTGCAAAAGTTTAGAACGTTAGGTTATGTATCTAACTGGTGCAGAAGACGAACGATAATGAACGCAAGAGAGAGCACGCAAAATGTAGAGTCGTGAATACTCCTTCGAATACTGAGGCGGGCCCTAAGCTCCTGCCTATGGAAACCCTAGGGAATATACCTACGCCTTAGATGTCACACGTCCCAATTACACGTTGATTGACAGTCTTATATTTTTTCACTGTGTTTGAACCAAGAATGGTCACTAACTGCGTTTGGGCAGTGTGTGAGGTAGAGGAGGGGGAGGCCGTATGGCTGTGAGGGGGGAGGCCGTATGGCTGTGAATATGAAAGGGGGTAGTTTTGTAAAAAAAAAAAAAATTATTATCTATTTTTTTTTTTTTACGTGAGGGAGTTGGGAATCAGGGTTGGTGAGCAAAGGCAGAGTGGGAGTGAGAGAGCAGAAGGGGTTGGGTAAAAATATGCAATTTTTGGAATTTCCTTTGATTCCTTAATTTTGGTGATCACACAGATCCCGAAGAGCAATGGCTCCGATACCAATGGAGTGTAAAAACTCTGGTAAACTTGATAAATATATATATTATGTTGATAGAAGATAAGATATGAGAGATGATTACAATGAGGAATCACCGAGGCTTTAAATATAGCCTCATGGTGTCCCTTGGTGAAGAGGCATGATCTTTGATCATGCCCTTTCACATAATAAAACCTAATATAACTATATCTAACTAATAATTAATAAAATATACATAACACAAAACTTCATTGCCTTTAACTTTAAAAATCTAGCTTTTGTTCTTGATAATCCAGGAGGAGCTTATAAATTTAGTAATACAAATATAATATCTGCATACCATGGTGAGTCTGAACAGGATTCACTGATCTCTCGAGTCACCATCTCTTCCTGATCATCTAATTGGGAAATAAAATAAATATCTAAAGCATGATAATTTGATTCAGCCATGATTTTGGCTAAACCTTGACCTTTAATGAGTTTGGTGGGCTTAATTTCTATGTCATATTCCAAAATGGTGGCAATCCATTTGCCTCTTTTACCATCAGGCCCATTCTGAGTCAGAATGTCCTTCACAACTGAATTTGGAACATAAGAAATGATATGTGAACACAGGATGTACACTCTAAAGTCTTTGATAGCCTTCACTAAAGCTAACCTACTTTTACATTATGTTATACTTTAAAGTAGCATCTCTAAGTGATTTGCTGAAAAAAATTAATGGGCTGCTCATAGGCCTGATCATTTTTCTGCAGTAAGACTGCAGCAATAGTATGTTCTGAAGCAAAAGAAAAAATAATGAAATATTTTTTGAAATCAAGACTTATTATTACTCGTTTTTTTGCCAAGGCTTATTTGATTGATTCAAATGATTGTTTGGCCTCCACAGTCCATATAAGTACTGAGTCTTTTTTCAACATGTTATCAAGTTCTCTAATTATTTCAGCGAATTTTGAAATGAATCTTCTGAGAAAATTGATTTTACCTAAGAAATATTGCAACTCTTTAATATTCCTAGGATGACTAATGTTCAGAATGGCCTCTATTCTAGCTTGGTCTATCCTAATTCCCTCTTTAGATATGATATGTCCTAACAATTTACCTTCTTCCAGTCCAAATAGAGTCTTTTTAGGATTTAGAGAAATGCTAAGTTTCTTGCATTTGATAAACACTTGTCTGAGGTGATCTAGATGTTCATTGTCAGTTTTTGAAAATACAGTAATATCATCTAGATATATCACAAGAAAATCATGAATTTTTTTAGCAAAAGCTATATCCATAGCTCTTTGAAAAGTGGCTCCTGCGTTCATTAATCCAAAAGGCATTTTCACATACATGAAAGTACCCTGAGTAGTAAAAGCAGTCTTAGGTTGGTCTTCTGGTTGAACTAAAATTTGGTTATATCCAGCGAATCCATCAAGTAATGAAATCCTGGAAGAACCAACCACCCTATGTAAAATGTGATCCATTTTGGGGAGAGGGTAGTTCTCTTTTAAGGAAACTTTATTTAAATTCCAGAAATCAACACACAGTCTGATCTCCCCTGTCTTCTTCCTAGTGGGAACTAGGTTTGAAACCCAATCATAATATTTGATTGGCACAATTATCTAGGCTTCATACATTATCTTAACCTCTTTTTCAATTAAAGGCATCAAAACTGGATTGATTCTTCTAGGCTTCTATTTGAAAGGTTTTTGATATTCTTTTATGGGCATTTTGTGTTGTATTATGCTAGTGTCATAATATTTTAATTCCTCATAACTCCATGCAAATACATCTTGAAATTCCTTAAAGAAAGCTATTTATTTCACTTTTTCTTATTGAGGTAAGGCTTTTGAAAGTTTTATCTTCATAGGCTTTAATTATGTTCCTATATTGCACTCTTCAATATCAGATCTTAATGGTTCCATATTAGGTTTTCTTGCAACATCATTTGAATCAAAAAGATCTTCTAAAGGGGCTAATCCCTTAGGTAAAAAGTTGTTCTTAAGGTTTAAAATGTCATAATCATCATCTCCTAATTCTTCAATCTCTACATTTTCTAAATTATCTATTTCTACTTGAGTAAATTTATTGGGTTTAGTAAGATCTAAGTTATTTACATCGACAACATTTATATCAATATCACTATCTCTATAGTTTGATCTACTGTACAATCTGTGTCTATGTTACAATTATAAAATTCTCGTTCAACATTAATGAAATGATAAATCTATTCATCTTGTGAAAATATCTGCCAATATTTTAGATTATCTGGTATTGTAGGCCTGTGTTTAACTTCTGATGTGTATTTATGATTTAGTTGAAAAGGCAGATTACATGTACTAGCAAAAGTTGCTAAACTATGTGCTTGTATGTTCTGTTTTCTAGGAATTGCAGCAAAGTCACATTCAAGAAATTCATTAATCAGATCTAAAACAGTTTCTCTATATTGGCTTAATCTTGGATTATATACAGAATATTATCCTCTTATTTGTTTCATTATTAACTCGGAGTCACCCATGATTGACACTCTTTTGGCTCCTAAATTTCTAACAATATGCAGTCCTAAAATCAATGCTTCATATTCAGCGATGTTATTTGTACATTTCAAATTTAATCTAAAGGCATGACCTTACGCATGATTGTTTTCCATGTTATGTATCCACACTCCTGCTCCTGCTCCTAATTTGTTAACTGATCCATCAAAATCTAGGTGCCACATTGATTCATGAAAAATGTTGTCACTGTCTGGTGCTTTCTTTTTTTGTTTTAGTTCAGTGTTGTTCTCAATGGAAATTTCAAAATTACATAAAATGAAGGAGTCCATATCAGTAAGTGTAGAGTAAATAGGATAGTTTCGAGGTATTTCTACACTATTAACCATGTACTTCATTAATGTTTCTTTGTAAATTTTCTTGGGTTGGCCAAAAACCGATATTGTTGCATAAGACATATCTAGTTATAGAGATCCCTGCAGTTTAGCTCCCCGTGAGCGAGGTAACAAAATTCCATACTTAGGATGGATGCCAGCTACTACAATATCCATGAATATCATTTTTCCCGAGTATTAAACTAAAGTAACACATAAATCTTTGATCAAGACTAAACATTTCACTTTACTGGAATCAACTGAAAAGAGATCTTTATAAGGTCTAGTGATGTCTAAATTTAAGGTTTCCATTATTGATTTTAGCATCAACTTGTGTGAAGCCCTTGAATCTGGCATTGCATTATGTAAAATTTGATCATGAATAGTTAAGCTAATGTAGAAAGGAGGAACTCCTCCCTCTTGGTGTTTCCCATTAACTTCAGGACCAAAGATTAGTTCTGGTTGATCATCACTCAAATTAATTAAATCTTCTTCATCATTCATATTTAAAGTCTCAGTGATATGTGTTTTGTATAGGTCATGTTTTACCGATTCTGTTAAAGGAATTGGTATCTTCAGTTTGGAAATTCTAGCTTGGATGTTGAATGGTGCTTGAGATCTTCCTAGGTGAATTATTTCTTCTTTTGTAATTGTAGTTTGGGTAGGTTTATCTTCTTTTTCTACGTTGGTTTTTCATTTTCTGTTTGTATTTCCACTATTTTACTGCTTCTAATTTTATTTTCAACAATAGTTTGAGATGCAGTGGAAGTTTTGGCAGATTTTGTGGTTTCAGCAGTTGTTTTAGCAGTAGCTTCTTTAGGATTTTCTGATTTTGGATCAGCAGTAGATGTTTTTGGATCTGAAATTGTTGTTTTAACAGAATTTTTTGTCTTCGCAGCAACATATTTTTTAGGATCTGATGATGTTTGAACAACAATATCTGTTATGTCAACAATTTTAGGACTAGGTGAAATTTTGGGACTTGAAATTTTCTGATTGGGATTTGAATTCTTCTGAGTTGAACTAAAGTTTTGCTAGGTTTCCCTAGGGAGGATTTATAGAAATTTAGGTGTAGGAGCCTCTATTGTCTTCTTCGTTTAAGTTTGTGCAGTTTTCTTAATAGAAGGCTCTACATTTTTCTTGCTCCTAAGGTTATATTGCATATGAACTTCATTAATTGCAAACTCATAACATTGCTTGTAATCAAAAGACTCACCAGAATCTAATTGTATTTTTTGTAATTCATATAACTCATGTTCTTGTTTTGTAAGAAAAATGGTGTTATCATCATTAATTCACATTAGATTAATCTGAGTGTCTTCATCATTTTCATTTTGGTGAGAAATTTCAGCATATTTCTCTTGGAAAGGTGGTCTTATTGTTTGGTCAGGTGTTGATTCTCTAGATTTTCCAGTGTTGGTGTTTTTTCTAAAATTGGGATTTCTAATTTGAGGTCCTTGCTTTTTGTTATCCCATTGTGGCTTCGTTTCCATATTATCTAACCTATCCATCATTATTTCTAATGTTTTTGCTAAGTTATCTATTTTCAAATCTGAAGTTTATTTTTCCTCTTTTATTGTCACACTCCTTTCATTTCTTAATCTAGATTTCTTTGCTAACAAATTTTCCTCTACACTTATAGCATTACTTTGCATTTTCTCTAAGGTTTCTGGATTTCTCTCTCTCAGTTAGTAAGTCATATCTGTATCAAATCCATCGGGGAATTTGATAAGGGTAGATTCTAGAGGAGGTTTAAGACTAGCAGGGATTGCATTGTAAATATTGTTATACCTTGTGCAAAAGTCTTGAATTGTTTCATTTGGTGCTCTTTTTATATTTTCAAGTTCAGACAAAATTTGTAGTGGATTCTTCTTTTTCTCCCATCTATTTAGAAACATCCTATGAAAAACAGCTAAATCAACAATACTACCAACATTCAAATCTTTAAACCACTTTTTAACATCACCAACTAAAGTTTGAGTAAAAAGTCTCATTTGGACATCATCATCATCAAGTTCATGAAAATCAAAGTAGTCTCTCATTTTGTTAACATGGTGTTGTGTAGTATAGTGTGTTGTTCCATCAAATTGAGGGATTTTGCTTTGATAATCTTGGGGCATGTTCTGTAACTGTGCTGGTAGGACAAATGGGGCATATCTGGCAGCCATGGCTTGGATTCTAGCTTGGCTAGGAAGTAAGTTTGAAGTACTTAGTGAAGAAATAGAAGTACTTACTGATGTAGTTAAAGCACTTGCAGATGAGGTTGGGATATAAGAAGATGTACTTGCAAATGTGGTTGAGATACTAGAGGATGAAGTTGGGATGCTAGAAAAGGTGCTTGGAAATGAGAATGATGTATTAGAAAAAGAATTAGAAATTCTAGGGGATGAACTTGAGGTGGTGGAATATGGAAATAAAATTCTAGGTTGAAATGGTTTCTTAGGAAAGAATGAATCTGTGGAATGAAGTGTAGTGGGAACAATGGATGAAGTGGTAGTAAATAAGGATGAACCTACAGATTCTAAAAGAATGGTATCTAAATGACTAGTAGAAGGCTTAGAGGTATAGGCTGATAAAGCAGTCAATTCAACTGAATGTTGTAAATAAGCTTCATCAATTTATTTAATCAAAGTTGCAGTTATAGCATCAAGTTTATCATAAACTTCAAAAATCTTTTGATCAGAATCAACTGAAACAGTTTCCTTCTTAGTTTCAATGAATGAAATGAAATCAGGATCTATTACAGTATTATGTAAGTCACTCTCTGATTTAGTTCTAAACAAATATTGTTCAAAATTTAAATCAAATTCAATGTCTTGTAAACTTGATAGTCTATTTGGAAGAGAATTTGTTTTGACCAATGAAATCTTATTACTTAAACTCTACTTTTTTTCTTTTCTTTACAATTATATCAGGATTATCTACTATGATAGCAGTTTGGGGATCTGAATTGGACCTGGTATAGTAGACTCTTCTGGAAGCCAGAATTACATTTTTTATGAAAATATACTCACAACTTATTTAAAACAATCTTAAGGTGAAAAGATAATTGAAAATATTTCCTTTAATATCTATTTAAAAACTGAGGATTGGTTAGTCCATATTATGGTTGCCACTATGTTATCACTCCAATAATTCTTAAAGTTGTGAGATTTTTAGTTTAAATAATATTAGAGGTAACCACAAACCTACTTTTAAGCCTTAGGATCTAGCCTTCCTAATACTCAGAGAGGGCTCTCTATATGATTTAACTTTGTTGATTGTATTTGATTTTAGGCTAGTTATGTAGGGTAAATTGGTTTTGGATTTTGATTTAATTTGGTGGTGAATTCACTTACACAGATGGATAGACGTAGGTATGTAATTTCATTGGGCTAATGGAGTCAATGTGTCAAGCAGTCAGATCAGGATCAAGTTATAAAGGGAAATATTTACAGGGAAAGATAACTGAGTCACTTCAGATCTTCAAGGCTGATGATGAAAATGGTTTTGATCAGGATAAAAGATCAACTAAGGGTTCTTAAATCCGGATTATGAGTGAAAAGGAAGAGGTCAATAGAAAATAGGGAGAAATTAAGGGTTCCTTAATCTAGATATTAGTGGAAAACATATAAATGATAATCAGTCAAAACAGAGTGCTTTTAACATATTCTAAAATAACAATTCCTGATTTATTATTTAGATTTAGAACACATTCAAGTATTGATGAAAAACATAAGAAATTGACAAAGAAACAAGTGAAAATACTTCATTGTAGTAGCCCAACACATGAATCTTGTAATATGATGCTTTATTTCCTTAATCCAGTCTGCTGACTTGAAATTGGTACAATAACCCTTAGGTTCAGAATAGTACAACTATAAAAATGTTCATTAATTCATCCACCCTCATTACTTCTAAATGAGAAGTATTTATACAAAAACTCTTTACAAAATATCCTAAAACAAACTTAGGAATTATTCATGGAAAATAATTATCTTCATGCAAGAAGATAGTGACATCTTTCTCACTAATGCTATTTGTCCCTTTTTTATTGAAATAACTTGTTTGTTGTCTTAATTTTGTTACTTCTTTCTCTCTTTGTTGTTCAACGAATACTACAAGTGGAAAATTCACGCTGGCAGCTTCATATCTGCTCTATAATTGTTGATTTACTTTAAACTTTGACTTTGAACTGATATTCTTTCATTCGATACTCTTTATTCTGATACTCTTTTAATGATACTCTTTTTTTGCAAAACTGTAACCGTACAATGTAAAAAAAGCAAGCTCTGTTTTGACTTTCACTTCTCTGTGCTCAGTGCAATCTGATTTCATAGTTAATCAGTTATTTTTTCCCAAAGTTTTTCCTCTGGCAATTTTATATTCATCATTCTTCTGAAATTCGCATCAACTTCAGTGTAATTTTAGAATGTTGGCTTGTTCAAAAATATGTGTTTTGCTTCATGCTGTAAGTAAACCAAATTCTCAAAATTCTTGTAGAACACCTTCCCTGTTGGGATTCCCTGCAAGGTTGAATTGTTCTTCTTCACTGGAAAAATCTCTAATCTTTTTATCATAATCATCCTGCTTCATTTATCTATCATTAATAACTAGAGGATTGGGAAGGCCTTTTTGCCTTAGAACATCAAACTTGATCATGAACCTTGTGATAGCAATCTCCATGTTCTGGAATTTCTCTTCTAACTATATCATCATATTCTTCTTAGAGATTACCTTCCTAACCTCTAGGATGGTCTCTGTTCTGTCATTAATTCTAACCTCTTCTAGCTCTTGTCTATTTTTCGAATTAAAAAACTTGATGATTTCAAGAGCTTCTTCAAGTTTCTTACCAAGCTCTTCTTTGAATTCTGAATTTCTTCTCTTAATGATTTTACTAAGTCTTTCTGCTCATATATGACCTGTATGGATGGCCAAATATCATTGACTGCTTCAATGATATTGGACCATAGTTGTTGCTTGACATGTGAAATTGGTTCCTTCAGTGTTAGTTATTTTTCTAACTTTTTCAGTTGCTCATTCAATGTGTTGGCTTTTTGTTCTTCATTCTTAGAATTTATTTGAGCAAGTTTCTTTGCATCTTCAAGACTTTCTAGTTGTTCTTTAAGTTTGTTTATCTCATTAGTCTGAATAGATATGTCTTGCATAGAGTTTACCAATTTTCTTGCTTCGTCTAAATGTTGCGCTGTTGTTGTTGAATATTCTGTTGTAGAAGTTTTTTATGAAGCAACTGGAAGTGTTGTAGCCATGGGGACTGTAGGTGCCAGTGATTCAGCTAGTGTGGAAGGTACAATAGTAGTAACTACAGGAATCATTATGACTGGAACTGGTTCTTTGTTGGCTTCTTTCTCATGGACAACTTGTCCATTTCAATTTCAATTTCCTTTATCTGAGCAGTCAACTATAAAATGAGATTCATCATCTCATATTTTTTATTGATATCCTATAAGACTTCCTTGGCTTGAGGATGTTCTGAGGGGGCAACTTTAGTTGCTTCTTTAATGCAAAAATATCTGCATTTTTATTCTTGATCAATTCTTTTGCAACTTTTACATTTTGAGGATCATATCCTATTTCAATTTCTAGTTCTTCCAAGGATTTAATTCTAGTGTCTTTTGGTTGTGAAGATGCTTTCTCCAATTTGAGCTGATCTCTGACATTTACCAGAGCGTTTTGCAGTTTCTATGCACTCATGGCCTTGGTGTTCATTGTAGAATAAATCATCTCCCCTGCCTTCTTATGAAACTCAATTTGATCCAGAGGATGAATATCCTGGACTGGGACTTCAAAATATATCTTTTTGTAATCTGAGGATGTCTTACGAGTCTAAACTGTAGATTGAAGAAATGACATTTGCATTTTTTTATTCTTATAGTCAAAGGCTGAAAGTAGCCTATTCTGGATGCTTGGAGTTTGTTTTACATACTGAGAATATATTTCTATCTTAATTTCTTCATTTCTGGTTTTGATTTCTTTGTATCTTTCTTTGATATCCTTGTCCTTTTCTACTAGTTTTTTAGTTGAAGAAATTTCAATATTGTGTTGCTTCTAAATTAGCTGAGTCTTTGAAGTAGTAGGTTTTTTTTCTTCTTCAATTATTGTAGGAGGTACATTGTCTTTTTCTGCTATTTATGCATCAACCACCTCTATTGTTTCCTTTTCTTTGTTGGCGGGGTTTAGTTTTGGCTTTTTACTGTATCTCAATTTTAATTTAGTCTCTATTTTACTCTCTGTAGTATAGGATCCTTATTCTCCGATTCTCTTTAAATTTGTGTCTTCTTGGGTTGGAGTTTGCAAAGTTTGACTAGTATCACTTTGCTTCCCTGCCTCTACCATTGTGTTCTATAACCATTCAGATTGGTTTGAGAATTTCTCAATCTCTGGCTTATTTTCATGTACATATGGAGTCAATTTTCATTTAGCTCTCATTTTACTAATAACTCCAAGGAGATCATAATACCATAAGAAACTGGGACTGAATTTGAACTCTTGTAGACATTTTTCTGCTTCGGGACCAGCATCTCTATTGCTACAGATAAAAAGGCCAACCTGGTTCTTCAATTTGAACTGTGTTTTCTTCTTTTCTATTAAGAAACTAACTGCATCTGAATTAAGAATCTACCTTATGTATTCCAGGGAAAATACTCTCATAGGGAGGTATTTAGGCAATTTATATGGAACCTGTTATTCATCAGTATTTTTCACTATCTTTAGATGACTATAGAATGGTTATAGTTTTCTGAAAATAATATTATTTGAATATCTTGAGTTTCAGAAATATCACTGCCTTCATTATCTTCATAAAACCTTTCCCTATTCCTCATTTGGTCTTCTCAAAGTCACCTTTTTTATCTTAAACCAAATAAGTGGCTTTGTGTTTACCATATTTATCTCTTAGTTGTGCTTGGAAAGCTCATTTCCCTCTCCTAGGGTTTTGAGGGCATTTTAATTGGTTTCATGACTTCCATGGTTAAATAATCAACAATACTTGTATCTTTATGTTATTACACATTCCCTATCCTTAATATACCTTCCTAAACACTTCCCATCACTCCTATCCCTCATAATCATCATTTTTCCACAAACCCTAGCCTATTGCTACAATTTGACACTTTTCGAGACTAGGCCTGTGTTTTTCCTTTTTGAACCCCACCCTCCCTCTAGTATTCTTGTTTCTAAATCATTCCCATGTCCCTTTGGGCATAATAACCTATAAAAATACTCTGTTTTCACTTGAAAATATCCAAGTCAAATTTCAGCCATAATCAGGTCAAAGGACCCTCCCACTAAGTCATTAGGATTTTACATTGTTTAAGCTCATCCTTGGATGTTTCAGGCACTGCTTTTCCTTTGCTAGAATATGGCTCAAATGTAATATAATGTCAATACATGGTTATTCAAGAAGGACCTAAAATTTCCAAATAAGATTATCTTCTCATTTCAGAGTCTGCAAGTGAGAAAAATGGATAAAGTTTGGCACTTCTGCAGGAGTGTTAAAAGATTTATCAGTAGAAGGTATTGATGATGTAGACTGTATACTCTTGAATGAAAAAAAATTACAGCAAGGGAAAGAGGAACAACTTGGTCTTGTAGATGATTAGGGTTTATACAGTGGTTAGTCCATTTGAGTGCCAAAGTAGTGGTCACTTGCAGAAAATGACATGGAGGAAGCACACAAGGCCAAACATGAAGAAAGTCTATCAGAAAATATTGATGAAATATGGAAAAAGGTGAGGTGAACTGGCCAGAAATTAATGAACTTGAAAGGGATATAGATAACTTAAAATACAACATTGATTATTGTTGTAAGAACTGAAGACACCTAGGGTTTCGAAAAATATGGCCAGAGAAGGTAGAAAAGATGAGTTGAAATTTATGGTGGAAACTGTAGAAGGTTTTGAATATGCTACTTTGTGTTTAAATCCCAAAGTTGTCAAAATTAACTTGTCAAGTCTCAATGATCAAAAGAAAATCCAATTCAATGACTTCAGCAACCTGCAAGCAAATAGGTGTCAAAGAGTATCAGTGACAAAGTAAAAAGACTTCAAAAACATTAGAAAGTGGGTTTTTCAAGTTAAAATTAAATCTACAAGTCTATAAAAGCCCATTTTACATTTCATATGAATCATTTTTTCCTTGCAAAGCATTAGAAGTTTCAAGGAGAAAATAATTTGTGAGTTTTATGAGCGAATTTGGGCAAAACTTCTTGGCACTGCGCGTTTGTCTTGGTGTTGCGCGCTTGGGAGATGGCATTGTGCCCTTGTCAAAACGATGTGCTCTTGCCTGACAGGACCCTCTGAAGAAATATTTGGCATTGCGCGCTCATAAATTGGCGCTACGCCCTCAACTACTAGCGTTGCGCGCTTGGACAGAGAGGGTTTCTAAGTCCTCCAACCACTCAAATCACATCAAACTTGTTCAAATTTCCTCCAAGGTCCTCCATGGCACTCTTGAGGGTAAGTACATCACATCAACCTTGCTTTGAATCTATTTTACCACTCTTTATTGAACTAAATGAAACCCTAGAAGAAAACCTAAGTTTTAAGCTTGAAATCACTGTTTTACCATTACTTCATCCTCCTATAAAGAAAATCAGTAATACACAAAGGAAATTACATTGCTTGAGGGCTGCCATTCATCTTGATTATCACAACACCCATTCCCTACATCCATTTCCTTCATTCTCACTCATTCCCTTCATTTGCAAAGCTATCATTTCATTACCCTCCCTTCATCACATTTCACATCAGCCCTAGGGTTTCCAAAATAGAGTTTAAAATGTCTGAGGGTGAATACAATGGTGGTGAGGAAAAAATTCCAAGGAGACACGATCACAAGGGAGGGAAGATAAACATATTTGAACCCCCCAATACAAAGGAACTCATTGCTCCTCCCCTCACTGTTTCTGGCTTTAAGCATGTAGGCTGCTTTGAATTTTGTGAAAGAGTACAACAAGTCTAAAGCCACCTGGAGCTAACAAGACTATTCATTATCAATTTGCATGACAAACAAGTTAATATTGTCGGGGTCACCTTTGAGTTGTCTACCAATGCCATTGCAAATGCTACAGGAATACCTAGTGTGGGAGAAAAGTGGTTCAAACAAGAAAACCTGGACATGAGTTATTTTGAACCATACCTTAAACCTAGGTATAAATATCACCACAAGTCCATCTTCCCTTTTTCTCATCTTCTTGATAGATATGCACCCATGATGAAGATAATAATGAAGTATTTCACTTGTGAGGGAAGGTTTTCCCACCTTTACTCATACCATATCCATCTTCTTATTCATTTTACTAGAGTGAGAATGCTACACATACCATATTGTCTTTTTCGTAGCATTGACGAAATGGCCTAGATTTTGCAAAAGAGAGATTACAATCAGCAAATGCAGAGCCTATTTCACCACTCACTCATCAAGATGGTGGTCATGCATCATTTACAACAGAAAAACATTCCATGGGTGACCTTCATTTCCAATGAGGTTTTCACTACTCCACATGGCCATCATCAGCAAGATATTCCTTCATCTTCTCATCCTCCCATATCCACTTCTCCATCACTTCCTCCTGTTCATACATCTCCACCCAATCACATTCCTTCACCACATGATGACCCTTCCACATCACCTTTCCACAACCCTTCACCCTCATATCATGATGACAAAGCATCAAGCAGTGATGGGAACATTGAGACAGATGGCACTAAAATGAGTGACATTGAGCCATTTCATTTGACCTATCAGACAGGCTACAGGCATGTGTTTGCTGCACTTGATGTGCAAGGGTTCATGCCTTCTTCATTAGCAAAACAGATTTATAAGGGCAAGGAAAAGGTCACATAACCTATCACTGTTGAGGAGGAGAACAAGCATGAAACTAAGCAGGAGTTTCAGCTACTTGACGTTGATGATGAGGATGAGGATAAAATCACAAACATATTGATTAAAAGAAAAGATGCCAGGATTAGTGAGCTTCAAGCTAATCTTGGTAGGGAAAAGAATGTAATTAAATATTTTGAGTTATAAACAATTGGAGACAAAGAAGGCCATCAGTGAGATCAGGGCAATCAGAGCTCAGAAAAAGATTGGAAAGGCCAAGGCTTTGCTAGACGAGACCTTGGGCACTTTTAATGACAGTGAGGGTGAGGAAGAACAATTTCCTAGGAAGAGACGAAGGACAATTGGGTTGAAGAAGGCTTTAGCTCGGGAAAGAGAGAAAGAGGCAGAATTGGCAGAGCAACTCACTCCAAGTGAGATACTTTCCATATAAATTGATGGAGATAGGGAGTCTTGGCTAGAGAGAGAAAACTTGCACCTAGAGGGTCAGCTAGAGAAGGCCAAGAGAGACACTGACATGCAGAGGAAGATGGCAAAGCATTATGCCATGAGAAACATGATTGCAAGGGCCAAGCTAAAACGAGCCCATGCAAAGATTCAGGCTCTAAATGAGGAAAAAGAGAAGGAGAATTTGAATATTCTTGCTGAGGTGTCCCTCCAAGCCTCCCAACCATGATCAGCATGCTAAATTTCAATTTTGGCACCTTTGTGCATATTTTTTATTTTTGAGAATTTGACTTGCAGAAATTAGGCCAAACTCACAGCGCCACTATCGTTGCACCCTTTTTTGGGGCACTCAAATGGAAAAATGTCAACATATTCATGTTCCTCATGCCAAGGACATCATCCTCGGAAAATTTCATACCATTTGGAGCAAAACTGGTCCCTCAAAAAGGCCAAAAACTACCAAAAAATCACCTTTCTTCCCTCTTTTCAGCACTGACGCTGGGCGTTTAGCAGTCTTGGGAGAAGTGATTTTTGACAAGGAAAATGGGCATCATTTTTCAAAATGAAGGCAGATTTGGAAACTAAGATAGGACAGGTTTTCGAATGAGATATAATGGAGCTCATTTGGACACCGGGAAGACCTCCAAAAGTTAGTTGCACAACAGGTCATTTTCCCAGTCTTGGCGCTGCGCGTTTGCACTGGTGTTGTGCCCCTGTACCTTGGAGTTGCGCCCTTACTAGGAATTACTGAAAAAGATATTTTGGAGCCTTAAATTCAAATTTTTGCCAAAATTAGCTCAAATAGTTATGTTAGAAGTTATTTTTTCAATTAATGAGTTTTAGATATTTTTCCTTGGGCCTTGCATGGTCTCAAAGGTCAAAATACATTTACTATGTAATAAATGACTTCTAAAACCCTAGATAGGGTTCCACCTCCTAATTTTGCAGATAAATACTGCATGTAATGCTTCATAATTTTTGTTTTTGGTTGATTGTTGACCTCAATATGATATATTTTGAGTTGTGAAGAATTTGGCTTTGGAGTTTTGTGACTATTTTGGACTGAACATCAATGGAGCAAGCATATTCATAGGATTCATGAACTTGTTCAAATGGTGATGTTGTTCTGATCTTGTATTTGTTTCGTTATGTTTTCCATATTGTTCATCTTTCCCCTTGAAATAGAGCAGAAAATTTAGGTTAGGACATGTTGTTAGAGGCACCTTAAGTCTGTGTGCCTTCTATTGTTCAAATGTTTTCCTCTACTCGGTCTCATTGGAGAATTCTTAGTTTCTCTCTGGTTCCACTTAGCTTGTTGTCTTAAAAATTATTTAATGGAGTCAAGCCAAAGAATTTTATGGTATGCCCTGTCCTTTGGTGTAGCTTGAAACATTGTTTTTAAGGCCATTTCTTTGAAGTTTACTGATTAGGGTTTAGATGAAGAAGTTTATAGTTTGCCCTGTCCTTTAGTCCATCTTGAATAGTGAATTTGAAGGTCTTTTAAATTTTGATTGAATAATTTAGGAGTTCCCTACTCTTTAATCATCACTTTTATGTCATCTTAAATTTTTTCTTTCTCTAAAGGTAAATAGCTAGAGAATTTAGGAGTTCCCTGCTCTCTAGGGTTTGCTGGATTGTTGTTTTAAATTTTACTTGGTAAAGTCTGGCCAAAGAAGTTTATGGTGTGCCCTTTCCTTTGGTTCTTTCTTAAGCATAGTAATCTTAAAGAATCTTCTTGTTATAATATATTCTAAAGGATTCTTAATTGCCCTTTAAGCCTACTAAATTCAAAACTTAATGTTCATTTCACACCCACTTAAGCTATTAAGATCCATTTGGCTTTGTTAACTTGCCCTATGAAACACCCTTGATTTATTGTTGTACTTTTCAAGCCTTTCATGGACCCCATATCCCAATGGTTTGAATCTCTCTTACTCTATCTATTCTACTTAACAAGCAACCCAACCAAACAAAACAAAACAAACAAACCCTATCATTTTAACTAGCCTAAAATCAACATCCTAAATCAATCAAGTTATACCTTTTATACAAATATAGAGACATCCCTCTCTGAGTCTAAGAAGGCTAGGTCTTAGGACTCCAAAGTTGGTTTGATGTTACCCTTTTTTATTTGGTCTTACCAATCTGACAAATTATAGGGACCTAACATAATGGTGACTCCAGTGGGGAACACTCATTAAAAATCTTAGTGTTATATAAAGAACTTAGAAAACCCAAAAATATCTCAAGATTGGTATCCAATTGTTTATGGTGGTAACAAACAAATCCTCAAAAAATTAGCATCATCCACCTGGTGACTCCACTGGTTTTCAGTAGGCCTGCTGACTCCACTAGTTTTCCATAGACTCCACTGGGAAACTTATTTTGTCATTAAACATCAAAAGAACCCAGTAAAGAATACTTTGTGGATTAAGTATTTCTTTACAGATTAGGTTGTGTTTCAAAATTGTTATAAACTCTCAACCTTTTCTGATCTATTGGGTCCCAATTCTGGCTTCTAGAAAAATCTACACCAGATCCCATCCTGACCCAAACCCTCCTGCAATAGTTGACAATCCTGAAAGCATCCTTAGGAAGTCTCCTAGATCTAAAAACTCAACTGTTAGCACACCTATCCACAAAGCAAGTTCCCTACCTGAAAACCTTAAAAACTTGCAGAAATATTTGGTTGCTGATGGTGGACAACAACCAGCCTTAAAGTTGTAAATCGTCCACCTGGCGACTCCAAATTCATATCATTCCTATACAAAGACTCCACTAGAGGAAGAACCTGAAACATGACTAGTCAGCCTAGGAAGAGAGAGTATTCAAGCCCAACTTGGATTCAAGAAATTATTGTTTTTATCTGTAACTATGTTCTATCCTACTTTAAGCCATATCAAGAATACAATGGTATACATTGATCATTAGAAAGAGCTCAAGCCTCAAAAAACTAAGCCTCAAATTTCAAACCATGAACATACTTATACACCTATGCATATTCTAGATACATATGTGGAAAACCCAGTCAAACATAATCCTCATGCTACTTCTCCTGCTCTCGCTGAAATCTCAAACAATCATAAGCCTCCTTTTTCATTACCTATACCCACAAAGGTCCCAAATAGATATAAGCCTTTGGTTTTGCCTCCTATCCTTGAGGCCCTCCCTGAAAATCTTGCGAATAAGCTGCTCGGTTTTGATGGAGAAAATACAAAGATCACCGCTAAAAAACAAATTCAAAATATTGAGGATTTACTTGGCCTATTTGAAGTAGGAAAATATGATGTGCATATTAGAATGTTTGCCTTATCATTACAAGGAAAAGTTAAGAGTTGGTTTAAAGACCTTCCAGCTGCAAGCATTAGAAATTTTAATCAATTCACTCAAGTCTTCCTAAATAGGTGGGTGATCATGGGAAATGTTTTTCTCATCATAGAGGAATACAACCATTTAAAAATACAGCCAGGGGAGACAGTGCAACACTTTTTAGCCAGGTTCAATAAGGTATATCATTCCATACCTGCTAAGATAAAGCCACCCCCAAGGTGGGCTCTATTGCACTACCCAGATGCCTTTGATCCAGAGATGGCATTCTAGATAAGAGAAATGGACCCTTCAACCCTGAAGGAAACGCAACGGATGGCAGTTGATGTGGAAGCCAACATGTTGAACAGGGAGGCAAAGCTAAGAGCAATAGAGAAGGACAAAGTAGATAAAGAGCAACTGATATCTTCAGAGATAAAGCTAGAGATATTGAAAAACACAATTAACAGAGAAATGCATATGATTAGCAGGAGGAAAGAGGAAGAGTACAATGTTGAGGTTGGATTTGACTATTCAAAATAGCTAGTACTATTTTCTTGGGAAGAACAAGCTCAGTCATTACAATGCAAAGATAACAATCAAAATGTGCATGTTGAGCAAGATTGCAAAGAAGAAAATGCAGGAAGTTTTCAAGAAAAACTAAGTTCCCTTCCTTTATCTTGTGCTTCACTATTAAGAGAGCATTGCAGGCGGGTTGCAAATAGAAACAAGGAGGAATTCTCTAAAGAATCAATTAGGGAAGAAATTAATGATACAAACCCTTTTTCAAATCCAGAAGTTATCCCCTTAAGTCATCTTGAAATCACAGAACCAGAAATAGAGGATGAGTCAGCACCTGTTGAGTCTCTACCCTTATGCTTCGATTCATTTCACATTGATAAAGAGAAGCTAAGTCACGTTCTAATTAACATTCACAGGAGAAAATAACTCTCTCATCAATCAGATGAGAAAATCATTGATGATAAAAAAATCTGTCTCAGATCCAAATAATCAGCCCTGGAGTCCTTTTGACTATCAAGTAGCAGATGAAATCTCAGAGGTTGAAACAAACTATCAATCATCTGCTCTCTTGTATGAAGCTCAAGAAGACATCCAACCTTATGATCAGTCTTCACAAGAGAAAAAGAGCAATTGTGTTTCTATAAAAAGAAATCAGAGAATGCCTCCTCCTTTAATTGAAGATGAAATCCATCATATTTCAAGCATGCAGCCAACCTCTAATCTTTTATTTGAAGAATTTATTTATGTTTGTTCTTATACTAATTTATGTATTGCAGCCTTGCCTCATGAAGAAACAAAAGAACATATTTATGTTGGGGTTGCACTACCTTCTTAGGAAGACCTATTGCCAGAAAATGATCTTAATAAGGGCCTTCAAACAAAATTCATCCCATTAAATCAAGGCATACCAGGGTTGTTGACAGGAAACACAGTAATATATAATGAGGTTGCCAAGACAGATGATCTGAAGAAGGGGAAGAGATTCTTTCTCAAAAGAATCCCAAGCACAACAAAGAGTAGTCCTGGATGTAGCTGATTATTCAAATCCTCTAGGCCAGTTATTGTTCAAAGACTCCTTTGATGTTGTCTTAGAAACATTTGAAAAGGGAGTAAAATTTTCCAGGAACAGTTTTTTGCAGAGTATAAAGAATATTTTGAGCACTTTTGTTCAAAAGCAGATAAAATGGGAGTGGCCTTTTTGTTTTTTCAACACACTTAAAAGGCTAAATGAAAATCATCATGTAGTCACTTACTTGATTGGTTGTATTGGAAAAGAGATTTCACCTAATGTATATATCATATATAAGTTAGATTAGGATAGGTAGGAATGCAAATAAGCTCAGCACTATGAGCATATTTTTAGTTTTAGATTGTTTTGACGAAAATAAAGACAAATAACAAAAAGAAGAAAAGAGGGCAGATAAAAGAAAAAGGTAAAGCCCCATACCAAAAAATAATGTTTCTGAAAGTGTGCAAGTCTAAATGCCACTACTTTGAAAAAGGAAGTTCCGTTCATTCATACAGCCTAACCATAATTGAACAAATTTTAAATTTCTGTCGATAGGTTAGGGAATGAAGATTTGCCAAAATGTTTAAACTTGGCTTATCAATAGATTAGATTATGAAATAATATTGGTTCCAAAGCTCAAAATCTGAACCAAAGAGAAAAGCAAGGAATGCATGACAAATTTCATATTATAGCCCTCAGTCTTAGTTTTACTTTTTGCAAAAATAAAATTTGTGTGCAACTTGTCCAAAATGCCACAGCTTATGACAAATCAAAATTCTTAACCTTGATTTGGTATTTTTTAAATTTTATGTTGATAGATTAGAAAGTGAAAATCTGTCAAACTGTTTAATCTTGACAGATAAGTAGATTAGGTAGAGAATAAAAGAGCTTATCAGTCTGATCTGAACCTTTGGATGATATAAGGGTAGAAGTAGATAGTTTGTGCTTTCAAAAGAAAAAATGATGTCCAAGGTTTGGAAATCTAAAATGCACCCAAATGAAGAAAAAATGCTAGAAGTATGAGGGGTAAGTAGAGTTGATGTTGAAGCAATCATGTTTTTCAGATTTTAAGATCACAGAGTCAAAGAACAGAAGTAAATCATCAATTGAAGAAGGAGGAAATCTGCCAAGCCCAATCAAGGCACTAATATACAAATTCTAGAGATCTGAACTCTGAGGTTCTTGACACCTCCTAAAGGAGTTTCCCTCCCCAAGAGGAGCCACTGTTAGTCATCAGTATTTTTCACTATATTTGGATGACTATAGAATGGTTATAGTTTTCTAAAAACAATATTCTTTGAATATCTTGAGTTTCAAAAATCTCACTGCCTTCATTATCTTCATAAAACCTTTCCCTATTCCTCAGTTGGTCTTCTAAAAGTCACCTTGCTGCTCTTAAACCAAATAAGTGGCTTTGTGTTTACCATATTTATCTCTCAGTTGTGCTTGGAAAGCTCATTTCCCTCTCATAGGGTTTTGAGGGCATTTTTATTGGTTTCGTGACTTCCATGGTTAAATAATCAACAGGACTTGTATCTTTATGCTCTTACACCTTTCCCTATCCTTAATATACCTTCCTAAACACTTCCCATCACTCCTATCCCTCATAATCATCATTTTTCCACAAACCCTAGCCTATTGCTACATTTTGACACTTTTCGAGACTAGGCCTGTGTTTTTCCCTTTTGAACCCCACCCTCCCTCTAGGTTTCCTATTTCTAACTCATTCCCATGTCCCTTTGGGCATAATAACCTATAAAAATACTATGTTTTCACTTGAAAATATCCAAGTCAAATTTTAGCCAAAATTAGGTCAAAGGACCCTCCCACTAAGTCATTAGGATTTTAGATTGTTTAAGGTCATCCTTGGATGTTTCAGGCACTGCTTTTCCTTTGCTAGAATCTGACTCAGATGTAATAGAATTTCAAGACATGGTTATTCAAGAAGAACCTAAAATTTCCAAAGAGGATTATCTTCTCAGGTCAGAGTCTGCAAGTGAGAAAAATGGATAAATTTTGGCACTTCTACAAGAGTGTTGAAAGATTTATCAACAAAAGGTACTGATGATGTAGACTGTCTACTCCTGAATGAAAACAAATTACAGCAAGGGAAAGAGGAACAACTTGATCTTGTAGATGATTAGGGTTTATACACTGGTTAGTACATTTGAGTGCCAAAGTAGTGATCACTTGCAGAAGATGACATGGAGGAAGAACACAAGGCCAAACATGAAGAAAGTATATCAGAAAAGATTGATGAAATATGGAAAAAGGTGAGGTGAACTAGCCAGAAATGAACGAACTTGAAAGGGCTATAGAGAACTTAAAATACAACACTAACGATTGTTGTAAGAACTACAGACACCTAGGGTTTTGAAAAAGATGGCTAGAGAAGGTAGAAAAGATGAGTTGAACTTTATGGTGGAAACTACAAAAGGTTTTGAAGATGCTAGTTTTTTTTTAAATCCCAAATTTGTCAAGATGATCTTGTCAAGTCTCAATGATCAAAAGAAAAGCCAATTCAGTGACTTCAGCAACCTGCAAGCAAAAAGGTGTCAAAGAGTATCAGTGACAAAGTAAAAAGACTTAAAAAACATTAGAAAGTCATTTTTTCAAGTTAAAATTAAATCTATAAGTCTATAAAAGCCCATTTTACATTTAATATGAATCATTGTTGTGTTGCAAAGCATTAGAAGTTTCAAGGAGAGAATAATTTGTGAGTTTTCTGAGTGAATTTGGGAAAAACTTCTTCGCACTGCGCATTTGGCTTGGCGCTACATGCCTGGGAGTTGGCGCTGCGCTCTTTCCCGACAGGACCTTGTGAAGAAATATTTGGCGTTGCGTGCTAAGAACTTGGCGTTATGCCCTCAGCTACTGGCATTGCGTGCATGGATAGAGAGGGTTTTTGAGTCCTCCAACCAATAAAATCACATCAAAATTCTTCAAATTTCCTCCAAGGTCCTCCACAACACTCTTGAGGGGTAAGCGCATCACATCAACCTTGCTTTGAAGCTATTTTACCACTCTTTATTGAACTAAATGAAACCCTAGAAGAAACCCTATGTTTTAAGCTTGAAATCACTATTTTACCATTACTTCATCCTCCTATAAAGAAAATCAGTCATAAACAAAGGAAATTACTTTGCTTGAGGGCTAACATTCATATTTCTTGTCACAACACCCATTACCTACATCCATCCCCTTATTTCTCACTCATTCCCTTCATTTGCAAAGTTGTCATTTCATTACCCTCCCTTCATCTCATTTCACATCAACCTTAGGGTTTCCAAAACAAATTTTAAAATGTCTGAGGGTGAATACAGTGGTGGTGAGGCGCAAATTCCAAGGAGACATGATCACAAGGGAGGGAAGATAAACATATTTGAACCCCCAAATACAAAGGAACTCATTGCTTCTCCCCTCATTGTTTCTTGCTTTAAGCATGTAGGCTGCTTTGAATTTTGTGAAAGAGTACAGGAAGTTAATATTGTTGGGGTCACCTTCGAGTTGTCTACCAATGCCATTGCAAATGCTACAGGAATACCTAGTGTGGGAGAAAAGTGGTTCAAACAAGCAAACCTGGACATGAGTTATTTTGAACCATACCTTAAACCTAGGTATAAAGATCACCACAAATCCATCTTCCATTTTTCTCATCTTCTTGATAGATATGCACCCATGATGAAGATAATAATGAAGTATTTCACTTGTAAGGGAAGGTTTTCCCGCCTTTACTCATACCATATCCGTCTTCTTATGCATTTTACTAGAGGGAGAATGATACACGTACCATATTATCTTTTCTGTAGCATTGACGAAATGTTATACATTGTGCAAAAGAGAGATTACAATCAAAAAATGCAAAGCCTATTTCACCACTCACTCATCAAGATGGTGGTCATGCATCAGTTACAACAGAAAAACATTCCATGGGTGACCTTCATTGCCAATGAGGTTTTCACTACTCCACATGGTCATCATCAGCAAGATATTCCTTCATCTTATCATCCTCCCATATCCACTTCTCCATCACTTCTTGTTGTTCATACATCTCCACCCACTCACATTCCTTCACCCCAGGATGACCCTTCCACATCATCTTTCCACAACCCTTCACCCTCATATCATGATGAAAAAGCATCAAGCAGTGATGGGAACATTGAGACAGATGGCACTAAAATGAGTGACATTAAGCCATTTCCTTTGACCTATTAGAGAGGCTACAGGCATGTGTTTGTTGCACTTGATGTGCAAGGGGCCATGCCTTCTTCATCAGCAAAACAACTTTATAAGGGCAAGGAAAAGGTCACATTACCTATCACTGTTGAGGAGGAGAACAAGCATGAAACTGAGCAGGAGTTTCAGCTAATTGACCTTGATGATGAGGATGAGGAGAGAATCATAAACATATTTATCTAAAGAAAATATGCCAGGATTAGTGAGCTTCAAGCTAATCTTGGTAGGGCAAAGAATGTAATTAACTATTTTGAGTTAGAGAATAAAAGGTTGGAGACAAAGAAGGCCATAAGTGATATCAGGGAAATCAGAGCTCAGAAAGAGGCCGGATAGGCCAAGGCTTTGCTAGATGAGACCTTGGGCACTTTTGATGATAGTGAGAGTGAGGAAGAACAACTTCCTAGAAGATACTAAGGACAATTGGGTTGAAGAAGGCTTTAGCCCGGGAAAGAGAGAAAGAGGCAGAATTGGCAGAGCAGCTCACTCCAAGTGAGTTGCTTGCCATAGAAAATGATGGAGATAGGGAGTATTGGTTATAAAGAGAAAACTTGCACCTAGAGGGTCAGCTATAGAAGGCCAAGAGAGACATTGACATGCAAAGGAAGATGGAAAAGCATTATGCCATGAGAAACAGGATTGCAAGGGCCAAGCTCAAACGAGCCCATGCAAAGATTTAGGCTCTAAATGAGGCAAAAGATATGGAAAAACTGAATATTCTTGCTGAGGTGTCCCTCCAAGCCTCCCAACCAAGATCAGCAAGCTAAATTCCAATTTTGGCACCTTAGTGCACATTTTTTATTTTTGACAGTTTGACTTACAAAAATTAGGCTAAACGCGCAGCACCACTAGCACTGCGCTCTTTTTTGGGGCACTCAAATGGAAAAAATTCAACATATTCATTTTCCTCATGCTAAAAAATCATCCTTGTAAAATTTCAGACCATTTCGAGCAAAAATGGTCCCTCAAAAAGGCCAAAAACTACCAGAACATCACCTTTCTGCCCTCTTTTCAGCACTGGCGCTACGCGTTTAGTAGTCTTGGGAGAAGTGATTTTTGACAAGGAAAATGGGCACCTTGTCTATTATTCAAATGTTTTCCTCTACTGGGTCTGATTGGAGAATTCTTAGTTGCTCTCTGGTTCCACTTTGCTTGTTTTCTTAAAAATGATTTAATGGAGTCAAAACAAAGAAGTTTATGGTATGCCCTATCCTTTGGTGTAGCTTGAAACATTGTTTTTAAGGCCTTTTATTTGAAGTTTACTGATTAGGGTTTGGCTTAATAAGTTTATGGTTTTCCCTGCCCTTTAGTCCATATTGAATAGCCACTTTGAAGGTCTTTTAAAGTCTGATTGAAGAATTTAGGAGTTCCATGCTCTTTAATCATCACTTGTATGTCATCTTAAATTTGTTCTTTCTCTAAAGGTAAATAGCTAGATAATTTAGGAGTTCCCTACTCTCTAGGGTTTGTTGGATTGTTGTTTTAAAGTTTACCTGGTAAAGTCTGGCCAAAGAAGTTTATGGTGTGCCCCGTCCTTTGGTTCTTTCTTAATCACAGTAATCTTAAAAACTCTTCTTGTTATAGTATATGTTAAAGGATTCTTAATTTCCCTTTAAACCTACTAAATTCACAATTAAAATTCATTTCACACCCACATAAGCTATTAAAATCCATTTGGCTTTGTTAACTTGCACTATGAAACACCCTTGATTTATTTTTGTACTTTTCAAGCCTTTCACAGACCCCATAGCCCAATGGTTTGAATCTCTCTTACTCTATCTGTTCTACTTAACAAACAACCCAACCAAACAAAACAAAACCAACAAACCCTATCATTTTAACTAGCCTAAAATCAGCATCCTAAATCAATCAAGTTATATCTTTTATACAAATATTGAGAGAGCCCTCTCTGAGTATAGGAAGGCTAGGACCTAGGACTCCAAAGTTGGTTTAATGTTACCCCTGTTTATTTGGTCTTACCAATCTGAAAAATTACAGGGACCTAACAGAACCAGACTTGATCCATATACTCTTATTGTAGTGTGATTTTGGTACAAGTACCAATCACCTATCCTATTATGCTCAAACAATTGCAGAACATTTTTTATTTCATTACTAATTATGGGTTGTATGTTGTTGTTCGGAAAACTGACTATGGGATGAATGAAGGAATCTGTAAATATATATAGGTGAACTAATTGGAATATTTCCTTATCAAGGAATTCCAAAAGATGATTGATTGTGGGCTTCCTTCTACATCAAGCTTCTGAATGTTTATAATGAATTTCTCAGACTCAAAGTATAAGAACATGTGAAATAGGAATGAAGAGTACTTGAAAACACCTTCAGAAGGCATTTTGACAAATTTCTCATGAATACTGTCAGCAAGATATTGGGCAAAGTTAAAAATGGGAGCACGAGGTTGACCAGGTGTGAGAGTAGATAGAAAACCTAACACTGCAACATCAGCATGTTCATCTGTAAAGTAACCAAGAATGAAAGACAACATGGAAATGATATGTCTTGTCCTTTCAGAAAATTTTGTAGAAGATTATGGAGGATTTATCTTGGGTATTTCTACTGAAGAAGGCATGAAGGTTTGGAAAATCTGGAACCTCTTGGGAAAGTCCAGATTCAAGTATAACTAAGTGAGGGCTTCAATGGACAAAGGAACTTCATCTGGTCCAGGTTGTATCTGAAGCATTTGGTTGATAGATTCAGCTGTAATGGTAAACACAACTTCTTTTTCAAATTTCACTATGGCTCTCTGATCTAGGAAATAGCAAGACTTGCAGAGTCTAATTACTTCTGGACATTGAAATGTCTGAGGAACAACATATTTTGGAAAATTTGACTCCCATATGAATACTTCATCAGCCTGATCTATGGATTTTTCTTTGCTCAAACAGTGGAGCTCAAGAAGGTTGAATTTTGTCACTGTATCAGTTATCTTGAAGTCTGTGTCAGCTAAAGGAATGTGCTCTATATCTACAACAAGGGGTTGTAGAGTATTGATGGGTACAATGTTTTTAGAGGCCATTTCTTTGCTTGCTTGATCAATTTCAATACTCTTTTGACCTTAGAACAATGATTTAGGCCCTTAGGAGCACCTCTAGTAAGTTATAACAGTTTGTAGAAGGATTAAAGATGAAATCATGGTTTTATCTATAGTCTGCAAAGGTATAACTTTCTTAAACTGTAATCTCTGTCACAAAAAAGGCAATCTCAAGACCTTGGAGTTTCTTCAAATGATATCTAGGGCCTATAGAAAGGACTGGAAGTCAAGGAGGCCTTTCTCAAGAATACAAAGGTTTAAATTTATTCATTTTTTCAATCTTTGTGACTTATAATGGTCTAAGGCCTCAAAATCTGTGAAGGTATTGCTCAAGGTTTACAAAATAAAGGATTTAGGAAGCAACGGGGTTTTCTTTAGATTTAAAAGCTCCTAAATGATTCGATTAATTTTATTACTTCTTTAGATCGATGAATAGGCCTGTTCTTTTGAAGAATACCTAGGAAAACGGAAGTTTTTCTTTGCAGGAGGGTTTCTGAAGTTGCAGAAGGTTTCCTAAGGTTCTGCTGGTCTTTATAAAATCTTGGATGATTTCTGCAATGATTGTAGCAGCAGAATTGGTAAATTCTGTTTCAATTTGGCTTTAAAACGAAGTCGGCAAAATTTGTTTCGATCTACAATGCTTCTATCTGTGTGAAAACGGTAAAAGAAAAGTAAAAAGAGTGCAATTGGGCGATTTATAATAATTTTCATTCAACAGTGAATGCATTGAATGCGCAGGTGCATTTGAAATGATAGGGCGGTTTGTGCACCAAGAGTAAAAAATTGAGAGCAGTTTTCACAATGAATAAAGGTGGTAAGTTGTATTTTTTTTAATGATGCGATCCAATGAAAATCGGCCACGTAGAGGGGAGATAAAACCCGAAAACCGCGTTTTTCACAAGGTTTTGGGTGTGCTAACTACCAGGCAATGAAACACGCAAAAATAAATACTGGAGGTCGGATCTGGCAGATGAATATCGAATGGCTAGGATTGTGAGAAAGATTCTTGGCTTTTCAAAAATGCGTGGGGCCCGAGGTTTCAATGACGCGGGAGGTTTCTATGTATTTAAACTATGTTTTAATGCATATAAACGGGTTTTTGATATACTATTGGTTATACATTTAAATGATTGGGATTTTAATATATTATTACCAATGTGATGCGGGAAGGTATAAAGTTATAACTGGCGGGGATTATATATAGTGGGACTGGGATAATTAACATGTGGGGAAATAGAACAATAGATTTATAAATAGAACCTCGGTTGGGAATGATATATAAGGATTTAATTAATACGGGGTAAAGGTTAATATAGGAGTTAATACATAAGTTAATGTTAATAAAGAAATTTCTTTGTGGGATGTGCGTTTAAACTAAGTATAATGTAAAAACTTATGTCGGTAATGAATTCCTTCACTGTGGGACCCAAAAAAGATTAAATCATTTAACTTAGGATAAAAACTATTTTTGGGTTTTTTGGGTATTTTGTTTTTATATAAGGAAATTAGTAAAGGGCTTTTAATTTTTCTGAAGCAAAATATGTTTTTGACTTAGGAAAAGGGGATTTTTGCAAGGGGGAAAAGATTGAAATAAGGGGAAAGAATGAAAAATGGAGGGGATGGAGTATTTTTACAAGGGAATTATTTTTGAAGGAAGTTAGTAAATGAAATGACCAATTTTCTGCTTAACCATGATTGTAAAACCTGCTTGTACCTACCCATCTGCTACCCTAACATTTTTTCTCCATTTACATGGGTGCATTTGAGCTTGCAAACCCTTATTCATTTTTCTTTTGAAACAACAAACTAACTAATTCTATCCTTATTTCTTCCAAGGGCTCATATCAAGTTGTTGAGCTCCTTATTATTCTCTGCCTAACTATTGATCTGCCAATATTAAACTATTTGGATAGATCTTTATTCTCTATTTAATAGCATTAAATTTAAAGAATGAGAGGTTAAGATTAAGCTGTTTAACCTTCATGGATTGTGGCATTTCAACAAGTTGCACACAATATTTATTTTTCAATAAAAGTAAATAGTAGTGGCATTTGGATTTGCATCATTTTCATGTTTTATTTTTATTTCTTTTTGTTTGGGGTCCATTTTCATATCCTTTTTATATTTTTTCTTTCAAGTCCCTCTTTACCCTCTTTACATTTTTTATTTTTCTAATATGGGAAAACAATTTGTAGAAATAAAATTATGTGCATATTACAAGACTAATCAAAGTCAATTCAAAATTATGAATCCTATTATTATAGGACCCTAACAGTGGCTCCACATGGGGATGGCATTTCCTGATGAAATTTCAAGAACTTTGATACTAGTAGCCTTTGAATTTTGATTGTGCTATCCTTGAAACTGTTTTCTGAGCTCTACATTATTCATAATTATGATCTTTTATCCTTCAAATCTTAGGGCCTTCTCTCCGGGCTTCAAATTTTCTAGAAAAACCATCCAATCCAATCTAAACTCTGCAATGTTATGTACAATGAATAAAGTAAAAAAACAGAACTACTGTTATTCTAGGGAGTAGTAATGCTTCATCATTATACTATTGATAGGTCCACCTGGTAGATCTGATCCATCCAATTCCTTCAAAAATAATGCATTATTACCTTTGTAACCATAAATGACATAAGGGCCTTTCCACAAGAAATCAAATTTCCCATGTTTACCTTTCTCTTCTCTCCTGGAATCCCACTTAATAACTTTGTCACCTATATAAAAATCTTCATTAGTATTCTTGTCAAATACATTTTTAATCTTTTCTTGAACAACTTGAGACTTGAGATAGACATCAGCTTCCCTGGTTTGTTGCAAGTGTATGGTTTGGTTTATCCTTCTCTAGATATCATTGGTTTTAACCTCCAGTTCTTGGATTATCTGCATTACTAGTACTCTTAAAGAAGATGGAAAAACAACACCCATCCCATAAACCAGTTGATAAGGGGATGTACCAATGGAATTTTTTGTGGTAAGTCTATCTGCCCATAAGGCATTCACTAACCTTTTGTTCCAGGTTTTCTTATTGTCTTCTAGTAGTTTCTTGATGATATTCACAAGGCTTTTATTGGAGGATTCAACAAGACCATTACCTTGGGGGTAATAAGCAGTGGAATGGCCAAGGGTAATGTGGTATTTATTACAGAATTAAATCATATTTTTGGACTTGAATGCAGCTGCATTATCAATGATGATCTTTTGGGGGCATCCAAATCTTCAGAGTATTTTTTTTTCTAAAGATGAGATTATGACAGTATCAGTGGCTTTCCTGGAAGATATGGCTTCTATCTACTTAGTGGAATAGTCTATTGCTGTCAAAATCCACTTGTGTTGGGATAAGGATGGAGGGTGAATTTCACCAATGAAGTCAAGACCCCATTGCTGAAAAGGCATTTCTGTGGAGATGGGTTTGAGGGGTAAAGGTAATAACTTTTTCTTCCCTTCAAACATTTGGCACTTGTGACAGGAGGTCACTGTAGAAATTATATAACTTATGTGTTATATATCCAAGATTCTCCTGATCACACACTATTTTAACTTCATGCGCAATACATAATCTATTCCACCATTGATCATCACATGCGGAAATTAAATCAATTGCAATGCACACATGAAACAATAAAAATTCACACACATTAACACAATTGTTTAATGGGAAAGACTGAAGCTAAAAACCCCAACTATATGTATATAATATATGTCATAGAGATCATGTAACAATCCTCATACAAAGCTGATCATATCAAGCTCTCAGTACAATATAATCGCTACACACTAATCAGGCCCGATCTTGCAAATCCATGCACCGATCTCTGCCACCTGCTAGCCTGCCTCTACTGCACAATCCCTGCTGAAGAATGGCTCTGAATGAACTCGAATTCAGCCAGCCTTGCTAACGCAATCCTCATTGGCATCTCCACTGAGTGTTGAATGCAATCAATGCATCACTATCGTCACAACTGTTGAGCATTGAAAAAGGTATGAATTCATTATGCATTTCCCCATCTTTTTCCTTTAAACATAACTCTTTTTATTCTAGAAAGGTGATTTATTATAGAATTATGATAGAATTGCAAAGACTTATGTTTATTATAAAAAGCAACTAAAAACTGCCTTTTATTGTCAGAAACAGGAATCAAATGAGGTGAACAACTATACCAGAGGCGAGGCTAAAGCAGGAGTAACTGATGTTCCTCCAATTATAGATCATATCTTTTCAAAGAGAAGAAAATCTAAATGCATAGCTAAGCAAAGATAGGGAACAACACGACGGCAATCGAAGGAGATCAAACGCTAGCCAAAGAAATAAAAGGAGTGAATCCCTCAGGATCTCTTGATCCTGAGGGATCGTTGTTCAGTCTTACCTTGTTCCTTGTCTTATCCGTCGAGACTGTTATAAAAGGCAATGCCTTTAGAGATTGAAGGAGTCGAATCATTAATTGAGCATTCTCTGTATAACTTTGTATTTTCTTATTAACTCTCGTGATCGAAGAGCGATCACTATAAACACTTATTATGTTCGATTAATATGAAGACGTGTTTCCGCTCTATTTCTTAAGCTCTAAAGTAATCCAGCAGTGTTTCACTGGTGCTACAGGCCCGGCCCTAGTGGAATCGATCTGTTGTTTGTATTCTATATTTTTACTATTGTGTGATAATTGTGTTTGGTTTTATTATGTTTGCAAAGTTAGTTAGTTGTTGTTGAATTGCTTATTGGTATTGCTGTGTTGCGTTAATGAACTGCATTGTTGTTCCATTTCAACAAGGATCTTAATTCCTGTATTATTCATCTTGTTATTGCTTATAAAGCTTTTTTGTTCAGTATTTAACTCTATTTGTTGTTCCATTGGATTGTTGTTCATTTCTATCACTTAATAACGTTTGTTATTGACAAGGTTGGTGTTTAACATAACTTTCTATTTGATTCCATTAAGTTCATGTTTGTTGTTCAGATTCATTATTTAGTATTTGTTGTTCAATTCCTTTAGTTACAGTTTGTTGTTTATGCACATTTCTATTCAATTATAGATTGATGTTCATTTCCAATTCATTAGTTACAGATTGCAAAGTGTTTTCTTTCAAAGATCTTTCCTAGTTTATTTTCAATAGCAGCTTTAGTTCAATTTCTATTTCTTTTTATTTGCCTTAAATCAAGACTATCAACTATAGAGAACATTGGTTATTGCTTCCTCGTTCCCAGATTGATTGTCTTGTTCCAAGTTGATTTCAATTGCATCAATTTCTAGAGAAATGAGTTATTGCTTCTGTATCCTCGATTAATGTTTGCTGAGTGAATAGGTAGATTTCAGAGCATTTGAGTTTATGTTATTGTAATTAGATTTCTTTTTGAAGCATCCATTTACTCTTGTATTTAGAGAATTGTGCTACATCTTACAAAACATTACTCTTAGCTTGAATTGCAGCCTCAGACAGAGTACACTCTTGAAAAAAAAAGTTGTTCCTGGATTGATGATTAATGTAGGATAAATAGGTGTTAAAAATATACCTTTTATACCTCAACACTATGGCGTCGTTACCGGGGAGAGTGTATGCAATTTAGAAGGAGTGATGCACATTTGACCTTTTTTTTTCTGCTTGGGAAGAATTGGGTATTAAAGACGGAAAGTAAGAACCTGCGCACTAAGCAAGGAACATACTTGCTCACAACCCGCTTCACAGCAGAATTGGGTAAATTTATTTCTTTAGGTAGGAATGAAGGCTTGTTTTTTTTTAATGAATAGAAAATCTAAACAAAACAAAATTCCTCCTAAACCCGAAAAACCTAAGGGACCAGTGACCCTTGGGCGAACAACTTTCATTGAAGAAATCCTTAAGAAAATTGAATCTCAGCCATCAATAGGACCTAGGAAAATGATTTCTTGACAACCTACTGGTTCCCTTCAGACCACAGAGTCACCATCTATAGCCTTTGCTGAGAGTCACCATCTATAGCCTTTGCTGAGATACATAGTTAAACGGAAGGAATTAAGCAAGATTCCTAAGAAATTGAGAATTCTCGCCTAATTTCTCCACAAGAAGGGAACTCTAGTAATCTCCGCGAAGGAGAAGGGGAAACAGGAGAAACAAAAGAACCAAAATCTCCTTTTGAAGTAATCCAAACAGTGAGCAGCCCAGATAAGGGAAGTGTTGTCAACATCATTCAAAACAAAGGACCTGAATATCCTCAGATAGTAGGCCAGCAGGGAACACTTATTCCAAATCAAGGGAGTGTTGTCAAGGTCATTCCCATCTCTTCTAGTCAGCCTAGGAATTCCCTTGAGATCCCAGAGGGATATTGGCACATATTTGATCAAATGGCCCAGAACCAGAACCAAAACCAGCAAACACCCCAACAAAATTCCACACTGTAATATCCCATTGTGGACACTGCAGTTAATTCACCTATGAAAGCCATTCCTCTTCAACATATTCCTACATTTCATGGCTTGACATCGGAATATCTAGACGCATTTATGTTTGAATTCGATGTATTATGCGAGGGGTATGACTATACCACCGATCCCCAAAATTAAAATTATTCCCTTCCACACTAAAAGGATCAGCTTTACGATGGTTTATGGGATTAGGTGGAGGGGTTATAAATGATTGGGATTAGATGAAAGTTGCGTTTCTAAAGAAATATCGGGATTATTTCAGGTCCCGGGAACTAAAAGATGAAATATTTCAGATGACAACAAAACCCAATGAAACTCTGGAAGAATATGTGGAACGATTTCAATACAACCTCCAGAGATCTCCTTATGCATATTTACCCTTACCTGATAATGTGCTGAAAACTTCATTAATTAGGGGGATGAAGGATCAATGGGTTGAAACATTAAATATTATGGGAAAAGGTGATATATACCAGGAAAGCTATGCTAACATTATTGATTTGTGCATCAGGAGTTTGAGAGGCAGCACAAGGCTAAAATCAGCAGAACGTGACATGATCACAAGGGATCATAAAACATATATTCTAGGAACTCTAACAACGCAGTTCGACATTATGCAAGCCAAAAAAAAGCAAGCAGAAGCTGAACAAAACTTGGCAGTATTATGTCCTAAGTGCAAGAAGAAACACAGCCATAAAGAGTGCCCGTTAGATATAATCAAAGTTTGTGCCATCTTCACAAAATATCACCCTACATAAGGATGTCCCTCGCTTCCTGGTCTAAAATCAGTCTATAAAGAGGCAGAAGAAGAATCAGAAGTGGTATGCTTACTTAATCACCGCCGACAATGGCATCCATGACAATCAGGTATGCCAACTGATCCATTCTCTTCTTTTTAGCCTCCTCAATATAATGCTCAACAATATAATGGAATGTGGAAAAATCATCCACCCTTCCCTAATTGGTCACAACAGCCATTTCCTACATCATCATGGCCAAATCAAACAAACCAAACTAATTGGCAAAATTTTCCTTTCTGCCCACCATTTTTGAAAAACAATGCCTATCCAACACAATGGACCCCATCCACTTCGCAGAGTCAAGCCTGGCAGTAAAACTGGCAGAGACCTACAAATCAGCCAGCTGGAACAATTCCCCTCTCTCAGCCTACACTTCCAGCTCCCTAGACATTGCCACAAAACCCCCAGACCAATTTAAGACCACAACTCCCAGCCCAACCCAACCCAAACCCAAACAACAGGCTAGTTCAGTCTGTCCAAATAATGGAACCACCAGAATTAGAAACTGAATTGAGGGAGTGTAATGACCTTCAATTGAGATCTAGGCGCATAGTAGAAACAGAGGGAGATAAAAATGTTCACATTGAAGATCCACTACCTGTAGAACAAACATTGCAAAAAGAGAAGGTGGTTCAACAACAAACTCAACATCAAACTCCACAAGCAACCACCTCCTCTCCACCATTCCCAGAACGATTAATCATACCTCGCCCAATAGAATATCCTGATTTTGATCTTCTGGGAGAATTAAAAAATTTGTGTATAAGAATCCCTCTCCTCCAAGTTATCCAAGACATTCCTATTTATGCAAAAACCATTAAGGAATTGTGTATAAAGAATCCAAAGAAGAGAACAACAACCAACCCAACTGTCCAAGTATTCGATACTCTATCTGACTTATTATCAGCAATGGAAACACCTGTAAAATATGAAGACCCAGGCAATCTGATAGTGATGGTGCAAATCAATGGGCAATCATTTCCAAACACCTTAGTTGATTTGGGAGTTGCAATTAATATCCTAACAACCACCACTTGTCAAAAACTTGGCATTACATCATTAGATCTAACAACAACCTTGTTGGAATTGGCTGACTGATCGGTAGTCAAACCAGAAGGTACACTACATGATGTAATGGTATCTGTAGATTCTTGGGAGTACCCTGTTGACTTCCTGATTATCAACCCAAAGAACCGGCTAGATGGGCACCCACTAATCCTAGGTAGACCTTGGTTGGAAACTGTCGATGCTTACATTGGTTTCCGACAAGGCAACATGACTATAACAAGGGGAAACTATGTCAAGAATTTAGCTTTATATCCCCTAGCCCAACCAAGCCTATCAATAATTAAAACAAGGAAACAACCTGTTTCATATCTTATGGAAAATATGAGAACACCATTAACCGTAGAAGATGCCCTCGATTTCAAAGACCAAACGGAGGATGATATCATTAATAGTTTCATTAACAAACCACAAATCAGATCCCATCTACAATGTCACATGATCAAGGCAGCATTTGATAATAAAGAAGAATATCCTCTAAAAGACATTCCTGATCAAATAATACCCACTACTTCTGTGTACAATAGTAAGATTGTCAAAATTGAACCAGGCAAAAATCTAAACATTAACAAAAATCTGACTGTTGAACAAGAAGAAAATTTGGTCCAATTACTACAAAAATATAAGGGAGCCTTTGCATGGGATTATCCAGACATGAAGGGAATTGACCCCCAGTTATGTACACACCACATCTATACCAAAAAAGATGCGAGACCCATTCGCTGACCCCAACGAAGACTAAACCCTCATCCTAAAGATATTGTGAAAGCTGAATTACAAAAGCCGTTGGATGTTAATTTCATTTACCCAATATCTGATAGCAAGTGGGTCTCCCCATTAGTAGTGGTACCAAAGAAGAACGGAAAGTGGAGAAATACCACTTTCCCCTTCCCTTCATTGACCAGGTATTTGATACATTGGCAAGAAAGAAATTCTTTTCTTTCCTAGATGGCTTCAGTGGGTACAATCAAATCTAGATTGCCCCTGAGGACCAAGACAAAACCACTTTTACCTGTCCTTGGGGGACATTTTCCTATCGAGTCTTACCCTTTGGCCTATACAATGCCCCTGCTACATTTCAGAGGGCCATTCTCAGCATCTTTTCATATTTAATAAATGAAGGGCTCGAAGTGTATATGGATGACTTCACACCTTACGTAGATGATTTTGAGCCAGTATTAGAAAACTTAGAAAAGGTGTTGCAAATATGTATTGACACTAGGCTTTGTTTAAGCCATGAAAAGTGTCATATGATGATGACCGAAGGACTTATCTTAGGACATTATATTTCAGCAGCTGGAATTTAGGTGGATCCAGCCAAAATTCAGATAATTTTGTTAATACCTACACCCACCACACAAACAGAGGTACGTAGCTTTCTTGCATTTTCTGGTTATTATAGAAGATTTATAGAACATTATTCTCAAATAGCTACACCTTTATATGCACTAACAGGAAATGTTGATTTTATCTGGACAGATAAATGTGACCACGCTTTCGAGGATCTGAAAAAGCTTGTATAAACAGCCCCTGTGCTGAGGGGCCCTAATTGGGATTTTCCATTCCAAATTTCATCTGATGCCTCAGACACAACCATTGGAGCAGTGCTTGGGAAGGAGGAGGATAAGAAACCATATGCAATCTATTATATTAGCAAAAATCTATCCCCTGCTGAATTAAACTATACTGTGACTAAGAAGGAATTTTTAGTTGTAATTCATGTTGTAAATAAGTTTAGACATTATATAACTGGGTATCCTATAATTTTATATACTGATCACTCTGCCATTAAATTTTTTAGCAAATAAACCTATTACAAATGGTAGAGTAACAAGATGGTTGATTTTATTGCAGGAATTCGATATCACAATAAGAGATCGACCTGGAAAAGAGAACCATGTAGCTGATTTCTTGTCACGAACGCCAAAACCAAAAGATGACACAGCAGTCGAAGATCACTTTCCAAATGAGCATTTGTTTGCTGTTACTATTAGAACCCCATGGTATGCTGATATATAAAATTACTTAGAAATAGGTAAATTGCCTAAAAATCTAAAGCCTAATGAACGAAAATAGATAGTACAACGTAGTACTCAATTCTCTTGGATCGGAGGCAACCTGTTTCATACAGGATCAGATATGAAAATCAGGAGATGTGTCCGAGAAGACGAAGTATTTGATATTCTGAAAGCATGCCATGATGGGTCGTGTGGCAAACATTTTGTAGAACGTAGAACTGCCCACAAGGTTTTACAAACAGGCTACTTTTGGCCTACTATCTTTAAAGATGCCAAAATATTTGTACAAGCCTGTGATAGCTGCCAAAGGGCAGGTCACCCTGGGTAGTCCAACAAAATGCCTTTGAACCCACAATTAGTAATTGAACCATTTGAACGTCGGGCACTCGACTTTGTTGGTCCCATTAACCCACCATCGAATCAAATAACATACATCCTAGTTGCAACCGAGTACGTTACTAAATGGGTTGAAGCAGAGGCACTTTCCAAAGCTACAGAAGACTCAGTCATACAATTTATTTTCTAGATATTTGTGCGATATGGCCTCCCAAGGGACATAATTACAGATGGAGGACCGCAGTTTGTAGGTAATAAACTCCCTGAAACATTAGAGAATTATCACATTCAACACAAAATCACAACTCCATACCACCCACAAGAAAATGGCCAGTTAGAGAGCACGAATAAAGTAATCGAATCTATACTGAAAAAAACAGTTGCCTCACACAGACGTGACTGGGCTTATAGATTGCTAGAAGCCTTGTGGGTGTATCGAACAACATGGAGAGGTACCACGGGGTATTCACCATATCAATTGGTATTTGGAAAAGAACCCATCTTCCTGATAGAGTTTGAAATTCAGACATTAAGAACAACCCAAGAGGTGGGTTTAGACTTAAATGAAGCCCAGGTCAGAAGATTACAGCAAATCAATGAGTTGGATGAAATGAGGCTCTCTGCTCTTTAGCACACTGCATTAATTCAACAACAGAGAGAAAAATGGCATGACGCCCTCATCAAAGAGAAAATCTTCCATGAAGGAGTTTGGGCACTCCTATATGATTCTAGGTTTCAGGATTTCCCAAGAAAACTCCAGATGCGATGGCTTGGACCTTACGAGATACAAAAGGTGCATGATAATGGCACCATCACATTAACCACCATTGATGGATCTGGACATTCCTTTAAAGTAAACGGTCATCGAGTACGACTTTACCACAAACCGCTTACTCGGGAATCCTTTTACCAACAATTACGGGAGGATTCTACCATGCAAATTCTTGCTGAGGGAGAAAACTCCTCCTCAGCACCCATTCTCTGAATCATTTCTTTATTTTGAAATTTGTACATAATATTTTTTTCTTTATTTTGCTTGTTTTTTTATGTGCAGAATTTATTTCTGAAGTCGTTCCTTTCTAAGGAACAACAGCGGTTTCTCTCAAAGAAACAACATATTTGAGTGTTTTCTTTTTGTTGTTCCTTTCGAAAGGAACAACAGGTTCTTGCTGCATTTTTGTTGTTCCTTTCCAAAGGAACAACAGTTTTGATTGCGAGTATTTTTGTTGTTCCTTTCCAAAGGAACAAAAGTTTTTGTTGTTCCTTTCCAAAGGAACATCAGTTCTTTGCCGCACGTTGTTGTTGTTCCTTCCCAAAGGAACAACAGTTTTTTTGATGTTCGTTTCCAAAGGAACATCATTTTTTCCGCCTGTTTTTGTTGTTCCTTTCCAAAGGAACAACATTTTCGCAGATTGTTTTTGTTGTTCCTTTCTAAAGGAACAACACTTTTTGAGTATTTTTTTCTTGATTGTGAATAGCATTTTGAGGATTTTTATGAATCTCTCATGACTCTCTTGATGGCAAACACACAATCTATGTAAGGATACACAAATTAGAAATTACTGAAATCAGCAAATCAAGAGAAATTGTTATTTTTAAGAAATATTTTTGCAATGATAAGGAAAAGGAAAGGACACAACCATTTATATTGCTTTTTTGTCCTTATTCTCATTTAAATTAATATGATCGGGTATTTTTGTCATGTTGGTTCTTCCCTAAACTATCTCTCTTAGATATTTATTTATTAAATAAGAATAAAGGCATATATTTTCCATTGAGATGTCCAGACTTCTTCCACCATCCCTACTCTTAAGGAGTGTTGAGCCATCCTCTATATATAAGTAGGGAAGTGCTATACATGAAAAAAAAAGGATAAAAGAAAAACAATTATGTAATTATTAACAATTCTATGATATGGCAGATGGAGGATGGGGGGTCTCATCAAGAGCCAGCCTACCATGATCATAAGGAAGCAGTGAAGTGGCATTCCCATTATGGCCACCACACCAGGGATATGGTCCAATGGGCAACTCAGAAAAAAATAATAAGAAGTCCATGGAACAGGAGGTCTCATCACGAGCCGACCTGTCCACCTTTCACTTCTTCCCAGTGAATGGCATTGTGGTTCATCTGGTTCCCAAGCCAACACAGTGGCCTCCATCATGACATTACAAAGCACTTCCCTAGGCATAAATAAAGGATAATGGTTCCAAGGGTGAAAAAGCAACTTTGTCGAGGTTATGGACACCTGTGGGCAACAGAGCTCTGTTGATGGTATTGGAGTCACACTTTTCAAATCAATGGTAGTGATGAACCTTTTTTCTTATATATTTATATAAGATCAAATGAGATTATATCCTTAAATCCCTTGCTTTGAACCTATTATACATGAAAATTATTTATAACTCGATCATAATAGTTTATGACCACATGAGTACTTGTGTTCACATAAGTTGTCCCTTGAATCCATTATCTTTGAATCATTGCATAAAAATTTCCATATCTCTTTGCAATTTAATATTATGCATCGATTTCAGTAATGTAATCATTTTTTATCATATCATAAGTGTGTATGTTGTCCAAATGTTGTACGACTGTTGTGCAGTCCTTTACTCTCTTATTTGACAGTCAAGGACGACTTATCATCCTTCAAGGGGGTGCGGATGCATGCCTTTTAGTGTCTGCATGCGGGTTAAATGCTTATATTCTTAGTAATACTGAAGGCTTAACGATATTATTCCAATATTCACTAAATACTGTTCTGTGTTGTTCCATTGTATTTATGTGCATTTGTAAGGAATTAATAGTGTGCAAGTAAAATGGGAGGACAACCAATTCATAGTGAGTCGTAGGTGCTAGTTTTTCAAGCGCTGCACGGGAAATTTTGGAAAAATTGGGATCGATTACATACCTCACAAGGCTACAACAACCTCATGAAATAGTAGCTATCGAGTTTTTACAGAATTTGCAGGGAGATTACTCCATGATTAGAGGTAAACAGATAGCAGTAACAGATAAAATAATTGCAGGGGTGACTGGTCTACCAGCGGAAGGAGCCATATGGACTCATAAGAAGGTGAAACTCCAAGATGCCATGACCCTTTTCTGAGATGAAGGGCAAGACCTGGTTATTAAAGGAAAAGGAGTTCAGTCAGCGTCGTTGGGAGAACCATGGACAGAGTTGGAAAAAGTAGTTCAGGCCTACATAACATGTGATGGGAGGAAATATGTGGTAAGACCTCGCCACCTTAAGCTATTAACATTATTAAAACAAAAATGTACCATAAACCTGCCTGCATTTTTAAATTCTTTACTGCATGATGTTTCCTGTAGTATAAGAAAATCTCGTCACACAGACATGGTGGTAAGCCACCATTGCTTAATCAGATTGATAGTAAGTTACAGCCTTTCCCAACACAAACTAGTTAGGAAGAACTGATATTTTCGATTGATGGAGGATTAGCCCTACCTGCCCAAAAACACAAGCGAATGGCTAGCACAGCAGCAGAGCCATCAAAATGTAGACAATCCTCCCGGGTAAAAATAAGTAGGGGGATGATAGAAGGCCTTCAGGGTAGTAGTAGCCAGCCCTTGGAATTTCCCAGCTCGGAGTATGAACAGCCCCCACAACTTGAAGGAGGGAGTCACCACACTGATGAGGATGAAGAGGAACGAAGTCACCACACCAGTGGTGAGAAACAAAGCAGAGCAGGAGAAGGAAATGATGAAGAAGGGGGAATTGAGGAAGAAGAAGGAAGTCCTCATACTAGTGTAGAGGAAGATATTTGCTACTCTGATGACACCTGTGGAGAGGAAGAAGATAATCGCAGTAGTGAGAATGAAGGAGAGGGAGCAGAGCCACCCGAAATCACCATTTCAAGTTCACCACAAAGCCATTTGCAAGAGGACCAATTGGCCCAAATTTTGGCCAACATGAGTGAATATGTGCAGCCCCACAACCCACTAAACCTTAATGTTGATATCAACCAATTGCAGGAACAAAATGTTATCAATAAAGAGACGGCTGAGGGAATTTCAGATGTAATAAAAAAAGGAAACCCTAACGGAACAACGGAATAAACTAGGGTTACTTTCCCTGAGAAGTGTGGACAGGAAGAGGTGAACACTGAAGCAGTGTTCCAAACTGAAAATTCTCAGGGAACAGCAGAGCCAATTGGGGTTATTACCCCTGAAGAATGCAGTCGGGAGCATATGAATACTGAATAAGTGCTCCACATGGGAATTGGAGAAGAAAGCCCAATTGAAGGCACGGCTACTGAGAAGCAAACCCCAGCTAAGAAATTGGGTTCAGACAAAGGAACAGTCGTTCCAACAAGGAGGAGAAAGAAAGTAATTGAAATTGAGAAACTTCGTAGGGAACGGCAGAAGCTTCACAAGCTGGTGGAACAACTTAGGCAGACTATTATGGTTCTTAAAATGAAGAAAATGCCCAAATGAACCCCAAAGAAGAGAAGCATAGTCACCAAAAGAGCCCCGAAAAAGAGGAAAGTGGCCACTAAAACAAAGCCCCAAGTTATAGAGACTATGGCTGAGAATAATCATGAAGATATGGAACAGTAGGCAGTTGTTCCAAATAAAACTGTTCCAGAAGTAGCAACCTCAATTGAAAGTGCACAAGCCTGTAGTCAAAACACTTTTAGTGATCCTTCTATACCCAAACTCCAAGAGGAGTTGGCACAGGCTCGACAGGAAAGGGAAAAACTTGAAGATAATACTGTCCCTAGAAGAAAATACCAGGAGTTGCAGCAGTAGATGAAGAATATCCATGCAGCAGAGGCTGAAGCCTATGAGAAGTGTCGAAGGGCAGAGGAGAAGGCTAAAAAGGTAATGAATAAATTAAAAATAGCCCAGAATTGAATGAATACTCTCTGCTCATTATACACAGATGTTTTAGCTTGTAGATGCCCTGCCAAGAATTATGCTTTATTTTTATTAGAGAGATATTTACAGTTAAAAATTAAAGCAGTTAGGGCAGGAAAGTCTATAGAGTTGAACACTGTAGAGGATTTTGTGAAATGATGTAAACTCTATGGGGTTAAGGTACAACGTCTCCTTTGTGAGTTTTATTTGCATAATCTTATATTGGAGAATGAAATTGAGATAAATGCCAGCCCTTTTGTGGGTGACATCCAATATCAAGCATTTATTTCATTTGCTATCAATCAGTTGAAATGGCTCAAGGCCTACAATATCTTCCAAAGGCAGGAAAATGAGTTAGACTTGTGGGTTAGGAGTGAACCAAAACACCCATTGCAATTATGGGCTAGGCAGAAGAGCCTCATGACAAGAAAGGGTGTTATCCAAGTATTGGGGCCTATCCATAAAGCAATTTTCTTGAATGGGGTAGAATATTTTCTATCTATTACAGACCAGGCCTATATAGCATCCAAATTCTGATGGGGAATTTCCAATCAGAATGTTCAAAATAGAGAGCCATTTAAATATAAAAATTTTGGATTAGTTGTTGGCCGCTTGGTTCTCTATAGAAACCTCATTTTTAGGGAATGCCCATTCTGGCTAGGGTGTATATTTCGAAGCCCCATTGCATGGTATCCTGCAACAGATTATAAACCCATTTATGAAATACCTGAAGGATAGACAGGGCATATCTTCGAAGCTTTAGCTGCAAATCATGGTTTTAGACCTCTTAATGAAAAACCATATCCAGCTTATTCTTTAACTACTTTACATGTAAACTATGGTTTTCATGAGGACATGAAAAAGGGTAAGCAGGGGGGTATGTTGAGCATTGAAAAAGGTATGAATTCATTATGCATTTCCCCATATTTTTCCTTTAAACATAACTCTTTTTATTCTAGAAAGGTGATTTATTATATAATTATGATAGAATTGCAAAGACTTATGTTTATCATAAAAAGTAACTAAAAAATGCCTTTTATTTTCAGAAACAGGAATCAAACGAGGTGAACAAATATACTAGAGGCGAGGCTAAAGCAGGAGTAACTACTGTTCCTCCAGTTATAGACCATATCTTGTCAAAGAGAAGAAAATCTAAACGCATAGCTAAGCAAAGACAGGGAACAGCATGACTGCAATCAAAGGAGATCAAACGCTAGCCAAAGAAAGAAAAGGAGCGAACTATGTTCAGTCTTACCTTGTTCCTTGTCTTATCTGTCGAGACTGTTATAAAAGGAAATTCCTTTAAATATTGAAGGAGTCGAATCATTAATTGAGCATTCTCTGTATAACTCTGTATTTTCTTATTAACTCTCGTGATCGGAGAGTGATCACTTAAACACTTCTTATGTTCGATTAATAAGAAGACGTGTTCCCGCTCTATTTCTTAAGCTCTAAAGTAATCCAGCAGTGTTTCACTGGTGCTACGGGCCCGGCCCTAGTGAAATCAATCTGTTGTTTGTATTCTATCGTTTTACTGTTGTGTGATAATTGTGTTTGGTTTTATTACGTTTGCAAAGTTAGTTGGTTGTTGTTGAATTGCTTATTGGTATTGTTGTGTTGTGTTAATGAACTGCATTGTTGTTCCATTTCAACAAGGATCTTAATTCCTGTATTATTCATCTTGTTATTGCTTATAAAGCTTTGTTGTTCAATATTTAACTCTATTTGTTGTTCCATTGGATTTCTGTTCATTTCGATCACTTAATAATGTTTTTTGTCGACAGGGTTGGTGTTTAACAGAATTTTCTATTTGATTCCATTAAGTTCATGTTTTTTGTTTAGATTCATTAGTTAGTATTTGTTGTTCAATTCCTTTAGTTACAATTTTCTGTTTATGCACATTGCTATTCAATTACAGATTGTTGTTCATTTCCAATTCATTAGTTACAGATTGCAAAGAGTTTGCTTTCAAAGAGATTTCCTAGTTTATTTTCAATAGTAGCTTTAGTTCAATTTCTATTTCTTTTTATTTGCCTTAAATCAGGACTGTCAACTGTAGAGAACATTGGTTATTGCTTCCTCGTTCCCAGATTGATTGTCTTGTTCCAAGTTGATTTCAATTGCGTCAATTTCTATAGGAATGATTTATTGCTTCTGTATCCTCGATTGATGTTTGCTGAGTGAATAGGTCAATTTCAGAGCATTTGAGTTTATGTTATTGTAATTAGATTTATTTTTCAAGCATCCGTTTACTCTTGTATTTAGAGCATTGTGCTACATCTTGCAAATCATTACTCTTAGTTTGAATTATAGCCTCAGACAGAGTACACTCTTGAAACAAAAAGTCATTCCTAGATTGATGATTAATGTAGGATAAATAGGTGTTAAAAAGATACCTTTTATACCTCAACAACAACTGATAGTCACACTTGCTCTTTCACCTACCTCTCCACTGGTATCCACTGAAACTACCATGCACTGTAGTTAACTGATGTATTCTTCAGTTGATTAATGAGTTATTATTTATTGAATTAATTAACTAATTAATTCACACCACTCTCACTAGTGTATCAATCAGTTAGACTAGATACAACTAGCTCAACTGAGTCTAACTGAGTTAAACTAAATACAACTCCACCAACTTCTTCTATAACTCCACCAAACTCTATCACATGAGTTCTAACTGAAGTCCTCATGCATTAGCTCTAGTAAACCCTCTAGAATAGTGTAATTCCTTTTTTCAGCTGTTGTGCCACATATGTTCACTTAACTGAAGTGCTCCAAGAGAATAAGATAATGTTTAGAGTCCAAATATTATTAAGAGCTAATAATATTCGACATATCTATTTTTAGACTGGCAATATAAAAATAGATTCCACCCAATATTTCTAAAAATAGAAGTCCATCTATTTTTCCAACTTGACCAACCATCCACAAATAGCATCCTACAACTCATAGAATATGATCGACATGTCTAAAAATAGACAGTCTAAAAATAGACTTTGCGCCAAAAATAGCCTACGGGCCCACTTAGTGAAGGCGACTCTTTTCACTAAACTCATCATCTTGTTGAATCTCAACACTCCCTCTCAACAAGATAGGGATTATCTGCCACCCTGATCCTGTCTCTATGGCATTCGAATTTTCTCCTGGTGAGCGCCTTCGTCAGAATATCTGCATCTTGATCCTCCGTAGGAATGTAAGAAAGTAACATGATCTTCCGCTACACACAATCTCTGATATGATGGTACCGGATGTCAATATTTTTATATCTATCATGAAATACTGGATTAATCGAGAGTTTAATGCAACTCTGATTATCACAATATATCACAGTAGGATTTAAGTGTGAACTGAACAACCCGACCAGGATCTTCTTCATCCATATAGCCTCACATGCAGCCAAACTTGCTGCCATGTACTCGGCCTCCACTAAAGTGAGTTCCACGGATCTCTGTTTCCTGCTGTACCAAGAAACTGTTGTAGACCTAATACTGAATATCCCTCCAGATGTGCTCTTTCTGTCCGTTGGGCTCCCTGCCCAATCTGCATCCATGAATCCATGCAGCTTCAACTCATCCGACTGTCTGTACCACAATCCATATCCCGATGTGCCCCTGATATATCTCAGGACATGCTTTCCTGCCTTCCAAAAGAGCTTGGAAGGCTTAACCATAGCTTTTGAAAGCTGGTTAACAGCATAGCACATGTCCCATCATGTATTGACCAAATACATGAGCGAACCAACCAACTGTCGATAAACAGTGGCATCCACTACCTCTGCGATGTAGCATCCTCTTTCCTCCAACCACCAGGAAGAGGAGTGTCAATAGGCTTGCAGCCTTGCATGTGAAACTTCTCCAGTATCTCCCGGGCATACTTGCCTTGAGACACAAACAGTCCACCCTTCTGCTACCAAATTTCCAATCCCAGGAAATAATGAAGGAGGCCCAAGTCCTTCATCTCAAACTCCTTTGCAAGATCTGCCTTGCATGAGTGTATCAACAATTCATCACATGTTAGTATCAAATCATGTACATAAAGTACAATGATCAGCAACTTACCCTCCACCAAAATCTGGTATAGGTTCGGATCCGCCTCACTCTTGGTGAAACCAAGTCCGATGAAATAACTATCTATCCATGTGTACCAAGCACGAGGTGCTTGTTTCAGCCCATACAACGCTCTTTTGAGCCTGCACACATGCGACTCACTACTGAAGATTTTGAATCCTTTAGGCTGCTCTATGTACACCTCCTCCTCACTGAATCTATTAAGGAATGCAGTCTTCACATCCATCTAATGAATGTGCCAACCCATCTGCGTTGAGAGAGCAAGGATGATCTGTATGGAAGAATACCTTGCGACAGGTGCAAAGGTTTCTTCATAGTCGATCCACTCGATCTGTGAGAAGCCTCGGGCAACAAATCTTGCCTTGTACTTCTCGACGCTCCCGTCAGCAGCTTGCTTCACTTTTTATATCCATCTCAAACCTACCACTGATTTCCCTTCCGGCCTTGGGACAATCTCCCATGCACTGTTTCTGACAATCGAATCATACACTTCCACCATGGCATCTACCCATGCAGGATCCTCCACAGCTTCCTCGAAAGAAGATGTTTCTGTCACGATACACTTTCTCATCAGAGCCATGTATCCAGTAAATCGGTCAAGTGACTGTCTCTGTCTATGTTGTGATGTAGTTGCTCCTACATTCTGCGCTGCATCAAGCTTCAGTCGCTCAGCTTCTGCAGGGCGCTTACACCCTCTGATGTTTGGTGCTACATGAGTGGTTTCTTCCACTCCATGAACCTCCTCTTGTGGTTGATGCACATCCAGAGGCTCATCTTTAGGAACAATTAGCTCCTCATCTGCATGCAAGTGTAGCTCCCTCTCAAGTGACAACTTCATGGCTTTCTCCTAATGAAATTTGATATCCCATCGCACAAGAGTCATCCGAATGTCTAGCAAATACACACGATAATTGTGGGGTGTTTCTGTGTACCCCACAAATATCCCAACCTCTGCGGTCAGCTCCAGCTTCTTCTTGGCATCCTTCGTCACATGAATGTAAACAGGTGAGCCAAAAATCTTCAAATTAGAAATATCAGGCTTCTTACCAGAAAATGCCTCTTCGGGTGTACTCATGCCAAGTACTTTATGAGGACAACGATTTTGCACATAAACCGCAGTGTTGCATGCCTCAGCCCACAAGTGTATGGGAAGGCCCTGATCATGCAACATCACCCATGCAACACCCACGATCGTTCTGTTCTTTCTCTCCGCTACCCCATAATGTTGTGGGTTATGAGGCGTTATGAGCTCTCTTCGAATTCCTTCTGCACTGCAAAAGTCTTTGAATTCGCCAGAGATGTATTCACCACCATTATCGCTCCTTAGAGATTTCACCTGCTTCCCCGAATCTTTCTCAACCAGCACCTTGAACTCACAGAACTTTTAGTAAGTCTCGCTCTTCTTCTGCATGAAGAAGATCCAGGACTTACGAGAAAAGTCATCAACAAATATCACATAATACCTATGCTTTGCTGTCGAAGCTACTGAGAAAGGTCCACACACATCTGTGTGAATTCTCTCAAGGATTGTCGTGGCGTGACTATCCTTCTCATGAAAAGTGGTCTTCACAAATTTTCCCAAAGTACATCCCTTGCACTGATCTGACTGTGCAATTGTACCCTTGGGAAGCCTGGTAGAAATCTACTCCAAAATTTTCAAAGCGCCATGGTGAAGATGGCCCAATATCTTGTGCCAAAATTCGCCCCCATCGCAGCTCACCACTCCTTCTGCATTTCCTGCCATTGCTGTGCATCCATCTACCTACAATTGATAAAGGTTCTTAACTCGAACCCCTATCCTCTGGGTTTCACCAATTGTTTTACTGCGTAGGAAAGCCTTTCCCTCGCTAAAAACAACATCATAACCCTTGTCTTCCAACATCGCCACAGAGATTAGATTCTTCTTCAATCCTAGAACATGCATGACATCCTTAAATATGAAATGTTTACCTGAATCCCTCTCAAATGAAATGGTCACGATTCCAGTCGCACTGTATCTACCATCATCTCCCATCTTGATGTGCACTCCAAGATCCTTCTCATCCATATCACTAAACAAATATTTGTCTCCGGTCATATGGAAAGACGCACCACTGTCAAGAAACCACACTGATCCCATCACACTTGAAACCAAGCATGCGATCAGTGAAAAAAATAGCTCAAATTGTGAGGCTAAGGCCTCTCCAGCTGTAGATCCAGCAACCTGCTTATTTTTCTTCTTCTGTGGACAATTAGTGGCATAATGTCTGTGTTGGTGACAGTGAAAGCACTTCACCTTGGACAAGTCCTGCTTCTTGCCTTTCACACTGGATTGAGAAGGATTTTTCTTCCCCTTCCCTTTCCTTGCTTTGGCAACCAAAGAGAAATTTTCTTCATCTTCATTCTTCGATGAAGATCCATCCCTAGTACCCCGCCTTATCTCCTCCTGCACAAGATCCGACCAAAGTCGCTCCCATCCTGGCAGTTTCTCCCGATCATTGACAAAGTCCTCGTAGCTATGCCAACTCTTCGAAAGCCCAAGGAGAGCCAAGCTCACCAAGTCTTCTTCATCTACAGTAACCCCCACACTTCCCAACTCATCCTTGCAGTGGACGAACTTCGTGAGGTATTTTGGTATACTGTCACCTTTCTCCATTTTTAATTTCTTGAGCTTGTCTTTAAACGCCAACTTCCTCTGGTCGCTTCTGCTTTGGAATAATTCTGTCAAAGATTTCCACATTAAGAATGGAGAAGCTTTACCGTGAAGGCTAGACACTATTTGATCCTTCACACCTTCCAACAGAATCCTTTGACACTTTTTTGTCTTCTTTTTCCATGCGTCAAGTGCAGCTACATCGCTAGAACCAGGCTTTGGAATATCAGCATATATGAACTCCTTCAACCCATTATCATCCAGCACCACCTCCATCCTATCCTTCCATGTAATATAATTCGAGCTCCCATCAAGGGCATACTCCAATCGCAATCTGTTGAAAGACATTTCAATGAATGCTTAACTTCAACACCAAGAAAACACTGCAGCAAATTCGAATTCCACCAGCACAAAACTCAACCGCTTCAATAATTGCAATCTGATCTGATCAATATCGCTTTGATACCATGTAGAAATTATATAAATTATGTGTTATATATCCAAAATTCTTCTGATCACACACTATTTTAACTTCATGCACAATACATAATCTATTCCACCATTGATCATCACATGCGGAAATTAAATCAATTGCAATGCACACATGAAACAATAAAAATTCACACACATTAACATAGTTGTTTAACAGGAAATCCTGAAGCAAAAAACCCCAATTGTCTGTATATAATATATGTCATAGAGATCATGTAACAATCCTCATACAAATCTTATCATATCAAGCTCTCAGTACAATACAATCGCTACACACTAATCAGGCTCGATCTTGCAAATCCATGCACTGATCTCTACCACCTGCTAGCCTGCCTCCACTGCACAATCCCTGCTAAAGAATGGCTTTGAATGAACTTGAATTCATCCATCCTTTCTCACACAATCATCATTGGCATCTCCACTGAGTTTTGGATGCAATCAATGCATCACTATAGTCACAACTGATAGTCACACTTGCTCTTTCACCTACCTCTCCACTGGTCTCCACTGAAACTGCCATGCACTGTAGTTAACTGATGTATTCTTTAGTTGATTAATGAGTTATTATTTAGTGAATTAATTAACTAATTAATTTACACCACTCTCACTAGTGTATCAATCAGTTAGACTAGATACAACTAGCTCAACTGAGTCTAACTGAGTTAAACTAAATACAACTCCACCAACTACTTCTATAACTCCACCAAACTCTGTCACATGAGGTCCAACTGAATTCCTCATGCATTATCTCCAGTAAACCCTCAGGAATAGCATAATTCCTTCTGTCAACTGTTGTGCCACATCTATGCACTTAAATGAAGTGCTCCAAGAGATTAAGATAATGTTTAGAGTCCAAATATTATTAAGAGCTAATAATATTCGACATATCTATTTTTAGACTGGCAATCTAAAAATAGATTCCACCCAATATGTCTAAAAATAGAAGTCCATCTATTTTTCCAACTTGACCAACCATCCACAAATAGCATCCTGTAACTCATAGAATATGATCGACATGTCTAAAAATAGACATAGTCTAAAAATAGACTTTGCGCCAAAAATAGCCTGCAGGCCCACTTAGTGAAGGTGACTCTTTTCACTAAGCTCATCATCTTGTTGAATCTCAATAGTCACATACTTTTTCACATCTGCAAAAAGTGTAGGCCAGTAAAAACCAACGCTCAAGATTTTATCTACATTTGACTTCCAATAAAGGTGTCCTCCACAGACACCTGCATGAAAAACTTTCAAAACTTTATCAGCTTCTTCTTTAAGCAAACAATTCAATAAAATGCCACCATGATCTTTCCAAAACAGTGCATTGTCTATGATACAAAACTTCATTTACTTTAACTTTTAAAATCTAGCTTTGGTTCTTGATAATCCAGGAGGAGCTTGTAAATTTAGTAATACAAATATAATATCTACATACCATGGTGAGTCTGAACAGGCTTCACTGATCTCTAGAGTCGCCATCTCTTCCTAAACATCTAATTGGGTAATAAATTAATATCTAAATCATGACAATTTGATTCATCCTTGAGTTTGGATAAATCTTTACCTTTAATGAGTTTGGTGGGCTTAATTTCTATGTCATATTCCAAAATGGTGGCAATCCATTTGCTTCTTTTACCATCAGGCCCATTCTGAGTCACAATTTCCTTCACAATTGAATTTGGAACATAGTCAATGATATGTGAATATAGGATGTACACTCTAAAGTCTTTGATAACCTTCACTAAAGCTAGTGTCTGCTTTTCCATTATGTTATACTTTAAAGTGGCATCTCTAAGTGATTTGTTGAAAAAAGCAATGGGCTGCTCATAGCCCTGATCATTTTTCTATAGTAAGACTGCAGCAATAGTATGTTCTGAAGCAAAGGAAAAAATAATTAAATCTTTTTTGAAATCAAGACTTATTAGGAGTGGTGTTTTTGTCAAGGCTTATTTGATTGATTCAAATGATTGTTTGGCCTCCACAGTCCATTTAAGTACTGATTCTTTTTTCAACATGTTATTAAGTTCTCTAATTATTTCAACTAAGTTTGAAATGAATCTTCTGAGAAAAATAATTTTACCTAAGAAAACTTGCAACTCTTTAATATTCCTAGGATGACTAATGTTCAGAATGGCCTATATTCTAGCTTCGTATATCCTAATTCCCTCTTTATATATGATATGTCCTAACAATTTACCTTCTTCTAGTCCAAATAGAGTCTTTTTAGGATTTAGAGAAATGCCAAATTTCCTGCATTTGATAAACACTTGTCTAAGGTGATCTAGATGTTCATTGTCAGTTTTTGAAAATACAGTAATATCATTTAGATAGATCACAAGAAAATCATGAATTTCTATAGCAAAAGCTATATCCATAGCTCTTTGAAAAGTGGCTCCTACGTTCATTAATCCAAAATGCATTTTCACATACACGAAAGTACCCCAAGGCGTAATAAAAGAAGTCTTAGGTTGGTCTTCTGGTTGAACTAAAATCTGGTTATATCCATAGAATCCATCAAGTAATGAAATCCTGGAAGAACCAACCACCCTCTATAAATGTGATCCATTTTGGGGAGAGGGTAGTTATCTTTTAAGGAAACTTTATTTAAATTTGGTAAATCAACACACAGTCGGATCTCCCCTGTCTTCTTCCTAGTGGGAACTAGGATTGAAACCCAATCATAATATATGATTGGTGCAAATATATGGGCTTCATACATTCTCTTAACCTCTTTTTCAATTAAAGGCATCAAAATTGGATTGATTCTTCTAAGCTTCTGTTTGAAAGGTTTTTGATCTTCTTTTATGGTTATTTTGTGTTGTATTATGCTAGTGTCATAAGATTTTAAGTCCTCGTAACTCCATGCAAATACATCCTGAAATTCCTTAAACAAAGCTATATATTTCACATTTTCTTATTGAGGTAAGGCTTTTGAAAGTTTTATCATATTAGGCTTTAATTCTATTCCTATATTGCACTCTTCAATATCAGATCTTAATGGTTCCATCTTAGGTTTTCTTGCAACATCATTTGAATCAAAAAGATCTTCTAAAGGGGCTAATCCCTTAGGTAAAAATTTGTTCTTAAGGTTTAAAATGTCAGAATCATCATCTGCTAATTCTTCAATCTCTACCTTTTCTAAATTATCTATTTCTACTTGAGTAAATTTAGTGGGTTTAGCAAGATCTAAGTTATTTACATCTACAAATTTATATCAATCTCACTATCTATAGTGTGATATATTGTACAATCTGTGTCTATGTTACAATTCTGAAATTCTCCTTCGGCATTCATGAAATGATAAATCTATTCATCTTGTGAAAATATCTACCAATATTTTAGATTATCTGGTCTTGTAGGCTTGTGTTTAACTTCTGTTGTGTATTTATGATTTGGTTGAAAAGGCAGATTACATGTACTAACAAAAGTTGCTAAACTATGTGCTTGTATGTTATGCTTTCTAGGTATTGTAACAAAGTCACATTCAAACAATTCATTAATTAGATCTAAAACAGTTTCTACTTAATCTTGGATTATATACAGAATATTCTCCTCTTATCTGTTTCACAATTAATTCGGAGTCACCCATGATTGACACTCTTTTTGCTCCTAAATTTCTAACAATATGCAGTCCTAAAAGCAGTGCTTCATATTTAGCCATGCTATTTGTACATTTGAAATTTAATCTAAAGGCATGACCTTATGAATGATTTTTTTCCATGTTATGTATCCAAAATCCTGCTCCTGCTCCTAATTTGTCAACTGATCCATCAAAATCTAGGTGCCACATTGATTCATGAAAAATGTTGTCACTGTCTGGTGCTTTCTTTTTTTGTGCTTTCTTTTTCTGTTTTAGTTCAGTGTTGTTCTCAATGGCAGTTTCAGAATTACATAAAATGAAGGAGTCCATATCAGTAGGTGTAGAGTAAATAGGATAGTTTCGAGGTCTTTCTACACTACTAACCATGTACTTCATTAATGCCTCTCTGTAAAGTTTCTTGGGTTGGCCAAAAGCTGATATTGTTGCATAAAACATATCTAGTTGTAGATATCCCTGCATTTTAGCTCCCCATGAGAGAGATAACAACATTCCATACTTATGAGTTATGTCAGCTACTACAATATCCATGACTGTGCTTTCTATTGGGTATTGAACTAAAGTAACACATAAATATTTGATCAAGCCTAAACATTTCACTTTAGTGGAATCAAATTAAAAGAGATCTTTATAAGGTTTAACAATGTCTAAATTCAAGGTTTCCATTATTTCTTTTGGCATCAACTTGTGTGAAGCCCCTGAATCTAACATTGCATTATGTAAAATATGATCCTGAATAGTTAAGCTAATGTAGAAAGGATGAACTCCTCCCTCTAGGTGTTTCCCATTAACTTCAAGACCAAAGATTAGTTCTGGTTTATCATCACACAAATTAACTGAATCTTCTCCATATTTCTTATTTAAAGTCTCAGTGATATGTGTTTTGTATAGGTCGTGTTTTACCAATTCTATTAAAGGAATTGGTATCTTCAGTTTGGCAATTTCAGATTGGATGTTGAATGGTGCTTGTGATTTTCCTAACTGAATTATTTCTTCTTTTGTAATTGTAGTTTGGGTAGGTTTATCTTCTTTTTCTACAGTTGGTTTTTCATTTTTTGTTTGTATTTCCACTGTTTTACTGCTTCTAATTTTATTTTCAGGGATAGTTTGAGATGCAGTGGAAGTTTTGGTAGATTTTATGGTTTTAGCAGCTGTTTTAGCAGTAGCTTCTTTAGGATCTGCTGATTTTGGATCAACAGTAGATGTTTTTGGATCTGAAATAGTTGTTTTAACAAAATTTGTTGTCTTGGAAGTAGCAGATGTTTTAGGATATGATGATGTTTGAACAACAGTATCTGTTATGTTAACAATTTTAGGACTAGGTGAATTTTGGGACTTGAAATTTTCTTATTGGGATTGAATTCTTCTGAGTTGAACTAGAGCTTTCTTGGGTTTCCCTAGAGAGGATTTGCAGAAATTTAGTTGTAGGAGCCTCTAATGTCTTCTTTGTTTGAGTTTGGGCAGTTTTCTTAATAGAATTCTCTACATTTTTCTTGCTCCTAAGGTTATATTGCTTATGAACTTCATTAATTGCAAACTCATAACCTTGCTTGTAATCAAAAGACTCACCAAAATCTAATTGTAGTTATTGTAATTCATATAACTCTTGTTCTTCTTGTGTAAGAAAAATGGTGTTATCATCATTAATGCCCACTAGATTAATCTGAGTGTCTTCATCATTTTATTTTTGGTGAGAACTTTCAACATTGTTCTCTTGGAAAGGTGATCTTATTGTTTGGTCAGGTGCTAATTCTCTAGATTTTCGAGTGTTGGTGTTTTTCCTGAAATTGGGATTTATAATTTGAGGTCCTTGTTTTTAGTTATCCCATTGTGGCTTCCTTTCCATATTATCTAACCTATCCATCATTCTTTCTAATGTTTTTTCTAAGTTATATATTTTCAAATCTGAAGTTGATGTTTCCTCTTTTATTGTCACTCTACTTTCATTTCTTAATCTAGCTTACTTTGCTAACAAATTTGCCTCTACACTTACAACATTACTTTGCATCTACTCTAAGGTTTATGGATTTATCTCTCTTATTTGGAAAGCCATATCTGTATCAAATCCATCAGGGAATTTGATAAGGGCAGAGTCTGGAGGAGGTTTAAAATTAGCAGGGATTGCATTGTAAATATTGTTATATCTTGTGCAATAGTCTTGAACTGTTTCATTTGGTGCTCTTTTTATATTTTCAAATTCAGACAAAATTTGTAGTGGATTCTTCTTTTTCTCCCATCTATTTAGAAACATCCTATGAAAAATAGCTAAATCAACAATACAACCAGCATTCAAACCTTTAAACCACTTTTTAACATCAGCAGCTAAAGTTTGAGCAAAAAGTCTCATTTGGACATCGTCATCATCAAGTTCTTGCAATTCAAAGTAGTCTGTCATTTTGTTAATATGTTGTTGTGCAGTATAGTGAGTTGGTCCATCAAATTGAGGGATTTTTATTTGATAATCTTGGGGCATGTTATGTAACCGTGCTGGTAGGACCAATGGGGCATATCAGGTAACCATGGCTTGGATTCTAGCTTGGCTAGGAGGTAATTTTGAAGTACTTGGTGAAGAACTAGAAGTACTTGCTGATGTAGTTAAAGCACTTGCAGATGAGATTGGGAAATAACAAGATGTACTTGCAAATGTGGTTGAGATACTATAATATGAATTTGGGATGCTAGAATAGGTGCTTGGAAATGAGAATGATGTATTAGAAAAAGCAGTATAAATACTAGGGGATGAACTTGAGGTGGTGGAAGATGGAAATAAAATTCTAGGTTGAAATTATTGCTTAGGAAAGAATGAATCTGTGGAATGAAGTGTTGTGGGAACAATGGATGACGTGGTATTAAATAAAGATGAACTGACATATTCTAAAAGACTAGTATCTAAATGACTAGTAGAAGGCTTAGGGATATAGGCTGATAAAGCAGTGAATTCAACTGAATGTTGTAAATAAGCTTCATCAATTTATTTAATCAAAGTTGCGGTTATAACATCAATTTTATCATAAACTTCAAAAATCTTTTGATCAGAATCAAATGAAACAGTTTCCTTCTTAGTTTCAATGAATGAAATTAAATTAGGAACTATTACAATATTATGTAAGTCACTCTCTGATTTAGTTCTAAACAAATATTGTTCAAAATTTAAATCAAATTCAATGTCTTGTAAACTTGATAGTCTATTTGGAAGAGAATTTTCTTTGACCATTAAATCTTATTACCTAAACTCTACTTTTTTTATTTTCTTTACAATTCTGTCAAGATTATCTACTATGACAGCAGGTTATGGATCTGGATTGGACCTGGTATATTAGACTCTTCTGGAAGCCAGAATTACATTTTTTTATGAAAATATACTCACAACTTATTTAAAACAATATTAAGGTGAAAAGATAATTGAAAATATTTTGTTTAAGATCGATTTAAAAACCGAGGATTGGTTAGTCCCCAGTATGGTCACCACTATGTTATCACTCCAATAATTCTTAAAGTTGTGAGATTTTTAGTTTAAATAAAATTAGAGGTAACCACAAACCTACTCTTAAGCCTTAGGATCTAGCCTTCCTAATACTCAGAGAGGGCTCTCTCTATATGATTTAACTTTGTTGATTGTATTTGATTTTAGGCTAGTTATGTAGGGTAAATTGGTTTTGGATTTTGATTTAATTTGGTGGTGAAATCACTTACTCAGATGGATAGATGTAGGTCTGTAATTCCATTGGGCTAATGGAGTCAATGTGTCAAGCAGTCAGATCAAGATCAAGTTCTAAAGGGAAATGTTTACAAGGAAAGATAACTGAGTCACTTCATATCTTCAAGGTTGATGATGAAAACGGTTTTGATCGGAATAGAAGAGCAATTAAGGGTTCTTAAATCTTGATTATGAGGGAAAAGGGATAGGTCAATCGAAACTAGGGAGAAATTAAGGGTTCCCTAATCTGGATATCAGTGGAAAACATATAAATGATAATCAGTCAAAACATAGTTCTTTTAACATATTCTGAAATAACAATTCCTGGTTTATCATTTAGATTTAGAACACATTCAAGTATTGATGAAAAACATAATAAATTGACAAAGAAACAAGTGAAAATACTTCATTGTAATAGCCCAACACATGAATCCTGTAATATGATGCTTTATTTCCTTAATCCAATCTGTTGACTTGAAATTGGTACAATAACCCTTAGGTTCATAATAGTACAGCTATAAAAATTTTCAGCAATTCATCCACCCTCAATACCTCTAAATGAGAAGTATTTATACAAAAAATATTTACAAAATATCCTAAAAAACACTTAGGAATTATTCATGGAAAAGAAATATCTTCATGCAAGAAGATAGTGATAGCTTTCTAACTAATGCTAGTTGTCAATTTTTTATTGAAATAACTTGTTTTTTGTCTTCATTTTGTGACTGCTTTCTCTCTTTGTTATTCAACGAAGGCTACAGCTGGACAATGAGGTGTCTTTCACACTGGCAACTTCATCTCTGCTCTGTAATTGTTGATTTGCTTTAAACTTTGACCTTGAACCGATATTCTTTAATATGATACTCTTTATTCTGATAATATTTTATTGATAATCTTTTTCTGCAAAACTATAACTATACACTGTAAAAAAATCAAGCTTTGTTTTGACTTTCATTGCTCTGTGCTCATTGCAATCTGATTTCATAGTAAATCAGTTAATTTTTCCAAAAGTTTTGCCTCTGGCAGTTTTATCTTCATCATCCTCTTGAAAATCTCATCAGCTTCAGTGTACTTTGAGAATGTTGGTTTGTTCACAAATATGTGTTTTACTTCATGCTGTAAGTAAAAAAAATTCTCAAAATTCTTGTAGAGCACCTTCCCTGTTGGGATTCCCTGCAAGGCTGAATTTTTCACTTGTTCCCTGGAAAAATCTCTTATCTTTTTATCGTAGTCATCCTGCTTCATTAATCTATCATTAATAACTATAGGATTGGGAAGGCCTTTTTGCCTTAGAAAATCAAACTTGATCATGAACCTTGTGATAGCAATCTCCATGTTCTGGAATTTCTCTTCTAATTGTATCATCAAATTCTTCTTAGAGGTTACCTTCCTAACTTCTAGGATGGTCGTCGTTTTGTCATTAATTCCAATCTCTTCTAGCTCTTGTCTATTTTTGGAATTAAGAAACTTGATGATTTCAAGAGCTTCTTCAGGTTTCTTACCAAGCTCTTCTTTAATATTCTGAATTGCTTCTCTTGATGATTTTACTAAGTCTTTTTGCTCATATATTACCAGGATGGATGGCCAAATATCATTGACTGCTTCAATGATATTGGACCATAGATTGTTCTTGATATGTGCCATTAGTTCCTTCAGTGTTAGTTCTTTTTCTAACTTTTTCAGTTGCTCATTCAATCTGTTGGCTTTTTTTTCTTCATTCTTAGCATTTATTTCAGCAAGTTTATTTGCATCTTCAAGACTTTTTGGTTCTTCTTTAAGTCTGTTTATCTCATTAGTCTGAATAGACATGTCTTGCATAGCCTTTAATAATTTTCTTGCTTCATCTGAATGTTGTGCTACTGTTGTTGAAGATTTTGTTGCAGAAGTTGTTAATGATGTAACTAGAAGTGTTGTAGCCATGGGGAATGTAGGTGCCAGTGATTATGCTAGTGTGGAAGGTACAACAGTAGTAACTACAGGAATCACTATGACTGGAACTGGTTCTTTGTTAGATTTTTTCTCCTGGACCAACTTGTCCATTTCAATTTCCATTTCCTTTATCTGAGCAGTCAAATGTAAAATGAGATTCATCATCTCATCTTTCTGATTGGTATCCTGTAAGACTTACTTGGCTTGAGGATGTTCTATAAGGGGGAACTTTAGTTGCTTCTTTAATGCAGCAATGTCTGCATTTTTATTCTTGATCAATTCTTCTGTAACTTTTACATTTTGAGGATCATATCCTATTTCAATTACTAGTTCTTCCAAGGATTTAATTCTAGTGTCTTTTGACTATGAAGATACTTTCTCCAATTTGAGTTTATCTATGAAATTTACCAGAGTGTTTTGCAGTTTTTGTGTACTCATGGCATTGGTGGTCATTGTAGAATAAATCATCTCCCCTACCTTCTTATGAAACTCAATTTGATCCAGAAGATGAATATCCTAGATTGGGACTTCAAAATCTATCTTTTTGTAATCTGAGGATGTCTTAAGAGTTTGAATTGTAGGTTGAAGAAATGACATCTGCATATTTTTTTTCTTATAGTCAAAGGCTAAAAGTAGCCTATTCTGGATGCCTGGAGTTTGTTTCAGATATTGAGAATATATTTGTGTCTTAATTTATTCTTTTTTTTTCTTTGATTTCTTTATATATTTCTTTGATATCCATGTCCTTTTCTGCTATTTTTTTAGATGAAGAAACTTCAATATTGTGCTGCTTCTGAATTAGCTGAGTCTTAGAAGTAGTAAGTTGTTGTTCTTCTTCAATTACTGTAGGAGGTGCATTGTCTTTTCTGCTATTTCTGTATCAATCACCTCTATTGTTTCCTTTTCTTTGTTGGCAGGATTTAGTTTTGGCTTTTTGTTGTATCTCAATTTGAATTTAGTCTCTGTTGTAGTCTCTACATTATAGGATCCTTCTTCTCTGATTCTCTTTACATTTATGTCTTCTTGGGCTGGAGTTTGCAAAGTTTGACTAGTATCACTTTGCTTCCCTGCCTCTACCAATGTGTTCTCTAACCATTTAGATTGGTTTGAGAATTTCTCAATCTCTGGCTTATTTTCATGTACATATGGAGTCAATTTGCATTTAACTCTCATTTTACTAATAACTCCAAGGGGATCATAATACCATAAGAAACTGGGACTGAATTTGAACTCCTGTAAACATTTTTCTGCTTCAAGACCAACATCTCTATTGTTACATATAAAAGGGCCAACCTGGTTCTTCAATTTGAACTGTGTTTTCTTCATTGCTATTAAGAAATTAACTATATCTGAATTAAGAATATGCCTTATGTATTCTAGGGAAAATACTCTCATAGGGAGGTATTTAGGTAGTTTATATGGAACCAAACTTGATCCATATACTCTTATTTCAGTGTGATTTTGGTACAAGTACCAATCACCTGTCCTATTATGCAAGACCTTTTTTATTTCATTACTAATTATGGGTTGTATGCTGTTGTTCAGCAAATTGACTATGGGATGAATGAAGGAATCTGTAAAATCTATATAGGCGAACTCATTGGAATCTTTCCTTATCAAGGAAGTCCAAAAGATGACTGATTGAGGGTTTCCTTCCACATCAAGCTTCTGAAGGTTTATATTGAATTTCCTAGACTGAAATTATAAGAACATGTGAAATAGGAATGAAGAGTACTTGAAAACACCTTTAGAAGGCATTTTGACAAATTGCTCATGAATATTGTCAAAAATATATTGGGAAAAGTTAAAAATGGGAGCAAGAGGTGTTGATCAGCGGTTGTCATTGATGTCAACCCAAGCAGCACCAGGGGCTAACCCAATATTGCATGGAAATTTTGACCTATCAAATTAATATATTCTGGGTCAATAATGATTCTGATGGTTTCTACTTGTCGAGATGTTTCTGTTGATATATCGCACGCCACGTAATTCTTCACGGATTGAGTGATATTCATGTTTGAAGTTTGTACCCCCAGTTAGTGGGATAAAACCCCATGGGGTTGGGGCATGGGTCATTGAAAAGTCATAATTAATATTTTTTTAAGCTTTTCCCACGTTCACTTGTTGAAGCCCCTCTAAACTTAAGCACTTATATAAATTGTGATCCTCATTTCCGCCTTATGCATGGGATTTGGCCATCTGAAACAGGTCATTGTGGGATTTTCGCTCTAACCTTTTTTCTACGAAGGCTCAAAAGCTGAAATTTTTATGAGGCGAAGCAGAAATCCTGAGGAACCTTTAGCAAAAATTTCAGATCAATTTGCACATTATTTTTGGAAATATGATCTGTGGAAGTAAGGGTTTTTGCAAGCTCCTGAAATTCATCTCAAAGAAGTGACCTTGGTAAAATCGTCATAACTCTCTCTCTGAGTATCAGATTTGAATTTCATAAAAAATGGTAGATAGTGCATAGTCTATAGTTTTTTCTCTATCAATTTCAGAGCCAAATGAAAAAACAGTGATACGTGGCACGACGTACAATTGCGCTCTACTGAAACAGTCCATAATTAGGGCATTGTGAGAAATTGGGTATAACTCTCTCTTGAAGAATCCAAATTGGGTCAGACCTGTGTCATTGGAAAGAAAACTCAGAGGACTACTACAGGACCAAAAATCAGATATTGAGGATTTGAAATAACAGAGATACACCATATTCAATATCGAGCTCTTAGAAGGCAAGAAAAAGCTAGATCATGTGTTGTCAAGGATTGCAAAGGACCAGACTTTCTACAGTAGAAAAGCAAAGCAAGGTGCAACAGAGGGTAGCATGACAAGAGCAGCAACCAGTTCATCATGTGAAGTCCTCAAGTGGGCAACACTACATACAATCATTGTAAAGGTATCATTATACTTAGTCATTGTAAATACATTATTGTACAAGTTGTACTAGTGTCTATCTGCCAAGGGTTGAAGAGGCAGTGTTGAGAGGTCTAGGATCATCATTAGGTGGTTGTGTAAAAGTTGGGGTTATGGTCTAGTATATCTTCTTCTTCTGCATCATTCTATATCATTGTAAAGTGGACCATTTTCCCTGGTACGGGAGTCCATTCTTCTTTTATTCTTCTATAGGGTGGTAGGGTGGTGCTAGGGTGAGTTGTAGCTCATCGGGTGTTGGGGTATCCGTTCAGTTGACTACTGAATAATCTCGGGTGTTGGAGCATCCATCCAATGGGAGCTGGAGAAGAATGCTTTTCTAGATTCTAGGAAGTTGGAATTTCTAGGAAGTTGGAGCTTTATTTTCAATTGGAGTTGAATATTAAAGTATTATTAGAAAAACATTAGGTGGTTTTTGTCCCAGAGTGGGTTTCCACCTTAAAAACTGTGTGCATTTGTGTTCCTCTTGTTTACTGCTATCATTGTACAAACACTGATAATAATTGAAGATTACCTAATGCTCTAATTGAAAGGAATATTGATTCACCCCCCCCCCCCCCCTTAGTATTTCCAACAAGAGGTTGACCAGGTGTGAAAGTAAATAGAAAATCTAACACTGCAACCTCATCATGTTCATTTGTAAAGTAGCCAAGAATGAAAGACAACATGGAAATGATGTCTTGTCCTTTCAGAAAATTTTGCATAATATTATGGAGGATTTATCTTGGGGATTTATACTGAAGAAGGCATGAAGGTTTGGAAAATTTGGAACCTCTTGGGAAAGTCTAGATTCAATTATAACTGAGTGAGGCCTTCAATGGACAAAGGAACTTCATCTGGTCCAGGCTGTACCAAAAGCATTTGGTTGATAGATTCAATGTAATGGTAAACACAACTTATTTTTCAAAGTTCACTATGACTCTCTGGTCTGGGAAATAGCAAGACTGGCAGAGTCTAATTACTTTTGGACATTGAAATGTCTGAGGAACAACATATTTTGGAAAATTTGACTCCCATATGAATATTTCATCATCCTAATCTATGGATTTTTCTTGGCTACGACAGTGGAGCTCAAGAAGGTTGAATTCTGTCACTGTATCAGTTATCTTGAAGTCTCTGTCAGCTAAAGGAATGTGCTATATATCTACAACAGGGGGTTGTAGAGTATTGATGGGTACAATGATTTTAGAATCCATTGCTTTGCTTGATTTATCAATTTCAATACTCTTTTGACCTTAGAACACTGATTTAGGCCTGTAGGAGCACCTCTGGTAAGTTATAACAGTTTTCAGAAGGATTGAAGATGAAATCAGGGTTTTATCTATAGTCTTCAAAGGTATAACTTTCTTAAACTATAATCTCTGTCACAAAAAAGGAAATCTCAAGACCTTGGAGTTTCTACAAATGATATCTAGGGCCTATAGAAAGGACTGGAAGTCAAGGAGGCCTTTTTCAAGAGTACAGAGGTTTAAATTTATTCAATTATTCAATATTTGTGACTTACAATGGTCTAAGGCCTCAAAGTTGTGAAAGGATTTCTCAGGGTTTACAGAATAAAGTATTTAGGAAGCAACGGGGTTTTCTTTAGGTTTAAAAGATCCTAAATGATTTGATTAACTGTATTACTTCTTTAGATCGATGAATAGGTCTGCTCTTTTGAAGAATACCTGGGAAAACTGAAGTTTTTCTTTGTAGGAGGGTTTCTAAATTTGCAGAAGGTTTCCTGAGGTTCTGTTAGTCTTTATAAGCTCTTAGATGATTTCTGAAATGATTGTAGTGGCATAATAGGTAAATTCTCTTTCAATTTGGCTTTAAAATGAAGACGACATCTTTTGTTTCGATCTATAATGCTTCTATCTGCGTGAAAATGGTAACAGAAAAGTAAAATGAGTGCAAACAGGCGGTTTATAAGCATTTTCATTCAACAATGAATGCATTGAATGCGCAAGTGCATTTGAATTGACAGGGTGGTTTGCGCACCGGGAGAAAAAAATCGAGACCGGTTTTCGCAATTAATAAAGATGGTAATTTGTATTGTTTTGAATGATGTGATCCAATGAAAATAGGCCATGTAGAGGGGAGATAAAGCCCGAAAACTGTGCTTTTCACAAGGTTTGGGGTGTGCTAACTATCGGGTAATGAAACGTGCGATAAGAAATACTGGCGGTCGGATCTGGCGGATGAAGATCGGATGGCTAGGATTGTGCGATAAAGTCTTGGCTTTTCAGAAAGGCATGGGGCCTGGGGTTTCAACGACGCGGGAGGTTTATATGTATTTAAACTATTTTTTAATACATATAAACGGGGTTTTGATATACTATTGGTTATACATTTAAATGATTGGGGTTTTAATATATTATAACCAATGTGATGTGGGAAGGTGTAAAGTATAACTAGCAGGGATTATATATAGTGGGATTGGGATAATTAACATGTGGGGAAATAGACCTATAGATTTATAAATAAAACTTGGGTTGGGAATGATATATAAGGATTTAATTAATACGGGGTAAAGGTTAATATAGGAGTTAATACATATGTTAATGTTAATAAAGAAATGTATTTGCGAGATGTGCATTTGAAATAAGTATAATGTAAAAGCTTATGTTGAGAGTGAATTCCTTCACTGTGGGACCCAAAAAAGATTAAATCATTTAACTTAGGATAAAAACTATTTTTTAGGTTTTTTGGGTATTTTCTTTTTATATATGGGGAATTAGTAAAGGGATTTTACTTTTTCTGAAGTAAAATATGTTTTTGACTTAGGAAAAGGGGATTTTTGCAAGGGGGAAAAGAGTGAAATAAGGAGAAAGAATGAAAAATGGAGGGGATGGAGTATTTTTACAAGGGAATGATTTTTGAAGGAAGTTAGTAAATGAAATGACCAATTTTCTGCTTATCCATGATTGTAAAAACTACTTGTACCTACCCATCTGCTACCCTAACATTTTTTCTTCATTTACATGGGTGCATTTGAGCTTGCAAACCCTTATTCATTTTTCTTTTGAAACAACAAACTATCTAATTCTATCCCTATTTCTTCCAAGGGCTTAGATTAAGCTGTTGAGCTCCTTATTATTCTCTACCTAACTATTGATCTGCCAAGATTAAACTGTTTGGCTAGATCTTTATTCTCTATGTAACAACATGAAATTTAAAACATGAGAGGTTAATATTAAGCTGTTTAACCTTCATGGATTGTGGCATTTTAACAAGTTGCACACAATCTTTATTTTGCAGTAAAAGTAAATAGTAGTGGCATTTGATTTTCATCACTTTCATGTTTTATTTTTATTTCTTTTTTTTTGGGGTCCATTTTCATAGTCTTTTTGATATATTTTCTTTCAAGTCCTTTGATTTTTCTTTTAGGAATTTTACCCTCTTAAAAAAATTTATTTTTCTAATATGGGAAAACAATTTGCAAAAATAAAAGTATGTACATATTACAAGACTAATCAAAGTCAATTCAAAATTATGAATCCTATTATTATAGGACCCTAACACCGGGGAGGAAGCAGGGCTACCTCCCTAGTGAATCATTGAGGAGTTGATTCATTGATGACAATTTTATTATTCCTCTGGTGACTCCACTCATTGTCCAAACCCCTAGTTTTCTTGAAGGAGACAATATTACTCCTATAACTAGGGTTGCTACAAAAATGAAGGAACGAGCTCCATCACGTGTTGGAACCACTCTTCTCCCTGAATTTGAAAAGGCTAGAAATCCCACCCCAAAATGGAAACTAGTTCCACCACTAAAAAACCCAAGATGACCAAGAGTGAAATAAATTTGGTCAATGGCTTTGTCCCTTTGAAATTGAGTGACGATCCTAAACCATTACTTGAAAAATACAACCGATGCTTACCCAATTTCAAAGGTGATACTACCATGAGTTCCTGTGGATTTGTTAAAGAATTATATTGGCACATGTCCCCTAGGGTGATATTTGATGAAGATAGGTTCATGATGTTTTGTTTATATATCGCTTGAAGGAAAAGCAAGAGAATGGTACCTTAGTCTTCCCCCTACATGAATTGAAGATTCTGATGAATTTGAGGACCTATTCATGAAGAGGTGGTCATGCAATGCCCAAGGAACCTTTAACATTGATAATTTTTATGAAATAGCTAGGGGAAGGGAAGACATATGTGAATTCAATCAAAAGTTTGATAGGGTAGTTTGGGATATCCCTGATCACCTAAAACACTATGATGCCAATATCCTTGAAAAATTTATTAAATCCATAGTTTTCCACCTGGCATATGAATTGAGGGACAAAAAACCTTCTACATTGGCTGAGGCTATAGAAATGGAAATGCAGGTTGAAGAAAACTTATGTATCTCAAGAATGGATGCCAATGACCTCCCTAAGACCAAAACTGAGGCCAAGAAGGAAAAATATAAAGATCAACATGAGGACACCCTTCTCTCTATCCTTAAAAAGATGTAAAATCTGAGTTAAGAGGTCCACTCTCGGGATAAGATAGTTATGAAAAAAATCACCACATTGGAGAAGGCCCAAAAGACTAGTTACATTCCAAGGGGAAAACCTTTTCCTAAAATCTAAAGTGAAGAAGTTAAGCCAAGCTCATCTCAAATCCCAAACACTTTGGCTCCAACCAATGCAGTGGAGCAAGGCTCATCTTCCGAAGATGTGAAAAGTGAGAATGACGAGAGTGATAATGAGGAGGTAGACGAGCAAGCCAATCTTTTAGAATTCGGTGTATTCAACACTTTGTTAGGGGTTCATGCACGCATCCTCCCGTTAGTGAGGTCACAACCAAAGAAGAGAAATAGGATCATATTCTTAATGTTGATGCTAGTAATGGAAGAATCAAAGGGGTGCAATATTCAGAAAAAAAAAAAAGATAAAAATAAGGACCCTGAAACCTCCAAGGAACCCATCAAATATGACCCTCCTCCCAAGAAAGCCCCTCCTAAGGAATATCCTTCTAAAGATCCTCCTAAAAAGGATCCCCAAACTAAATTCGAGCCTAAAATGGATTCCTAGAAGGGAGGGAACACAATTAATAAAGAAAAGGGAAAACAAGTGGGACTTAACATTGACTTAGAAACTACTACAGAGAAGATAAATATACTCGTTCCTCTGAAAGAGATTGCAAAAATTCATGAACAACAACAACAAATTAAGAAGTCCCTGGGCTTTGAAGAGGAAGAATTACCCGAAGACTTGAAAAAAATTCATATTCATGATTTTAACCCTAAACATGAATCTTTTATGCTCACTTTGGCTATCAATGACCTTTATTTACATAATTTTATGCTAGACTTAGGTTCTTCTGCCAATATCATGCCTTTAAAAGTCATGAAGCAATTGACTCTTAGCATTACTCGACCATATAATAAGGTATGTGGTTTTAACTATAATTTGATGGAGGTGGAAGGTCTCATAAGGACCTTAAGGTTTCTCTAGATATAAATCTCAATATATCCCGTATCATGGATGTTGTTATCATAGATATTCCTGATGTGTGGGGAATGCTCTTGTCTAGGAAATGGGGGGATACTGTTGGGGTCATGTTCAAATGGACTTATCATATGCCATTATCCCACAATCTGACGGAACCCCTTTATCCTCTATAGGGAGCCTACTTACCTTTCTCACATAATTAAGCCTAGACCAACCCCATACTATGAAGCACATGCCATTGAAAAGTCTTCTCCTATTTTCTCCTCACAAGAAGTATGCATCCTCAAAAGACCAGATCACAAAACAAGAAAAAATTAGAAGCCTAAAAAAAATTATAAGGTAGGGGACTTGGTCTTAGTTGATAAATATCTGATGCCTGTCAATATTCATGGAAAAGTTGGGGATGACTATTATTACATTACTAAACTCAACGACGAACTATGGCCACAACCGGCCAAGTTAATTCGTATCACCCCTTTCCTTGATACTTTACATCGTACTATATTCTTGTTAGAGTAGGATGCATCACATAATGATTTATACATTAGAACTAATGTCATATGATATTTATTTTATTAGACTAGCTGCATCTAAATTAAAATTTTCACATTTTATTATTTTTTGATTTTACGGCCTAACATTAATCATGGGTAATCATAAGACACCATACAAACATGTTTCCCCGTGGATTTCGTCTTTGATATGTGCAGGTAACAGGTCTACGGTAACCAAGAGAATGTTGGAGTTCTCGTGACCTCCTGTTCAAGTAGCTTCGCCCACTTTTTGAGAGATCATGTCCCAGTTGGTGCCAGATGTTACCCACCATTTTGTGGGTGATATCCCTAGGAGACATTTTTCTCCTATATGGTACTCAACAATCAACTAACAATCCCTTGTAGCCATCAACTAGCTTGTTGTGCCATTTCTTCGCCCCCTGAGCTAGCCATGTGGTCCCTCACCCATCTGTTGTGCTTGAATGTTTGAAGGTGGGCCTCCCAAACACTAAAGGTATGCATTGTCATTTGGTAATTGAGTATTGTAGTTTTTCTTATCGTGGACACTTTTGGGCATGGATTAATGGGGGGATTTGGTGGAAATATTGGGCTAGGTCTGTGCTCCTGTCCCCCTAGATATCTTTTGTATGTTACCCTTTGATCCTAGTCTTGTGGGATCTATTTTATTGACCTTTGGGATTTAGGGATGGTATTACATGGGAAACCATAATTTCAGTTGTCTGGTCTTTCCCCATCGACGTACATCACTCCCCTTCCGTTCATTATAACCCAATTCATCATATTTCCCACGTAGGTCCACATTTCTCCACTGGATCCACATAGGGCTAGCCTCCCCTTCCCCTTTCCTGCATCTTGAGTCGGACTTGGAACAATGCCTCGGAGGTTGATGTAGCTGAAAAGAAAAATTAAATGCATAATTGGACACATTCTACAGGGAAATGTACCACAAGATGAAAAATATGGTCGGAACAAACATATTTAGCACATGGGAAAAATCCAATGCATGAGATCTAACCCATATCCATGGTTATCATCCTGGTTCCATATGCCCTAGATGAGCCTTCTATATCATTCTAAAACCCATGATTGTATCAAACCCTGGTGGGAAATTAACCACCCTACCTTAAAGGGGGTATCCACTGTTATTCCTTACACATCATGCTCTTATCCTTTAACCCCGAGCAGTTAATCAAAGAAAAATCAGAAAATAAAAAACGAATATAAATAAGGGTGGAAAAATCAAGTTTGGGGTATCTTATGCACCATGATTTCTCCCTCCTATACATTATATACCCAAGAATGGGCTTCCCTTTTACTAAATACCCTTGTACCCCGACATGTATCCTAGGTTTTCTCCACTCCATACTCCATTTATCTCTTTATCTCATGCCACCACCATTTGAAGGATGTCCATTGGACATACTATCCCCTTTAAAGGTAGAAACCACCTAATAGGGCACTTGGTTAACCCCCTTTGGAGCTTGGAGACATTAGCACGGGCCAAAGCCCATTATTGAAGGACATGCCAATATGAAGTGCCCACATGTTTTCGATGGTTTATAATCTATTTAACTCAATTTCCTTAAATTAATTGTTGTACTAGAAGGATAGGGGACGCATTAGATCTTATGTAGGATTAAAAATGGTTTTCATTTTGGATTTGGGCTCCCTATATGGGGTCCTAACCCTATATATGGATACATTGGAACATGTATGTTATTTTTTGTAGCAGTGGATGTGTTCTAGCCTCGAGATTTGGTAGAGAGGTTAGAATACATGTATTCCCCAATACCTAGAAACTGTTTCTGGAAATTCCACCTAGAGACGACTTAATTAAATTAATTATTTAGTTTTTAATATTTCCTAATTCTAAACTTAGGAAATATGATTAATTAAAAGGAATTAATTAATTCATGGTGAGAATCTTCTAGAAAAATACATGGATCAATTTCTAGTTAATCTTATCCATTGATTAAGTTTTAATCGTGATCATTGAAGTCTCAATGGAATATTATAAGAAGAAACGCAATGGGGCTTGGAGAAAACACTTGCTGAGTTTGATTTCACTGGAAGATCGATTTCCATAGTAGCATCACTGAGTTTCCATAGAGATATCTAGTGAGATCAAAGCAGTGAGAGAGGGGCAAGGATAGTAAGGTCGGAGGAAGATTTTCTAGTTCCAGTGAGTGCATTGCAGAGAGGCAGTGAATTCCATAGAGAGGTAGCGCAGAGACATGTAGAAGGCATATGGTTTAAATCTAAGCTAATGGAGGTAGAAGGTCTCATAAAGGACCTTAAGGTTTCTCTAGATAGGAATCTTGATATATCCCTTATCATGGATGTTGTTATCGTAGTTATTCCTAATGTGTGGGGAATGCTCTTGTCTAGGAAATGAGGGCTACCATTGGGGGTCATGTTCAAATGGACTTATGATACGCCATTATCTCGCAAACTGATGGAACCCCTTTATCCTCTATATGGATCCTACTTACCTTTCTCACGTAATTAATCCTGGACCAACTCCATATTATTAAGCACATGACATTGAAAATTCTTCTCTTGTTTACCCCTCACAAGAAGTCCGCATCCTCAAAAGACCAGATCACAAAAAAAAAGAAAAAATTGGAAGCCTAAAAAAAACAATAAGGTAGGGGACTTGGTCTTAGTTTATAAATATCTGATGCTTGTCAATATTCATGGAAAATTTGGGGATGAATATTATTACATTTCTAAACTCAATGTTGAACTATGGCCACAACTGGTCAGGTTAAGTTGTATAACCCATTTCCTTGATACTTGTCATCATACTATATGCATGTTAGAGTAGGATGCATCACATAATGATTTTCTCATTAGAACTAATGTCATATGATATTTCTCATAGTAGACTAGATGCATCTAGATTAAAATTTTCACATTTTATTATTTGTTTATTTTTCGGACTAACATTAAGCATGGGTAATCATAAGACATCGTACAAACATTTTGCCCCATGGGTTTAGTATGTGATATGTGTAGGTAACAAATCTATGGTAACCAAGAGATTTTTGGAGTTCTCGTGACCTCTGGTTCGAGTAGCGCTGCCCACTTTTCGAGATATCGTGTCCTAGTTGGAGACAATTGTTACCCACCATTTTGTGGGTGATATCCCTAGGAGAAATTTTTCTCCAAGATGGTCCTCATCAGACAACCAACAGTCCCTTGTAGACACCAACTAGCTCGTTGTTCAATTTCTCCACCACCTAATCCAGCCATGTGGTCTTTCACCCATCTGCCCTGATTGTATGTTTGAAGGTGGGCCTCCCGAACACTAAAGATATGTCTTGTCATTTGGTAATTAAGTATTGTAGTTTTCTTATCATGGAAACTTCTGGGCATCGATTAATGGGGGGATTCAGCGGAAAGAGTGGGCTAGGTTTGTGCTCCTCTCCCCTAGATCTCTTTTGAATGTTACCCTTGGATCCTAATCCTATGGGATATCTTTTATTGACCTTTGGGTTTTAGGGATGGTATTACATGGGAAACCCTAATTTTGGTTGTGTGGTCCCACTTCCCCATACACATACATCACTCCCCTTCCATTAATTATAACCTCATTCATCATATTTCCCACCTGGGTCCACATTTCTCCATTGGGTCCACATAGGGTTAGCCTCCCCTTCCCCTTGCCCACACCTTGGGTCAAGCTTTGAACGATGCCTCGGAGGTTGATGCAATTGAAAAGAAAAAGTAAAATCATAAATAAACGCATTCCATAGGGAAATGTACCACAAGATACAAAATATGGTCGGAACAAACATATTTAGCACGTGGGAAAAAGCTAATGCATGAGATCTACCCCATACCCATGGCCATCACCCTGGTTCCATAGGCCCTAGATGAGCCTCCTTTATCATTCTCAAACCCATGATTGTCCCAACCCCTAGTGGGCAATGAACCGACCTACCTTAAAGGGGGTATCCACTGGTATACCTTACACATCATACTCTTATCCTTGAACCCAAAGCAGTTAATCAAAGAAAAATCATAAAAGGAAAAATGCATATAAAGAAGGGTGGAAAAATCAAGGTTGGGGTATCTCATGCACCATGGTTTCTCCCTCCTATACATTATATACCCAACTATGGGCTTCCCTGTTATTATCTACCCTTTGTTAAAATTATTAAATTGCGGTCAAATTCCACTATGGACACCTCAGATGGTCGATATAATGATTTCACTAGATTCCTCTTCTCGAGAGGACCAAAATCGACCTATAGATCGCCCCAATCGGTTAAGCTGAAATTAATTTATGAAATTTTTTAATTATTAATGAAATGGAATGGGTTGGCCTCAACACATGTGGATTCAGTCAAAAAGTCCCAAGCATTCCCTCACAAATTTATAAATAGAAGTGACCTCAAGATAATTTTAACACATTCCCTCATGAGATCTTTCTCACACTATTTTGGTATCGGTTCATATTTTTTGTTTTTGGCTCACACAAGTACGTCAGGAGTAGATCTCGTAAAGGATCAGGATCACAGATAGGGTCTCGCATCTGATCTGGATGTTTTGGGCCATAACCGCGGGCAGATAGCGGTTGACCTGGCCCATAACTGTAGGTAGGCATTTTCAAGGTCACGGTTGAACTAGTAAAACCATGGGCGTACCTGTTAATTTTGTACAACTAGGTCCAAAATACATGTTGTGATGATCAGATGAAGATACCAATATTTTTATTGAATTCCTCTTTTAGAGAGGTGCAAGATCGATCTAAATATCATCTTGATCCAATGAGCAGAACATTTATTTTGAATTTATTCAAAATATGTGCAGGTCAACCTGAAATGAAATGTAGGCTTCAAGCCCCAGCAGTTGTGTCACACACCCTCACTGATGGATATAAATAGGTCAACGTTGGAGGTCATTTTTACTCATCCATCTCATCACATTCTCTCTCCTCATCTGATTGGTTCAATCATCTATTGGAGTCTCTTCTTCATCCACACGTGGGAAAATTGCAACAAGAAGATTTACGTTTCTGACCTAGTGTTGTTCAACGCAGATTTGACCAGTGTTGAATTTGGTCAATGCTTAGTCAAACTGACCCAAATCTTGGTCAAAATTTTGATTTTGGCAGTTCACATTTTCTAGCACAGAAATTGAGGTTGACTGTTGACTTTAACCAGGATGTGTTGACTGTTAGTTGCTGTTGTTTTTCGTTGACCGTTGACTGGGACAATGTTGAATTTTGTTGACTTTAGGTTGACTGATATAGTTGTCCGAGAGGGTTGTGTGACACCTCTGGTTGGCTGACCATATTGAGACTTTGTTGGTTGAAGCATCATGTTGACTGTCGTAACGCACCAACACACATATATATTTTTGGCTTGTCTTCTGTCGATCTAATGGTATGTTTTATCTGTTGAGATTGCAACAAGATGATGAGCTTAGTGAAAAGAGTCGCCTTCACTAAGTGGGCCCGCGGGCTATTTTTGGCGCAAGTCTATTTTTAGACATGTCGATCATATTCTATAAGTTTCAGGATGCTATTTTTGGATGGTTGGTCAAGTTGTAAAAATATATGGACTTCTATTTTTAGACATATTGGGCGGAATCTATTTTTAGATTGCCAGTCTAAAAATAGATATGTAAAATATTATTAGCTCTTAATAATATTTGGACTCTAAACATTTTCTTATTCTCTTGGAGCACTTCAGTTAAGTGCACAGATGTGGCACAGGAGCTGACAGAAGGAATTATGTTATTCCAGAGGGTTAAGTGGAGCTATTGCATGGAGACTTCAATTAGAACTCATGTGACAGAGTTTGGTGGAGTTGTGTTCAGTTTAACTCAGTTAGACACAGTTGAGATAGTTGTATCTAGTCTAACTGATTGATACACTAGTGAGAGTGGTGTGAATTAATTATTAATTAATTCACTAAATATTAAATCATTAATAAACTAAAGAATATATCAGTTAACTACAGTGCATGGACAGTTTCAGTGGAGACCAGTGGAGAGGTAGGTGAAAGAGAAAGTTGACTATCAGTTGTGACTATAGTGTTGCATGATTTGCAACACCCAGTGATTGGAGATGCCAATAAGGATTGCATGAGAAAGTTTGTACCAATTCAAGTTCATTCAGAGCCATTCTTCAGCAGATATTGCGCAGTAGAGGCAGGCTAGCAGGTGGCAAAGATCGGTGCATGGATTTGCAAGATCAAGCCTGATTAGTGTGTAGCGATTGGATTGTACTGAGAGCTTGTGAGAAGCTTTGTATGAGGATTGTTACATGATCTCTATGAAATATATTATATATAGATAGTTGGGGTTTTTAGCTTCAGGCTTTCCTGTTAAAACACTGTGTTCATATGTGTGAATTTTTATGGTTTCAATGTGTGCATGCAATTGATTTTATTTCCACATGTGATGATCAATAGTAGAAGAGATTATGTATTGTGAATGAAGTTAAAATAGTGTGTGATCAAGAGAATATTGGATGTATAATGCATTAGTTATATAATTTCTACATGGTATTGGAGCTATATTGATCATTGGAGCAATTGCAAAGTATTAAAGCAGTTGAGTTTTGAGCTGGTGGAATTCGAATTTGTAGCAGTGTTTTCTTGGTGTCGAAGTTGAGATGTATTTCAACGGATTGCGATTGGAGTATGCCCTTGAGGGAAGCTCGAACTATATTTCATGGAAGGACAGGATGGAGGTGGTGCTGAAGGACAATGGGTTGAAGGCGTTCATAGATGCAGAAATTCCAAAACCTGCTTCTAGCGATGTTGTCGCACTTGACGCATGGCAAAAGAAGACAGCAAAATGTCAAAGGATTATATTGGAAGGTGTGAAGGATCACATAGTTTCCAGCCTTCATGGTAAAGCTTCTCCATTCTTGATGTGGAAAGCTTTGACAGATTTGTTCCAAAGCAAGAGCGACCAGAGGAAGTTGGCACTCAAGGATAAACTCAGGAAGATAAAAATGGAGAAAGGCGAAAGTATACCCAAGTACCTCACGAAGTTTGTCCAGTGCAGGGATGAGCTGGGAAGTGTGGGGGTTACTGTAGATGAAGAGGACTTGGTGAGCTTGGCTCTCCTTCGGCTACAGAAGAGTTGGCATTCCTATGAGGACTCTGTCAATGGTCGGGAGAAACTGCCGGAATGGGAGCGACTTTGGTCGGATCTTATGCAGGAGGAGATAAGGCGGAGTACCAAGGATGGATCTTCATCAAAGAAAGAAGATGAAGAAAATTGCGCTTTGGCTGCCAAAGCAAGGAAGGGGAAGGGAAATAAAAATCCTTCTCAATCCGGTGCGAAAGGCAAGAAGCAGGACATGTCCAAGGTGAAGTGCTTTCATTGTCACCAACACGGACATTACGCCACTAATTGTCCACAGAAGAAGAAAAATAAGCAGGCTGTTGGATTTGCAGCTGGAGAGGCCTTAGCCTCGCAGTTTGAGCTGGATTTTTCGCTGATCACATGCTTGGTCTCAAGTGTGATGGGATCAGTGTGGTTTCTTGACAATGGTGCATCTTTCCACATGACCGGAGACAAAGATTTTTTTACTGATCTGGATGAGAAAGATCTTGGAATGCACATCGACATGGGCGATGATGGTAGATACAATGTGACTGGTATCGGGACCATACCCTTTGAGATGGAGTCTAGTAAACCCTTCATATTAAAGGATGTCATGCATGTTCCAGGATTGAAGAAGAATCTGATCTCTATGGCGATGTTGGAAGACAAGGGATATGATGTTGTCTTTAGCGAGGGAAAGGCTTTCCTGCGCAGTAAGGCAACTGGTGAAACCCGGAGGATAGGGGTTCGAGTTAGGAACCTTTATCAGTTACAGGTAGATGGTTGCGAAGCAATGGCAGGCAAGGCAGAAGGAGTGGTGAGCCGGGATGAGGGCAAGCTGTGGCACAGGAGATTGGGCCACCTTCACCATGGAGCTTTGAAAATTTTGCAGCAGATTTCTACCGGGCTTCCCAAAGGTACACTTGCGCAGTCAGATCAGTGCAAGGGATGTACTTTGGGAAAATTTGTAAAAGCCACCTTTCATGAGAAGGATAGTCGCGCCATGACGATCCTTGAGATAATTCACACAGACGTGTGTGGACCTTTCTCAGTAGCTTCGACATCAAAGCACAGGTATTATGTGATCTTTATTGATGATTTTTCTCGTAAGTGTTGGATCTTCTTCATGTAAAAGAAGAGCGAGACATACTCAAAGTTATGTGAGTTCAAGGCACTGGTTGAGAAAGATTCGGGGAAGCAGGTGAAGGCTCTTAGGAGCGACAATGGTGGTGAATTCATATCTGGCGAATTCAAAGACTTTTGCAGTGCAGAAGGAATTCGAAGAGAGCTCATAGCACCTCATAACCCACAGCAGAATGGGGTCGCGGAGCGAAAGAACAGAATGATTGTGGGTGCTACACGGTCGATGTTGCATGATGAGGGCCTTCCCATACACTTGTGGGCGAAAGCATGCAACACTGCGGTTTATGTGCAAAATCATTATCCTCATAGGATACTTGGCATGAGTACACCCGAGGAGGCGTTTTCTAGTAAGAAGCCTGATATTTCTCATTTGAAGATTTTGGCTCACCTGTTTACATTCATGTGAAGAAGGATGCTAGGAAGAAGCTGGAGCCGACTGCAGAGGTTGGGATATTTGAGGGGTACACATAAACACCCCACAACTATCGTGTGTATTTTCCAGACAATCGGAAGACTGTTGTGCGACGGGATATCAAATTTCATGAGGCGAAAGACATGAAGTGTTCGCTTGAGAGGGAGCCACACTTGCATGCAGATGAGGAGCTATTAGTTCCTAAGGATGAGCCTCAGGATGTGGATCAGCCACAAGAGGAGGTTCATGGAGTGGAAGAAACCACTCATGCAGCGCAAACCATCAAAGGGCAGAAGCACACTACAGAAGTTGAGCAACTGAATCATGATGCAGTGCAGAATGTAGGAGCCCCTACATCACAGCGTAGACAGAGATAGTCACCTGACCGATATACTAGATGCTCTGATGAGCAAGTGTATCGTGATAGAACCATCTTCTTTCAAGGAAGCTGTGGAGGACCCTGCATGGGTAGATGCCATGGTGGAAGAGTATGATTCGATTGTCAGAAACAGTGCATGGGAGATTGTCCCAAGGTCGGAAGGGAAATCAGTGGTAGGTTCAAGATGGATCTACAAAGTGAATAAAGCTGCTGACGAGAGTGTGGAGATGTACAAGGCAAGATTTGTTGCCCGGGGCTTCTCACAGATTGAGGGGATCGACTATGAGGAAACCTTTGCACCTGTCACAAGGTATTCTTCCATACGGAGCATCCTAGCTCTCTCAGCGCAGATGGGGTGGCACATTCATCAGATGGATGTGAAGACTGCGTTCCTCAATGGAGTCATTGAGGAGGAGGTGTACATAGAGCAGCCCGAAGGTTTCGAGATCTTTAGCAGTGAGTCTCATGTGTGTAGGCTCAAGAGAGCGCTTTATGGGTTGAAACAAGCACCTCATGCTTGGTACACATGGATAGACAGTTATTTCACCGGACTTGGATTCTCCAAGAGTGAGGTGGATCCGAACCTATACCAGATTGTGGTGGAGGGTAAGTTTCTGATCATTGTACTTTTGTAGATGGTTTTATTTTGACGGGTGATGAACAGTTGATACTCTCATGCAAGGATGATCTTGCAAAAGAGTTTGAGATGAAGGACTTGGGCCTCCTTCATTATTTCCTGTTTTTGGAAATTTGGCAACGCAGTGATGGACTGTTTGTTTCTCAAGGAAAGTATGCCCGGGAGATACTGGAGAAGTTCAACATGAAAAGTTGCAAGCCTACCGACACTCCTCTTCCTAGTGGTTGGAGGAAAGAGGATGCTACATCGGCAGAGGTAGTGGATGCCACTGTTTATCGACAGTTGGTTGGTTCGCTCATATATCTAGTCAATACACGACCGGACATATGCTATGTTGTTAACCAACTTTCACAAGATATGGTTAAGCCTACCAAGATCTTTTGGAAGGCGGGGAAGCATGTATCGAGATATCTCAGAGGCACATATGGATATGGATTATGGTACAGACAGTTGCATGAGGTGAATCTGCATGGATTCACGGATGCAGATTGGGCACGGAGCCCAACGGACAGAAAGAGCACATCTAGAGGGATATTAAATATTGGGTCTACAACAATTTCTTAGTACAGCAGGAAACATCTATCCGTGGCACTCAGTTCAGTGGAGGCCGAGTACATGGTAGCAAGTTTGGCTGCATGCGAGGCTATATGGATGAGGAAGATCCTGGTCAGGTTGTTCAGTTCACACTTAGATCCTACTGTGATATATTGTGATAATCATAGTTACATCAAACTCTCGGTTAATTCATTATTTCATGATAGATATAAACACATTTACATCCGGTATCATCATATCAGAGATTGTGTGCAGCAGAAGATCATGTTACGTTTATACATTCCCACGGAGGATCAGGATGATGATATCTTGATGAAGGCGCTCACCAGGAGCAAATTCGAATACCACAGAGGCAGGATCGGGGTGGCAGATAATCCCTATCTTGTTGAGAGGCAGTGTTGAGATTGCAACAAGATGATGAGCTTAGTGAAAATAGTCGCCTTCACTAAGTGGGCCCGCAGGCTATTTTTGACGCAAGTCTATTTTTAGACATGTCAATCATATTCTATGAGTTGCAGGATGCTATTTATGGATGGTTGTTCAAGTTGGATAAAAATATATGGACTTCTATTTTTAGACATATTGAGCGGAATCTATTTTTAGATTTCCATTCTAAAAATAGATATGTCGAATATTATTAGCTCTTAATAATATTTGGACTCTAAACATTATCTTATTCTCTTGGAGCACTTCAGTTAAGTGCACAGATGTGGTAGGGGAGCTGACAGAAGGAATTACACTATTCCTGAGGGTTAAGTGGAGCTATTTCATGGAGACTTCAGTTAGAACTCATGTGACAGATTTTGGTGGAGTTGTAGAAGTAGTTGGTGGAGTTGTGTTCAGTTTAACTCAGTTAGACACAGTTGAGCTAGTTGTATCTAGTCTAACTGATTGATACACTAGTGAGAATGGCGTGAATTAATTATTAATTAATTCACTAAATATTAACTCATTAATCAATTGAAGAATACATCAGTTAACTACAGTGCATTGACAGTTTCAGTAGAGACCAGTGGAGAGGTAGGTGAAAGAGCAGGTTGACTATCAGTTGTGACTATAGTGTTGCATGATTTTCAACACCCAGTGATTGGAGATGCCAATGAGGATTTCATGATCAAGGCTAGACCAATTCGAATTCATTCAAAGCCATTCTTCAGTAGAGATTGCACAATAGAGGCAGGCTAGCAAGTGGCAAAGATCAGTGCATGGATTTGCAATATCAAGCCTGATTAGTGTGTAGCGATTGGATTGTACTGAGAGCTTGTGAGAAGCTTTGTATTAGGATTTTTACATTATCTCTGTGTTACACAGTAATTTGTCACCGTCCCTACAATCCCCGTCCCGCACATTGGAGGGCTCATTCCGTGACCTATGAGCAGAGACAAAACTTGAAACCACTTTCATGACATTCCTCTGAACAAGAGCTTTCATTGCCCTGAAGACATCTCCTTGTGAAAAACCCTAAAAATGGCCCTTTTTGCATTGGCGCGAGCAGGCAGTTCAGTACCCGCGCCAATGGGGAAAATACTTCAAAGAGGCCGCTAGCGGCTGGCGCTTCCTTCCAAACATTTCACACTCGCGCTGTACTCAATTTAAGGAATGTTTTTTAAAAATAAATGGCGGAATTTTCGTCCTAACTAATCCAAGAACTAATATCTATCTTGAGTTGGGAGGTTTGGCTACGGATTTCCATAGAGAGGAAGTGGTTTGCCACCTCTCATGGAAGCTTATAGGGATCCCAAATCCTCTTCCTCTTATAGGGATCCCAACTCCTTTTCCTCCATCTATAAAAGCTTGCCCATCTCCATTGCAAGCTAGTCTTCAAGTTCCCAAATTCCCAAGAGCCTTATGCTGCAAGAGCCTCCATAATTCCCTTAAGGCCAATTTCAAGCAAGGAGACTATCGTCAAGATCTGAAGAGAGAGGTTTGTCCCATCCTTGACAGGTTTTTCGAGACGTGTTCTGCTGGCGACCCCCTCCGAAGGAGAATTCAGCGTCAGAACTATGGTTGTAATCTTCCTTTGATTGATTATTAATGAACGACTATTGGTTATGGTTCCACTCTTGTTGTTGTTTATAATGACGAGTTATGTCCTTTCTGACTGACATATAGTTGCATCCACTGGATTTTATGCTTGCGTTTGTTTTGTTTCTCGCATTTGCAGGTGTCCATCACGGATATCGTGGGAATCGTGATCTGCCAGAGCTAAGGAACGGGAGCGCCACCTCTTCTACAACGACTGCGTTGGATTCCAGGTAAGCCTTCATCGCTAGTTGGTTTATTTGCAATTATGAACCTGCGTTATAGTGTGAACGATTGTTGCTAGACCCGGTCTGGGCTAGTAGGGATCGCCTCTATCCGCAGAGGGGATTTACCTCCACAACAAATTGGCGACTCCACTGGGGATCGTTAGCTTGTTGTCGTTCGTTTTATGAGCTATAGACGGAGTCTGAAGTTAGCCAGATAGCCTTCGAAACGCTTTTGCTCTGCAATTACGAAGTAGATCAATGTTGCTTCAGTCAATCTCCAGTTTAGTTTGTAAACTGAACCCTTTGAGCATTGTCTTGTCTTTTTGGTTGATTCTTGATCCTCCTTGCTTGATCAGCTCTTTTGGGCTGGTTCTTTTTGTGAATTTGGGTCTTTGATAGCTTGATCATCACTGGTCTGCTTGTTGGATTGCTTTTTTTATTTTTGACTGGGAAACTCAACTGGCGCGCTTTTCAGCTTGACAGTCGCGCCCATTAGCGCAGGTTGCTTGTGTATTACCCGCGCCAATTCGTCTTTGGTGCTAGTTTCAGCCTCACAGTCGCGCCAATCCTGTGAGCTACTAGGGTTTGCCCAGTTCTGAGCTTCCTGAGCCTGATCTATGTTTGGTCTTGATTTTTCCACTGTTTGAATGTTTTGGAGCCTAGATTGACTAACTGTTACCTTCATCCTTTGGCTGTCTGCCCATTTCCATCGATTTTTCATTTTAGCCCTAGGTCATCTAGGTGTTTTTGTGTGTCGAGCCTTCCTTAGGATTTTTTGGTCTCTTTTGGTTCAGTCAACCTTCTGATTGCTTCTTTGCACTTATTTAGTGGTTTTCTATTGTCTCATTGCGTTGTTTGAGTGATTGTTTCCTTCTTCATTCGAATTTCGCTTCGTCTCGTCTTGGGCCTAGATTACACGGCTCATTTCGAGTCTTTGGGATTCTTTCGCTTTGAGGGACTTTTGGTCGATTTGAGGTCTGATTGTACGTTTGCATTGAGTGAAATTTGCTTGGTTTTTCTCTCTTATCATCATTTCTCGAATTTCCTTTGCATTAGTTTTCATTTTTAGTGCATTTTTCTCTGAAATATTGAAAATAAAAAAAAAAATCTCTTTTGCTTTGAATTAGTTAATGTAAATTAGATCTTTTCGGTGTTATTAGTGATTAGTGACTTTGAACGAAAAGCTTTTAGTTTTCATTAGCTGCATTAGAGTTATCATTGGTTGTTTTCTGTTCATTTCGTTGTTGTGTGAAAAGCTCTCAACTCTCTCATAAGTAGCTTTCATCGAATGAAATGATATACTGTGGCATATAGATTGCATTTAGGATATTTTGAGACATTACATTCGCTAGGGCCTAAAAAATGAAACGTAATTGAAGATAAAATTTAAAATTTACTCAATTTACACTAAGGCAGCATTGAAATCTAACGAAACACATTTAGAGGTCTAGGCTAGAGACGTGTTCCGGCGTCTTTAAACCTAGTAGTTGTCATTCGCCTCTTGGCTTTAGACAACGCTAGTACAGACTTGTGCTCCCCGTACCGTCGCGTATATAAAGGGAGACCCCACTAGGTTTCAATCCTTTATCCATAGGAAGCCGAGTCTGCCGCCCTATACCCGTGATACACCGAACAGAGCATTCGGGGAGATTTCCTGCACGTACGGAAAGTCCTTGGTTGATTTCTCTTTCATTTTGAAACCAAGGTGTATATTGCAGTTCACGGTTATTTGGTACACCCTTTGCCTAGTATTCCCGAGTAGTCATTTTGATCCTATCTGACTCCCTAAATTTGAAAGGATCACCAAGCGCTTGTCCTTTCACGCTTGTGTCAAATCTGAAAGAGATAGAGTCACCTTTTCAACCGTTTCTCGACTCTTAAAACATGAAACGGTGAAGTTTCTTATTTTTCAATGTGGTAAAAAATTAATCACCCACGATCACACGCCCTGTTAGATTTTTCTTGTCAGTCGTTTGATTGTGTGTCTTGACTCTTTTTCAGCCCATGTGCGTGTTTGATCTTTTTCTCTTGTCGTTACTACCACAGTGGCAGAACCCTCGGTTTCGTCTACTGGTAGTCCTTATATGGACGATTCATCAAAGGTTTCCCAATCCTCTGCTGAACCACAGCAGCCCATTGTTTCTGAGTTTCCTGACGGGGGACCGGTTCTTTCTGAGCAACCCTTTGGGGGACCAGTTGAGTTCAATTGGCCCTTTTCCGACCCTTGGTCTGAATTAAGAGTAGGGGCGGAGTTCCTTTTTCTTACATCGGGTTCACCTTTTATAGTTGTTGTTTTTCCTCCTAGTCCTCGTCGTCTATTACGAGATCTAGCGGCAGGCTCAAACATGAGTGATTCCAGTGAGGAAATCCCAACGTCTGGTGAAGACTATCAGCTCTTCCCACGAAGATTATTTCCAGGAGACAACTCTGAACCAGCCATTATGTCATCATCCGATCTCTCATTGCCAGCAGGGTATAGATCCTTGGGTCAGATCATTTCCGTCGCAGCCTCTATGGGAGTGTCAGCTCCTTCTACGAGGTTGGTTGCTCCTTCATTGGGGATGTCTCCTCAGACACCTGTCACTTCTGTACCCGCTCGACCCACTGTCTGTGTGGCCGCCTTTGCACCCGCTGTCACGGCACCCTCCGCGAGGGCTATGCCGCCTCCTGAAGACGTTTATATAGCCACTGTTATGCCGGAGAACATTTCTCCGGAGGAGTATCGGTTGTCCCTACATCAACCGAACCCCGAGGTTGGACCATCCGCCCAATATCCCAACCGCTCTTATTTTTCGCACTATGCACAGGATGGTACACCCGTGTATGCTTTTCCAGGTCAGTATGATGAGCACGGGGACATTTTACGTCTACCCGCTCCTAAGGCTCACCTCCATGCTCAAGGTTTTCCTTATAACCAGGCTTATAACCCACAAGGGCAACCTTTCCAAGGCAAACCTTCAGGCCAACCTGGCTATCCTTATGACCCACAAGGGCAGCCCGTGCAAGGCTATCCTGCGGGCCAGCAAGGGCCATCGTACGATCTGCAAGGACAGTATTACAACCCTTCCTGTCAACCTGTGCAGCCTCAGCTGGGGTACCAACCGGGGCCGGTATATGGTCCTGGGGGGAAATTCCAACCTTCTCAACCCATGCAACCTCAGTATCTTGTTAATCCAAACGTTGCACACCAGTCAGGACCATCTTATGGTCCTGCTGCAGGTCAACCCGGTTACCAGCCACCACCTGGCTCCATTCCTCCACTAGGCCAACCGGTCTATCCAGCACAACCTGGTGTTCCGCCTCCAGGCCAACCGGTTCATCCGGTACAACCTGGTGCTTCTCAACAGCCAGGTCAACCTGCACAATCGGCACAACCTGTTTATCCGGGTCAACCTGTTAACCCAGGACAGCCCGCATAGCCAGGTCAACCTGCCCATCCTATCAACCCTGCACAACAGCCGACTTATTCGATGCCGCAACCGAATCCACCGTTGCACCCTAATTATCAGGCTCCGCAGGGTTCCACCTACCAGCAGCCCACTCAACCTCAGGGCGGCTACTATTTTCATGGTCAATACCGACCGAATTATAGCCAGCCCCAAGGGTCTAATTATCGTCCTCAACAACCCGGTTATACCTATACTCAGCAGCCGAATCCAAATGCTGCTTACACAGGGCCGACTCCTAACCAGGGCCCATACTCTGGTTATCAACCCCCGTACGCTGGTTACCAGCAGCCGAATCAAGCTGGTTATAACACCTATACCCCCTACGGTCAGAATCCTGCTGGACAGAACCCATGGGGGCAAGGATATTCCCAACCAGCATGGAGTACAGGTACTGGTCCTTACCCAGGGCCAGGTATGCCGTCTAATCCACCATTGACGTTCCTGGCTACCTTGGAGTTACCGGATGTTTCAAAATTAACGAATGATCCAATACTGCATAATCCTTATTGGCCTCTGGTTCCCACCAAGGTGCCCGCAGATTGCCCCAAGTTTGAGGGTAAAGCTGGGGAGGACCCCCAAGCTCATGTGATGACCTACCATCTTTGGTGTTCGTCCAACTCTTGGGTGGATGATTCAGTTCGTCTACGCCTCTTCCAGCGCACTTTGACTGGCGCTGCAGCTAAGTGGTATATCGAGTTACCCCATGGCATCTTTCAAGATTTCAATACCTTAGCCATGGCTTTTCTGACTCATTTTCAGTTACTGGTTCGTTACGAAGCCAGGACGCACCTCCTGACTTCTTTGAAGCAGGACAAAGCCACCCACATTTATGATCACATTCATGAGTGGCGACGTCGTCGTAGACTGATCAAGTTCCATATACCTGATCAGATACTAACTCATTGGTTCACACCTCCTTTGTTAACAAAATCGCCCAAGATATTGCTATGGGAGCGTGTGTGATTGAAGAACAAGCCATAGCGCGTGCCCAATATCTGGATCTTGTATACTCACAGTCTGGCACACTGTATGATATTTTGCTTGATGCTCCATGGTCTGGAACCTCTAAAGCTCCACCTACCCCTGCGGTGGATGGTGTTATTGGTTTCGTGTCTCATAATTTGAATAAATCTTCGAATGGGAAGCAGAAGTCCAATTCATCCAATAATTCTGCTCCTCCCGCCCCTACCAATTCTGGCAAAACTGTGGAGGTTAACGCCGTTCAGGCCAATCCTGTGGAGAAAACCTCCAAGGGGAAAAGAAGGGCAAAGGTAAATCCAAATCCGATGCCCCAAAACCAGAGTCCAAACCTCATACTGAGGATGGTTCTCAACGTAAACTAAAGTACCCCTGCCTCATTTGTGAAGGAGACCATTATACCAAGGATTGTCCACGACGGTCCGAAGTTAGTCAACTTCTCAAAGGCTCCAAAGGGACTCCGGCAGTTCTTAAATAACCATTCCCATCTCAGCAAACCCAGATGGTTGAACAACCTTCGCCATCTGCACCATTTGGGTCCCAAGTTTTTATGATGAATGGTGCTGCACCTATCTCTATTGCCACATGTTCGAAGGATTACAACAAATCGCGGCAGGCACCTGGGAAGGCAGTTGCGGATGGACCACCTCCCCCACCTTTCTCTGGTTCGTTGGAAATTGAGAAGCCTACCCCTGAACCTGTTGTGAAGCCACCTTCAAAAGGTATTCTTCGAAGATCTTCTTACAATCCGAATGCCCGTGCCGCTCAGCACTACAGTATTGTTGAGGATTTGGCACAGGCACCTTCTGCTATGTCTGCACTAGAAGTTCTTCAAATTTTTCCTTCGCAACGGAAGGCTTTGCTGTCTGCGATCGGTGGCACTGATCCCGCCGATTCAAGCCTTCTCACCTTCGACTTAGAGAATTTCACCCCCCGACTTCCACATCAGATCGCTCTTGTTATTCAAGTCGGGATTAATGGTCTTAACATCCATAGGGCCATTGTGGATGAAGGTGCTTCTACCTGTGTCATGTCGTCCGCTTGCTGGAAGGCCATTGGCTCTCCAGCCCTTTCATCATCTCCCAATGCCCTAGAGGCATTCGATGGTCGGGAATCCAAACCCCTGGGTGTTCTCGAGAGTTTAGCGATCACTTTACAGGGGAAGACTGTCAATGTAGAAGTAGAAGTGGTTGATGCCAAGCTCAACTACAATATACTTCTCGGCCGCAGCTGGACTCATGCCATGCTATGTGTGCCATCCACCATTTTTCGACTCCTTAAGTTCCCTCACGAGGGAAAAATCGTTACGGTGGATCAGTTGTCCTTCTTCACCTCCACCTCCGAGAACAACGTTCCATACGTGGATCAGATCCCAAATCCCCCTGACAGTGTAGGACCCGGTCTCTTCAAAGACCCCATCCTCATGGGTATTTTTCCCGCACCACCACCGCACACCGCTCAAGTTAATATGATCTCCAGGTCTGAAGACCCATGGCTCATCCCTACGCCTGAGCAGGTGCTTGAGTTTGGAGAATCAATGCCTTTGACTCCAGTAGATATTAGCTACTGTGAAATTGTTGCTGCATCTGATCCTCCCCCTCCTCAGCATGCTCCTTCGAGCATGGATCTCGACATCTATTCTCAATCCCCTTGGCTTGGCGAGGCTGACTCATCGGATCCTCTTAAAGATATTTTTCCTTCTGATGAAGCCCTTATTGAAACCATGTCTCTTGAGGAACTGCCTTGGGGCGATGGACATCATCGTTCCTCCTTTATGCCCAGCCTGGGGGCAATGTCAGATTGTCTAGAGCGTTTTGCATCTCAGGTTCCCACTCCCCCTCTCCAAACGCCCGTCTTGATGCATGAGATTCTTTCGGAGGGAAACCTGACTAATATCACTCAAACCATCCCGATCAACATCTCCGTTAAACTGGGGATCTTTGAGAACATACACGTGGGAGTGACTTGTTCTCCTGATGAGATACAGGTCTATACTGATCTTTTTAAAGAATTCAGAGATGTGTTCACCTGGTCCTACGAGGAAATGCCTGGGATCGATCCCAGTATCGTAGTGCATAAGATTCCAACCTACCCTGGTGCGAAGCCCGTGCGCCAACTCTTACGCCCAGTGCATCCTCGCAAAGCCACTGCAATTAAGGCAGAAGTTGAAAAACTTCTGAACGCGGGCTTTATTTATCCCATCCCCCTTACAGAATGGGTTTCCAACATTATCCCTATCGATAAAAAGCAGGGTACTATTAGGGTCTGTGTTGATTACCGCGACATCAATCGCGCATGTCCAAAGGATAACTATCCCACTATGTTCATAGACCAAATCATTGACGAATGTGCCGGAAGTGAGATTTATTCCTTGATGGACGGTTTCTCGGGGTATAATCAGATCAATATTTTACCTGAGGATCAACACAAGACTGCATTCATCTGTCCATGGGGTACTTTTGCGTATAAAAAGCTCCCGTTCGGCTTGAAGAATGTTGGAGCCACTTTCCAGCGTGCGATGTCTTACGCTTTCCATGACATATGCCATATCGTTCAGCCTTATCTGGACGACTTTCCAGCTCATTCAGCTAGGCGAGAGGACCACCCTGAACACCTCCGCTAGATTTTCCTTCGCTGTAGGCGCTACAATATTAGGCTTAATCATCATAAATGCGTCTTTTGCGTAGATTCTAGCCGTCTTTTGGGATTCATAGTCTCCAAAGATGGAATTCGCCTTGACCCTTTAAAGGTCGAGGCTATCATCAATCTCCCATCACCCTCCTCGTTATATCAGTTACAGAGTTTGCAGGGAAAAGCAAACTTCCTTCGACGCTTTATCTCGAACTACGTGGAGGTAGCCAAAGGATTCATGCGCCTATTAAAGCAGAACGTTCCCTTCCATTGGGACGAAATTGCTCAACAATCCTTTAAGAAGCTGAAGACGTTACTTGTTAATGCTCCCTTGCTTCAGCCTCCTAACTATCACCGTGATTTCACTTTGTATCTCGCCGCCGCGTTTAGCACCATAGCGATGGTTCTGGTGCAGCATGACGATGATGGAAATGAACATGTCGTTTATTATCTGTCACGGAACCTTCTCGACACAGAAACGCGTTATGCTCACGTCGAGAAGTTGGCGTTAGCCGCAGTACACGTTGTGCAACATTTTAGCCATTACATCCTGTTGCGTACGATAACAGTGGTTTCAGATTGCAACCCCATGACATATATTCTCTCTCGACAATTACTGGGGGCAAATACTCCAAATGGATTGTTATCCTGCAGGAGTTTGACTTAGAGTTCACTACTGCTAAGTCAACCAAATCACTTGTTTTCGCGGATCTTATATGCTCACTCCCGACAGACTCCACTCATTCACACTCCAAGGATCATATCCCGGACGAAACTCTTTTCCTTATCAGTACTCGCGACCCTTGGTATGGCGACATAATTGTGTATCTTCAGACCTCCACATTTTGGTCCGAGTTGACTAAAGATGCCCGACATCGAATTCGGCATCAGTCTCAACCCTACCGCATCGTAGGAGATACCTTATACCGCGTTCGAGTAGATTCGGTGCTCCGTCGGTGCCTCACCTTGGAAGAGGCTAAAAGGGTCCTAAATGACTGCCACAGTGGTGCCTGTGGTGGACATATGTTCGGATATGCCACTGCCCAGAAAATTCTGTGAGCAGGTTACTTCTGGCCGTCCATATTCAAAGACTGTATCGTTGCAGTCCGTAAATGCCACACGTGCCAGGTGTTTCAGCGCAAGATGCGTGCACCGCCTCTCCCTTTGCATCTTGTTATTACCGTCGACCCTTTTGCAAAATGGGACGTGGATTTTATGACGTGTAACCCTCATTCGGCCGGGGGGCATGCGTATATAATAGTCGTTGTCGACTACTTCACCAAGTGGGCCGAAGCGATGCCTACACTAGCTGCCGACGGTAAGACAGCTGCCCAATTCATCTTCAACCACATCATTGCACGTTTTGGGGTCCCTCAAGCCATCATTACTGACCATGGTACTCATTTCCGAGATTATATGATGGCCAAGCTGACTTCAATATTGGGCTTACACCACGATAGCTCAACGCCATATTACCCTCAGGCAAATGGACAGGTTGAAGCAATGAACAAGGTTCTGGTCACTATGCTTCAACGAACAGTTAGTATTCACAAATCCAATTGGCATCTCCAACTGTTCTCAGCTCTATGGGCATACCGGATGTCTGCAAAGAGTGCAACTGGATTCACACCATTTCAATTGGTGTATGGTCTGGAAGCAACTCTTCCGATTGAATGCGAGATTCCTTCTTTGAAATTCACTGTGGAACTTCTACCCGATACTTCTGTTGAGAAGAGCGTCTTTTTTATCTGGAACGGTTAGATGAAACCCGCCGCTTAGCTGCTTTAGTCATTGAAGCACAAAAGAAGCGGGTCAAATCTCACTTTGATCAATCAGTTTCTCCACGTTCCTTTATTGAAGGGGACCTCGTCCTCCTATACGATCAAGCGCATGACAAGCTTGGGGCCAGTAAGTTCCAACCTATGTGACATGGGCCCTACATAGTAAAACGCATTTTGAAAAATGGGGCTTATGAGCTTATAGATTATGAAGGAGTTCCACTGGCGCAACCCAGAAATGGGTTGTACCTTAAAAAATACTATGCCTGAAGTGATTTTTTGTGTGGTGTGTGTACATAGGTGTGTATTTTTCATTTGTGTGCATGTGTGGTGTGGTGTGCAATGTAAGCATCTTTCTGCTGATCGGGTCTTCCTGATTGTGCAAATGTCCATCAATCCGTTTGTTGGTTTCGCGGATGGTGCCTCCCGCAGTACCAGGAATCTGTCTTCAGTAGCCTGGGTAATCTACGATCCTACTGGTGATTTGGTCAACCTGCAAGGTGTGTGTCTGGGACGTGCTACAAATAATATCGCGGAATATAGTGTTGTATTAGAATTATTAACTGAGGTTGTAAACCTTGGTATCCATGAATTACTTGTGTATCTAGACTCACAACTTGTAGTATTACAACTTAATGGTCATTATTCAGTCAGAAACCCATCCATTTTACGTCTATATCTGCGTATTCATTTGCTAGAAAGAAATTTTGACTATATCACATATCAACATATACCCAGGCACATGAATAAATTAACAGATGCAGTGGCTAATTTGGTTTTAGATAGACATTTGCGCAATTTGTAAAACAACATCACATGTAAAAAGAAAGATCCATCCAAAAATAGATATGTAGATATATAGATATCGAAATGTTTACATAGTGTGCGTCGCATAAAATCAAAAAATGTACATGTTCACCTTAATACATCCGGAGACGACATGTCTCTCAAAAATATGCATGAAACAAACCCTAGGTGTCTAATCTGCGTGGTGCTCATGATAACAAGCCACAACACACACTAGTCGTCTCAAGATGAGGTAGAGGCGACTAGGCACTCCCACCGTATGTCTCTGGTATGCTAGTGGGACATCTTCCAGCCGGGCATAGTCTGGAATCCCCTGAGATCCCCTCGAGGTTCTGGACCAACTCTCCTCCCTCAGCACCGTCTGCCTGAGGGTCAGCTGCGGGCTGAGTTCTCCGTGAAATGGGAGACATACCGGCTGGTCTCTCTGGGCCGACATCTGCATGTACATATAACTGCTATTAGAACGGACATGTATTAACAAAAAAAATCATAAATGCATAAAATCAAAAAGATGATCTTACCCAACTCCTCGTCCCAATCATCTCCCTCCGGGAGTGGAAGTCCTGGATCACCAGTGAAATCGGTTCTTGCATATGGCCAGTCTTCGACTACGATCAACTGACGCCGTAGCCACCCAAAAAACTCTGGCCTCCAGGACATCTGTTGGCCCCCTCCCGCTCTGGGCATCAGTTCTACCCATCGAGCCATTCTCGACTCTCGTGGTATCGGCTCAGCTACTATGGCCCCTTGGCCTTGGAAAATTGGTAGTCGTTCCAAAATGAACGATACCAGGATAGAATCGTAGCCAAACTGTTTCAGTTTGGCTTGTTTGCATTTTGTCAGCTGCCTCTTCATGTTGACTGTCACTGTTGTGGCCCAGTCAAATAGTGTAGGACTCATACACTCGGAGGCGATTATGAGTTGGGCTTTGGTGGCTTCATGCAGAGCCTGCGCTCCTGCAGCATTGTAATGGTGTGAAGCACTACTCTGAGTGCTAGATCCTCGATAGTGTGAATGTCTACCTTTCCGCTTCCAGATCCGGTTTGTGCCCCTGGGCACACCCTCGCCATTACCTACTCCATATTTTCACCAAATGGTCTACTCCCTGTCAATATGGGCACCGAACCTCAGCGCGACAGTCCGGTTATGAAGTATACGTCAGAAACCTCCAGTTCCAATACTTGATCCTGCAGCTTGAATGCTTGTTCATCTACATCCCAAATATTGATCAGGTACTATAGAAGCTCAGGTTGAGCTCGTAAACAAGGTGTCAGGAAGAATTTCTTTAGCCCACTATTTCTAAGGGCATTCATACAAGTTTCATTCTCCATGGCTAATTCATCCTCTTCCCCATGCTCCCGTTCTCTCCATTCAATCACCATTTTGCTCGGTTGCCTGCATCAACATGATCAAAACCCTTGATTATATCTCTTTCATGCTTAAAAATTCACTTAAATCACTCACAATTCAGACATTTTGGGCGAAAAATTCGGTTCCGCCGTTGGCGCGGGCCCTGTGTATATAAAAGCCCATTGGCGCAAGTCCGTGCCCGATACCCGCGCCAATGGGCGGAGCCCTAAATTCTTAAAATCCTTCCACATAAATCTAATGAGCAATGGGAACTATGAAAAAATGGATTAAAATGAAGTACAGGGAAGCGCCTCTTACCTGGAACAGACAGGAATCTGAATGGTAGCCCGGATCAGTCGCAATCGCCGTCAGAAGTAAATAGTAAAAGTAATTTTGTTTTTACCATTTGACACTTACTTATAACTTTTTGAACTCTAATTAGGTTTAAAAAGTCATTTTTATTAATGTTTTAATATATTTTGTCGAAAATGGATTTTACACTTGCCTCTGTGTGTAGCAACAGGTTTGTACGCGACTTAAACGGTGAAACGAGTTGTATTTTATACTTTTTCGGACTCGGTAAAAACATCAAAAAGTCACTTTGGAGTCATCTTTTAGCTCTTTTTTGACTCTATAAACATGAAAATATTGCCGAGGCCCTTGTCGTTTCGATCTCGTTAAAGTGGTTGTGAATCGACATCTACCCAGTATACGTTTACCCCTTTTTCGGGCTGGGATGGATTATTTACGAAAAAGGAATACCCTATCCTATTGCGACTAGGAGGTTTTCTCAGATATTTTTTTCTACCTTTTCGGGTCTGAGAAACTATTTACGAAAAGGGACCTATGGAGTTTACTTTTCAGCTGTCTTTTCAAACTCTCTAAACATGAAAAGACACCGAGTTCTTCTTGTGTCAGACTCGTTAAACCCTGATGACATCGGATTCAGTCGAAATTACGTTATTCGAGTCGCTCCTTCCTAGGGCTCGTTAAATGTACTAGGATGGACTTATATCACAAGCATATGCTATCCCCTTCAAGCTTGTTATCAAAAATAATTTGGGTACTCGCCAGAAATGGCGGGGGGAAAAAATGGAACCAGCATCATTGTCGTGTCGGCAGTATGTCGCTCTTGAACATGGAACTTGTCTGCATTCGTGTCAGGTTGGGGACATCTCATCTCGTTTTTCACTTGCCTCCGTGGGTTTGGATAATCCCTTTTGACCTCTCATCTGTTCTTTGCCTCGTTGCCATGACCTCTGATCCATTGATTTCAAATGCTGCCAAATCCACTGTCGTGTCATTCATATGTTCAAGAGAAGTTGACCTCTGCAATATTCAACCTTCCTCTGATTCTCATCTGATCATGATTCACAAAACATTATGTCCCTCTGTCTCGCGTCGATGATGTGGGAAACATTATGGCCCACCTTCGATCAAGGTCACTTCCTGTCGAATTCAGCTCATTATCCAGGAAGATGATCTAGAGACTCCCTTCTGGTGCCTTGGAGCCTGCATGCCTCAATGGCAGGTTCTTCGCATTCGACACAAGGTTTTCATCATTGGCCTCCGATCGATTGATTCTATGGGTGTTCGACGCCAGTTCATTGATTCACATACCATAGATTGTACCTGTAGTACCTTGAGGGCCATCGTCATTATTGGTGGTATCTCTCACGTCTGTTAACAGCTTCCATCATTGGCTGGTAATCAGACGATGTTCTCGCATGTTCAACTTCAGCTCACATATTCGCATGCTTGAACTTGTACTTTGTTCGGGTCGAGATGGAGCGCAAGACCCTGGATTATGTCTGTTGTAATCAAGGTTGCGATTTTGTGGATTATTATGATTATTTACATGACTCACTTACTGGATGGCTGCGACCATACCTGATTCTATTTATCGATCCTCACTGGATGGCTGCGCCCATACCACATATATATCATGTATCTAAGATATCAGTTGTATTTCTCCACGCAGGTTTTCCAACGGCGGAGTTTTCAGTTGGACACGTTCTCGTAAAGCATTTCACCCCTCTCTCTCTCTCGGGCCTCATGCTTTAGGGGGCATCTGTTACACAGTAATTTTTCACCGTCCCTACAATCCCCGTCCCGCACATTGGAGGGCTCATTTTGTGACCTGTGAGCAGATACAAAACTTGAAACCACTTTCATGACATCCCTCTGAACAAGAGCTTTCATTGCCCTGAAGACATCTCCTTGTGAAAAACCCTAAAAATGGCCCTTTTTGCATTGGCGCGAGCAGGCAGTTTAGTACCCGCGCAAATGGGGAAAATACTTCAAAGAGGCCGTGCCAGTTGGCGCTCTGTTCCAGAGTCACACTCGCGCCAGCCAATTTAAGGAATGTTTTTTAAAAATAAATGGTGGAAGTTTCGTCCTAACTGATCCAAGAACTGATATCTATCTTGAGTTGGGAGGTTTGGCTACGGATTTCCATGGAGAGGAAGTGGTTTGCCACCTCTCATGGAAGCTTCCTTGATGATAGGGCCAATTCCATAATTATAGGGATCCCAACTCCTCTTCCTCCATCTATAAAAGCTTGCCCATCTCCATTGCAAGCTAGTCTTCAAGTTCCCAAATTCCCAAGAACCTTATGCTGCAAGAGCCTCCATAATTCCCTTAAGGCCAATTTCAAGCAAGGAGACTATCATCAAGAGCTTAAGAGAGAGGTTTTTCCCATCCTTGATAGGCTTTTCGAGACGTGTTCTGCTGGCGACCCCCTCCGAAGGAGAGTTCAGCGTCAGAACTATGGTTGTAACTTTCCTTTGATTGATTATTAATGAACGACTATTGGTTATGGTTCCACTCTTGTTGTTGTTTATAATGACGAGTTATGTCCTTTCTGACTGACATATAGTTGCATCCACTGGATTTTACGCTTGTGTTTTTTTTGTTTCTCGCATGTGCAGGTGTCCATCACGGAGATCGTGGGGATCGTGATCTGCCAGAGCTAAGTAACGGGAGCACCACCTCTTCTACAATGATTGCGTTGGATTCCAAGTAAGCCTTCATCGCTAGTTGGTTTATTTGCAATTAGGAACCTGCGCTATAGCGTGAACGATTGTTGCTAGACCCGGTCTGGGCTAGTAGGGATCGCCTCTGTCCGCAGAGGGGATTTACCTCCACAACACTATGACATATATTATATACAGATAGTTGGGGTTTTTAGCTTCAGGCTTTCCCATTAAAACACTGTGTTCATATGTGCTTATTTTTATGGTTTCAATGTGTGCATGCAATTGAATTTATTTCCGCATGTGATGATCAATAGTAGAAGAGATTATGTATTGTGCATGAAGTTAAAATAGTGTGTGATCAGGAGAATCTTGGATGTATAACGCATTAGTTATATAATTTCTACATTATCATCATTTTACTTTCTTGTTTATGTGATTGTTGGTTGATATTGGGGATAGAAAGTAAAGTTGCATCAAGCATAGAACATCTACAAAAATTTACATGGTATCAGAGCTGAGGTGAAGATAAATCCCAAGTTTGTAGAAATCACCGAATAAGAGCATGGGTACCTCAAACTACAATGGCTTTAAAGCTGATGACAAATTGATTGGGAAAGAAGACTTCCATGCCTGGAAGATGACTTTGGATCTTATGTTGGAAGACCAATATGTCATGGACTATGTGCAGGGTAAAATCCAAGAGCCTCCATCCATTGCACCTGCTGCCACCAAGTCAAAGTATAAGAAGGGGGAAATCAAAGCAAAGCTAATGATCTGCGATTCAATTCACAAGAGTCTGTTAGCCTACATATCTGAGCTACACACATCCAAGGAGATGTATGATAATTTGGTCAACATGTTCAAGGCCAACAATGCAAATCAAGTCCTATTCTTTAAGAATCAACTGAAGAATATGAACAATGGCATTGATGAATCCATTCAATCCCATTTTCTGAAGTTGACTGAAACCAAAAGTAATCTTCTGGCTATTTGGGGGACAATAGTTGATAGAGAGATGGTTTTCACCGCACTTGGAGGTCTCTCATCCGAATGGCATGCTACCATTCTCAATAAAAATGTGATACCTAATTTTGAAGAAGTACTATCGAGATGCATACAAGAAGAGACAAGGATGAAGGAATATGAAAACTTGAAGGAAATGTTGCATTCACTGCTCGTACTAAGAAGAAGAACTTTGGTGGTCTGGGGAACAAAGGAAGAGCAGAGGCCCAAAAAAAGAAAGGAAAATGTTACACATGTCATAAGACCGACCACTATGCTAGAGAATTCCCTTTCAATAAGTATTCTCCTGATGATGATGACAACACAACAACCAGAGGAATGGAAATCAAAGGAACAACAGGTTCAAAGGAAAGAGGAAGACTCCCTCTGGTGGAAATGGGCAACCTTAAAAAAGGTCGAGAAATTCTAGGTATGAGGAATCAAATGTTGTTGATGATAAAAGAAATGAATTCATTCTTTTATCTTCCCTCTCTATTGCATCTCCACCCAACACTATGGATGTCTGGTTGATAGAGTGGTGCCTCAAGGCACATCACTGGGTTCAAGGAAGAACATTTTGATATGGTTGAGAAGGATGTTAATCTGAAATTATCCTTGGAGATAATGCCACATATCCCGTGAAAGGGACAGGGACTGTGACCCTCCACTTGTCTCAAGGTTAGGTCCTCTGCCTGCAATATGTACTATATGTACCTGATTTGAAGAATAACCATGTGTCTATTTCGGCCATGGAAGACAAAGGTTTCAATGTGGCATTAATTGATGTAAGGTGTGCATTTGGAAGAAGAGTTTCAAGGAAGCTATCATGATTGGGTTTAGAGTTGATACACCCTACCAGGTTGGAGGAAGTCCAGTAGGAGCGATGACATGTGATACTATCCCACAGACCAATAATGGCACTAAATATGAGACGAACGAGTTCAAGAAATTTTGCAGAGAATTTGGTGTCAAGAGGGAGAGCACAACTGTCTATACTCCTGAGCAGAATGGAATTGCTAAAAGAAAGAACAAGACCATTGTGGAAGTTTCTTGTGCCATGCTATGTGACCAAGGTCTACTGATGTTTTTGTGGGGAGAAGCTGCGAACACTGCTATGTACATACAAAACCGATGCCCACATTCCACTTTGAACTCTGAAAATCCTGAAGAGGTTTTCTCTGGTAAGAAACCTGGTGTCTCACATTTTAGAGTTTTTAAATGTCCTGTTTATTTTCATGTACCAAAGGAAAAGAGGAGCAAGCTGGATGCTTCTGGGAAGAACAGAATTTTTGTGGGCTATAGCGAAACTTCGAAGGCCTATAGAGTCTATGTGCCTGATCAAAGAGAAGTGGAGATATGCCACGATCTTACCTTTGACGAAGATGCTTCCCTGAGGAAAGTAATCAATCTTCTGAGATCTGAGGAAGATCATGAAGCAAGGCCTGGAAATTAAGAAGAATCAAAGGATGATATGATGCCCGATGTTGAAGGACTGATGGACCCTATTGATCCACCTCCTTCAATGAGGAAAATACCATCATGGCTCAGGGACACTCTCGAGGATGTCGAGAATCATGTGGCCCCAAGGGGGACATTCTATGAAATCAAGAAATCGAATAGATACCAAGGGTATCTAGCAGCCACGAGTACTATCATACAATATGAGTCTGGGTCCTTTGAGGAAGCCGTAAAGCATCAAGTCTGGAAGGATGCTATGCACGAAGAATATGAGTCCATTATGAAGAATGATTTCTGGGATGTGGTTCCAAGACTGAAGGACAAAGAAGTTGTCACTTTGAAATGGCTCTATAACATCAAGCATGGATCTGATGGCAGTGATGAAAAGTTCAAGGAAAGATTCATTTCCCGTGGCTTCTCTCAAAAGGAAGGCGTAGACTATGATGACATATTTTCACTTGTGGCCCAATATACCACCATCCAATCTATCATAGCCCTTGCTACTACGCAAGGATGGAATCTTCATCAGATGGATGTGAAGACCGCATTTTTGCATGGTGCGATAAAGGAAGAGGTGTATGTGGAGCAACCTCTAGGGTTTGAAGTCCAGGATCAGGACACCCATGTTTGGAGGTTTAAGAATTCCCTTTATGGGTTGAAGCAAGAACCCAGATCTTGGTACGAGAGGATAGATAGCTACCTAATGAAGCTGGGCTTCACTCATAGTAATGTTGATCAGAACCTTTACTTCAAGGTTGATAGAGAAAAGCCTCTCATTCTGGTGTTGTATGCAGACAACCTCTTCCTAACAGGTGCTGACCCTCTCATTCATCAGTGCAAGAGGGAGTTCGCTGCTGAGTTCGAGATGAAGGACCTAGGACTAATGCATTACTTCCTAGGCCTAGAGGTCTGGAAGAGATCTGGCAATATTTTCCTTTCTCAAGGAAAATATATTGTGAAGCTTCTGGAAAGATTTGGTATGGTGGACTTTAAGTTCATGTTGACTCTGATGGAGCTCAACTTTAAGAAGTTGAATGGCAACGCTGCTAGGCCCGTGCTAGAAAATCCTACAGAGTATCGTCAACTCGTATGGGCCCTGATGTTCTTAGTGAACACCCATCCATACGTATTTTGTTCAGTGAACACTTTTAGTCAACACGTGGTTGATTCTCATAATATTCACTGGGTTGGTGCCAAAAAACTCTTGAGATATCTTTGGGGCACGATAGACCATGGGTTGAGATACATTGTGGGAGCATGAAACTCCATGGATATACTAATGTTGTTTAGGCTGGCAATGTGGTGGATCGCAAGAACACATCTGGATGCTGCTTCACACATAGGTCTACTTCAAGTAGGAAGCAGAAGTCAGTAGCCTTGAGCAACGCTGAGGCCAAATACATTGCAACATATATGGCCTGTTGTGAAGTCACTTGGTTTTGAAAGCACTTCAGTGAGTTTTTTGAGCATGTGCTAGATGCCACCGTTATCCTTTGTGATAACCAAAGGAGGATTCATTTGTCAAAGAATTCTGTGTTCCACAATCGATCCAAGCATGTTGATGGCTGGTACCACTTTACCCGGGATATGGTACAGTGAGGAGCCGTAAGGCTTGATCATATAGGAATGGATGACCAGGTGGTGGACACTCTCACAAAGCCCCTGGGGAAGGTCAAATTCCTAAACTTCCATGAGAATCTTGGAATCGTGGAACGACCCTATTCTGAGGGTCATGTTGGACGATGAGCTCTTGGAGCTCTGGGGGGCTTTGGGGATAGCTTCTCAGAGCTATAAGCATATGCGGGGCTAGGCTTGCCGAACCTTTTGGTGCTTCTACCCCACTATTATGATGTTGAATTGGTTAACCTCTCATTATCTATGCCCGGTATGCATCCTACCCATTGAGTCCCGGACTCATGGGAACATTAAGGGAATTTTGAGGTCTAAAACGGGCCTCCTAAGAAAAATGTACAATAAAAATCAACTTTATAAGAACCAATAGGATTCAAGATGATGATGTCAACCATGGGGGATGATATAGCAATTTTTAAGTAAAAGGGTAAAAAGATTAAAAAATAATAAAATAATAAAACTGCTTTTTCAACTCGTATTTTCAACTTATCTCCAAAAGTTTTTGCTCAAATTTTGAGTGGGAGTACTCGTTGGATGAAAATTTTAATTTCTTATCCAACGAGTACCCATGTTGGATACTTTTTATGGACCTTACTACATGGAAAATGAGAAATACATGAAAAAACGTGATTTTTGATGGATCCATCGAAAGTATGCATCCATCAAAAATCACGTGTATTTTGGCTTGACTTCTGTCGATCTACTGGTATGTTCTATCAGCATTTTACTTTCTTGTTTATGTGATTGCTGGTTGATATTGGTGATAAAAAGTAAAGTTGCATCAAGCATAGAAAATCTACAAAAATTTGCAATACCATCTTAAGGGTGTGGTTAGGACTCCAAGCTTATCAGACCCTCAGCTACGGGCATAGAACGTCTAGGTCATGGTTATGGGTTCTTCAACCACAGGCTAAGAGTGTTAAGGTTTAGGGTATCATATATCTATGTATCTATACTCTTCACTTCTTATCAAAAATATTCATTAGTAGGCTTCAGCCAGTGTTAATACATCTCAGTTCTAAGAATAAATTTCCTTCAGCAAAAGTATGTTTATGGTTTTATTGTGCATATGCTAGTTGTTTTCTGCATTATGAAGATATGGATCTATGGATCATTGTACTCTTGTTACTGAATAATTTGATGACGATCTAGAATAATAATTTGTCACCAGAGGGGAGCTTATTCTACTACCCTTCGACTATCAAGCTATCAATCATAATGTCTACCATTGTGTCACTACCCGGAATATCATCATCAATCAACATCAGAGAGCATATCATTAGGGAGCATGCCTTAACCTGTAACCACATCGGGGAGAACATTTCTACCTAGAATCTCATGGGGGAGTTATACCTCTACAACCCCATATCTAGCAATAATATATCCATCCATGTAGGGGAGCCTATCTCGACCCTGGTATCACATCGAGGAACTCACTCTCAACCCGGAATCGTATACAGTTATCTCAACCCATCCTATTTCCTATTGATCTTCCCATCGATGACCCTGAATATTCATGTGGTAGAACACTTGCATAATAGTTGCCTTGGGTTGTACACCCCAAATACACTCTCAACTCATTGGCCAAACGAGGAGCGGTAATACCGACACACCCTTCTTGTGGCTATGATGCCAACTGGGATATACTCTGAAAAGACCAATCATAGGAGAAACATTATCTAACCATATGAATATAGGGGAGCAACATCTCAACCCTATGGGTAAAATATAGGGAATACGCCCTATTTTCTAGATTTCCCTTAACCCTGGGATCCCTTTATCTCAATTCCTCATCCTGGGAGCTCAGACAGGGAGGAAGAGTTGGCTCAGTGTCCTCAATCAGCACTTATCTCATTTGGTATATGTTGATTCTTGTTCATTCAGGACATTAAATCAAGTGTTACGTTAGAACATACATAATCATGTAAATCACAACAAGATAACATAATTATCCTCCCTCTCATGGAGGTTTCAATCACACATGGATACCATAACCATGCTCCCTCTCACAGAGGTGTCAATCATAAGCCTGAGCTTGTCTCGAGCAACTGCACTGTCTCAATAAATGGATAAATCACAGTCCCAAATATATGTATATGGGATTCTCTCTCATCACAGTGTATCCATGTATTATCCAAATCATTCTCAGAAAGCTCTCTAAGGATCTTCTACATCATGCCTCACAGCTATCCTTGCAAGCATCATATTGGGAAAAATACGGAGAGGGGTGGTGAATAAGTATTTTAAAAACTCACTTAAACTTTTCTTTTTCGGAATTGTGTACATGACTTGTATGAAACAAACTAGTGTATGTACACGATTGTTATTAAAAAAACTAACGTATACCCAGTAAACTTATGGTTCAGAAAAATCATCATTTGTTTAAATTAAACATGTGCATCATTGATTCATCAAAATGTTAATAAGTAGTAAACATGTGTAGTAAAAACAAAGTAAACCATCACACATAAGAAACACACATGAACACCAGGATTTAAGGTGGAAACCCAATGTGGGAGAAAACCATCGTTGTTGTCATCTCAGTCTTCAATCTTATTATTATGGAAAACTTCTTACATTCTTGTATTGGTGCAGACTCATACCAGAATGCACGAACTCACCTACTAAAGGCTACAACCTTCACTCGTTATCCAACTCCTACTAGAAAGGAGCTCCAACCCCTTGATCTCATTTACCAGCACCCACTGGAAGGGAGCTTCAACCCCATGATCTGATCACCAGCTACTACTGGCAAGAAGCTTTGAATTCCTCACTAATGGCTCCAACCATCTGCACCATCCATGGACCACGTTTCATAAATTTTAACACTGGATCGCCTGCTTTAACACATCATAACTTGTAGGCTACTTTTCATCAAATTTTCATACTGAACACACTAATATCATTTAAGCCCGATATCAAAACTGAAACTAATAATTGTACTGGCAAACCAATCACTAAAAACAACCACTCAACCAATCAATCATTGTACCAATCAATCACTGAAGCAAACAGTCACTTAACCAATCACCAACTCAAATCAAATAGAACAGTGAGATCATTGTAACCAGAATATCAGAACTGAACCCAAAACACTGCATCAACATACTGACCCAACTGCAACCTTGATCAAAATATATATGCTACTTCACTTAATTCAACCTGCGTGTATACGCGCTTTTCTGAAAAGAAACCTACGTACAGATCTCAACCTACCAAGTTTTAAAAACTTGTTAATCTGAATCAGACACAGAATTGCACACAACCATACTGAAGTATTCTGTTAGATTGCAGATCTCTAAAACTTCATATAGTTAAATGCATCATGGATATCCTTCAACCAATCAAAATTCAATCAATTCAACTTTATACTTTGCTACTAAACACAAATCAACATGAAGACATCATTGACAGACAACAAAAATACAGTAGCATTGATCAGATTGATCAGACATATTTTTCAGTAGCAACCCTACTTTATATACATGCTTTTTATGAAGAAATCTTGCGTGTATACGCGTTTTTACTGAGACCAAAATGTGTATAGATCTGCAAATTTTGACCTATAATTTCTCAACACTTCAGAATTTGGGATAGACCCAGATCATAATATTCAAAGATAAAACATGCATCAAATCATAGATCTATTCAATTTATGAGAAGATCATACAATGGTAAGTCATTTCATATCTCATGATCCTGATCCATTATTGTATTTGTAGGTGCATAATTATTTCAGATCAACTTATAAACTATAGCCCATAAAATGAAAATATACTTCAAATTGAAGTATTAACCAATCACCTTTACTCATGCACACCTTTAGCACTTTGATCTTCACCTCCTTCTATAGTTTGAGCCTTAGCCAATACCATGAGCCAAAACCACAATAGTGTCAGTGTTAATCTTTGACGGGATCAAATAGTTGTTACTACGCTCAATATTGTGGGCTAATACTATGATAAATACCCTTGGTATTTAATAAAAATAGCGCGCCAAAATTACGCGACTTCGCTTCTTCCATCCCGTGTATGTACGTGAGTTTGTCTTATATAACCCGCATATATTTCTTCAAATATTTTCCTTCATATTTTTTTCTCTCTCTGACTTGCAAACCTTTGTCCCCACCTTTTTTCATTTTGTTCCATCAGTGTGTCACCTCTAAACTGATCTAAGAACATCCTGTCAATCATATACATATATTTGTAAAAGTGGTTTGTCATCAAGGACAACATACATCATAATGCCAACAATATCCCCCCTTGGACTTGATGGCAACCTTGTTGGTGTTTGATCACCATAACCTATAGATATATGAAAAACATATCAGTTGATTACCAAATTCAAACACCAAGATAGTCTCTCGCTTTGACATCAAGGGAAAAGGGCGGACCAATGCTCCCCCTGAGCACATGTTGAAGGTTCTAAATTATTTATAGTAAAGTACATGAATCTATGACTCAGTTGAAAATGACCTTACATCAACCACCCAACCAAGTGGGTTTACATACCATCATCTTCCCATCATGGGATTACATATTTGACTCAATCACCCAATCAAGTGGGATTACATATTTTACATAATCAATGACTACATAGAACAATAACTACATCATAGGTCCCCACGTGACCTTTACATAAAATGATAGATATGACATTTATAACCAAGACCAAAGGACCATAACAATGAGAGATCCTCATGACATAAAATAAGGCAATGAAGTATCATCCATGGCAACAACATCATCATCATGTAAACATAGAAGGTCTTCATATATGCATCATCAGTAAAGCACATGAGCATCTTCAGCAGCATCTTAAACATAATTCCAACAATGCATTATTAACATCAAGGCTAATGCTCCCCCTGAACCTGTGCTACATGTTCTCTGCCATATCATCAATTCATGCATCAAAGTATCTTCATCAATAAAAAAAATCATAAATGGCATATTCAACCAACTCCTACAGTGCTCAAAACTAGTTATAAGTAGTAGCTACAAACTTTAATCAACATCTAAATCGGAAATCAGTGACTAAAGCATATCAGAAATTGTTCTTGAGTTAGACCCAAGGTTTTATGTTCAAAGATATATATACAAGTCTGTCTGAATAGAAACTCACGTGCATACACAACTATAGTTGGTAAAAGCTACGTAAATAAATTAAACTTCTGAGGTATTACATGTGCGTGAAGGTATGAGAAAACTTGATCAATAGAAAGATGAGGCAAATCCTACTCCCATATTTTTCCTGAGATATTCAAATGCTTCTTGTGGATGAGGTTTTGTAAATATATCAGCAACTTGTTATTTGGAGGGAACATACTTGAGTTTAACCTTTTTTTCAAGCACTTGTTCTCTTAGAAAATGGTACTTAATTGGAGTGTGCTTGGTTTTGGAATGCATAACCGTATTTTTTGAAATGATAATAACACGTGTATTATCACATAGGATGGAAATAGGTGGAGAACACTTTAATTGAATATCCTGCAATGTTTTCATCATCCAGAGAATTTGTGTGCAACAAGATGCAGCAGCCACATATTCTGCTTCTGCAGTAGATAAGGCAATAGAACTATGTTTCTTGTTGAACCAAGATACCAATTGGCGTCCTAAGTAAAATGCACCTCCGGTCATCCGGTCATCAACATTTCCAGCCCAGTCTGCATCTATGTATGCATGAAGGGTAATATCTACATCTTTAGGATACCATAAGCCAAAGTCTTGAGTTCCTTGTAGATATTTTAATATTCTCTTAATTGTCTGAAGATGTGTTTCCTTTGGATTTTCTTGGAAATGTCCCAACTGCATGCATGATATTTGGTATATTACCTGTTTGATAAAGCAGAATTTCAATCATAGACCTGTATTCTAATAGATTTATTGTGGGAGATTCATCATGTTAGCTGAGGCTACATCATGTCATCATTAGAGTACATATTGGCTTGTAGTCTTCCATCCCATATTTCTTCAGAATTTTCTTGAGATATTTTGTTTATGAGAGAAAAATTCCATATTTTGCTTGTTGTACTTGTAAACCAATAAAATATGTTAGCTCCCCAAGTAAATACATTTCAAATTATTGCTACAAAACAGAAGAAAATTTTTGACTCATAGATTCTTCATTACTCCCAAAGATGATATCATCTACATAAACAACAATAATTAGCAGTTTATCATCATCTATTTTTGTGTACAAGTTTTTTTTTTTGGATCCTTTTGTGAAACCTTGTTGTTGAAGATACTTTTCAAGATGATAATACCATGCCCAAGGGGCTTGTTTTAGCCCATATAAAGCCTATTTTATTTTGCACAAAATATTTTCATCATTTCCTAGAGTGAATCCTTCTAGTTGTTCAATAAACACTTCTTCTTCTATATATCCATTAAGTAATGCATATTTTATGTCCATTTGATAAACTTTGAATGGCGGAAGCTTGAAAATGAAAGAAACATTCTTATGGCTTCAAGTCTGGCTACATGTGCAAATGTTTCTTCAAATTCTATACCTTCTTGTTGAGCATAACCTTTGCAAACAAGTCTAGATTTATTTCTAATGACTTCTCCATTTTCATTCAATTTGTTTTTTAATATCCATTTTGTTCCAATAACATTTTTATCATGAGGCCTTGGAAATAATTCCCATGTAATATTATTTTCAATTTGATCAAGTTCTCCATCCATGGCCTTAACCCAACATTCATATTTACTAGCTTGATTTTCATTCTGTGGTTCAATAGTGGATAATAAAGCAACATAACTAGGATATTCTACAAGAGTTCTTCTTTTTTGTATCCCATATTCCTTTTCTCCTAGAATTTGAGTTCCTGGATGATTCTTTTGAACATACCTAGATGGATCCTTTTCTTTATCATATGTGCCTTCTTATGATGCTTCATTAGTTTCTTCTTCTATATCATTTATATTTTATGTGGGAAAGCATTCATCATCATCCTCTTTTGTTGTTGTTAACTTTTCAGGATCTATGCATGCTTCATCAATACATTCAACAATTTCCCGAAGTTTCTTATTGTAACATTTGTATCCTTTGCTTCTAGATGGTAACCAAGAAGAATTCCTTCATCTGCCTTAGCTTCAATTTTACCAAGTTTTTCATCGTTATTTTTTATGAAACATTTACTTCTAAAGACTCTAAAATTCTTTACAATAGAAGGCTTACCATAACAAATTTCATAAGGAGTTTTATCACTGTTTACCCGAACATGAGCTTTGTTGAGAATATTTACTTCTATATGTGTTGCTTCACCCCAGAATGTGTGAGGTGTTCCAGACTCATCAAGCATAGCATGAGCCATTTTTTGAACCGTTCTATTCATCCTTTCTTCCATGCCATTTTGTTGAAGAGTTCTGGCTACAAAAAAACTGTCTTTTGATGCCATGTTGCTCACAGAAATCAAAGAATTCATATAATATGAATTCTCCTCCTCTATCAAATATGAGAAATTTGATTTTTAGATCTAACTCATTTTCACTAATGCTTTAAAGGCTTTGAATTTATCAAATGCTTCATCTTTGTATTTCAATAAACCAATCCATCACATTCTAGAAAATCCATCAATAAATAAGATATATTATTTTTCTCCTTGAGGTGACTTTTTCCTTGCTGGCCCACAAAAATCAATATGTATAAGTTCAAGAGGCTTACTTTTTTATCCTTCTTTGGCATTGAATTGAACCCTGGTTTTCTTACCAAATTGACATGACTTTCATATGGTACTTTTTGGCAAGGTGATGTTGGGAAAATCATGAGCAACTTTGAGCTTACTTGATTTGTGTAGTTGAGAGAAGCTTACATGTCCCAACCTTCTTTGCCATAACCAATTTTCCTCTGCTTTGCCTAAGTAACATTTTTCTTGGCCACCCTTCAATACATAAAGATTACTTGGAGTTATTTTTCCCTTTATTATGGTATTCCCTGTGTCAAGTTCACAAACCACACATTCTTTTGATCTGAAAACAGCCTCATTTCCTTGGTCGCACATTTGACTAACACTTAACAAGTTATGCTTTAATCCATCAACAAACATAACATTACCAGATTTAAACTTTTCTTTTATCATCAAGTGAGTCATTTCCAACAATAACATTCTTTTCTTTCTCTAATGCATTGTATGAAATGAGTTTATCTTTCTCACCTGTCATGTGTTTTGAGCATCCACTGTCAATGCACCACTGATTTTCTTGATCTTCCACATACAATTCTATGCCAAAACTTTCATATTATAAGTCCTTCCTTTTCCATACCTTAGAAGTTGTTGATATTTGTTCCTTTTGAGATGTTGGTTATAATTTTCTCCTACATTCAGATTCCTCATGTCCAAAGTTATTGCAAAGTGAGAATTAAATTTCGTCTTTAAGAGGAGATAAATTATTATAGGAGTTTTCTTTATTCCTGTATCATTCCTTTGTCTTCTTTCTTCCCTAGTCATGATGGTTTTGTAAGCAACACATTGAGCAGCCTTGTGGCCAAAATTATGACATGAGAAACATTATCCATTAAAGTATAAATTCATGTGATCATAGAATCATCTGGTGTTGTTTACCTTTTGACTGATGCTTCTGTTATTGTTTATCCTTGGATTAGAGTGGGCATGATTTACATGTGAAGTATCTTTACTCTTTTTTTTAAGGTTGGAGATTTGCTGACTAGTGTTTGCTACATTTAGATAGCTTCCTGTTATAGTAGAGTATTTTCTTGTCTTTGACGTTTCTCCATTGTGTCCAAGACCTGTCTTCATAAGAGGAGAGCATTGTACCTTGATGATTTCATCTAAGGTTTGGGGACCTTTAGCGAATCTAAGATTTAGAGTTTTTATATTCTCAAGTTCCTTTCTTGGACTTATTATTTCACATTCTAGCTTCTCATTATGCTTATCCTTTCCTATGAGTTGATTCTTTAAAGTATCTATAGATATTTTATCTTCTTCTAAGCATAATTTAAGTTGAGTGATTTCTTCAATGAAAAAATCCTTTTCTTATAAATCATCCATGAATTTTTCATCAACCTCATTATTACTTCTTTAAAATTCCATGAGTAATTTAAGATCTTGATCAGACTCTCCTTCTTCACTATTTGACCAACCATCACTATCTTCATGAGTATAATAACTTTTTGTTTTCAAACCATTTCCTATTTACTTTTTCAATTTCCTTCTCCTTTTCATGGTTTTCTTTATAACGACACTTAGCAGCATAATTTCCAACTCTACCACAAGAAAAGCACTTAAAGGGAAACTTACCTCTAAACCTTCTGGTGCCTAGTTGGAGTTTCTTTACAAATTTTAGCTCATATTATTCTGATATATAACCTGATTTCGTGTGTTCTTCCTTATCCTTTCCTCTTGCAATCGCTTTGAATGCAACTTCTCTGATTTCTCAGGGACATCATTTTCTCATTTCAAAGGTTGTTAAGATCCCTTGAAGTTTTACAACAATAAAGGTCTGTAGATCCTGCTTTTATTCAATGGTAGACACTTTTCAATTAAATTTGGAGTTAGAGATCTCAAGATTTTCTCTACTAAAATTGTGTCTTTTATATCTTCACCCATATTTCTCATATGATTCACAATCTCATATATTCGTAGAAATAAACTTGCAATACTTTCATCATTATGAATTTTGAGAGTTTCATATTGAATTCTAAGAGTTTGGAGTTTATCACTTGTTACCTTGTCATCACCTTCATAACTTTGGATGATCCTGTCCCATATTTCCTTTGCAGAATTTAGCTGCATAACTTTGACAAATTCTGATTCTGAGAGGCTTCCCAGTTAGGCATTGACAACTTTTTCATTGGTTTCATATTTATTGTTTTCTACTGCATATGTGGGAACTGCGGTTGGATACCGGTAACCTCCTTCAACAATTTCCCATACCTCTGCTCCAAGAGACTATAGATAGGATCTTGTTCTTGTATTCCCAAAAAATAAATTACTTTCGTTGAAGAGTGATGGTCTAATATATGTTTTTCTGTCTTGATTGCTCATATTTTTAGATATTCCTTCAAGCGATCAAACTTCTTCTAAAGGACCTACTCTGATACCAATTGTTGGGAAAAATAATGAGAGGGGGGGGGGAGGTGGGGGTGAATCAGTATTTAAAAAAATCACTTAAACTTTTCTTTTTCGGAATTCTGTACATGACTTGTATCAAACAAACTAGCGTATGTATGTGATTGTTATTTAGGAAACTAACGTATACCCAGTAAACTTATGATTCAGAAAAAATCATCATTTGTTTAACTTAAACCAGTGCATCATTGATTCATCAGATTGTTAATAAGGAATAAAAATGTGTAGTAACAACAGAGTAAACCATCACATATAATAAACACACATGAACACCAAGATTTAAGGTGGAAACCTAATGTGAGAGAAAACCATTGTTGTTTTCGTCTTAGTCTTCAATAGTATGTTATGAAAAAATTATTGCATTCTTGTACTAGTGCAGACTCATACCAACACACAGGCACCCAAATTTTGAAGGCTAATACCTTCACTCATTATCGAACTCCTACTGGAAGGGAGATCCAACCCGTGATCTCGTTTACCAGCACCCACTGGAAGGGAACTTCAACCCCCTGATCTGATCACCATCTACTACTGGTAGGAAGCTTCAATTTCCTCAATGAAGGCTCCAACCCTCAACACCATCTGTGGACCACGTTTTCATAAATTTTCACAATGTATCCACCTGCTTCAACACATCATAAATTTTAGGCTACTTTTCATCAAATTTTCATATTGAACGCACTAATATCATTTAAGCCCAACATCCAAACTGAAACGGATCACTGTACCAAACCAATCACCGAAAACAACCACTGAATCAATCAATCACTGAAAACAACCACTCAACCAATCAATCAATGAAAACAACCACTCAACCAATCAATCACTATAATAATCAATCACTCAAGAAAATAGTCACTTAACCAATCACCAACTCAAATAAAACATAACAGTGAGATCATTGTAACCAGAATATCAGAACTGAACCCAAAATACTACATCAACATACTAACTCAACTACAACCCTGATCAAAATATATACTCTACTTCACTTAAGTCAACCCGTGTGTATACACGCTTTTTTGAAAATAAACCTGCATACAGATCTCAACCTACCAAGTTCTAAAAACCTGTTAAACCAAAACAGACACAGAATTTCACACAGACATACTAAAGTGTTTTGTTAGATTTGAGATCTCTGAAACTTCATATAGTTAGTTGCATCATGGATATCCTTCAACCAATCAACATTCAATCAATTCAACTTCAAACTTTGCTACTAAACCCAGATCAACATGAAGACATCATTGACAAACAACATAAATACAATAGCACTGATCAGATTGATTAGACATTTTTTTAGTAGCAACCCTACTTTCTATATGCGCTTTTTATGAAGCAATCTCACGTGTATACACGCTTTCACCAATACCAACCTGCGTACATATCTGCAAATTTTGACTTATAATTGTGCAACACTTCATAACTTTAGACATACCTAGATCATAATATTCAAAGAGAAAACATGTGTCAAATCATAGATCTAGTCAATCCATGAGAATATCATACAATGGTAAGTTGTTTCAGGTCTCATGATCCTGATCCATCATTGTATTTGTAGGTGCATAATTATTTCAGATCAACTTATCAACTATAGCCCATACAATGCAAATATACTTCAAATTGAAGTATTCATTAATCACCTTTACTCATGCACTCCTTTAGCACTTTGATCTTCACCTCCTTAATAGTGTGAGCCTTAGCCAATACCATGAACCAAAACCACACTACTGCCAGTGGTAATCTTTGACGGGATAAAATATCCATTACTACACTCAATATTGTGGGTTAATACCATGGTAAATTCCCTTGTTATTTAATAAAAATAGTTCGCCAAATGTACGCGACTTCACTTCTTCCATCCTGCGTGTGTACATGACTTTGCCTTATATAACTCACATATATTTATTCAAACATTTTCTGTCATAATTTTATGTCTCTGACTTGCAAACCTCTATCCCAACTTTTTTTCATTCTGTTCCATCATTGTGTCACCTCCGAACTGATTTGAGAACATCCTATCAATCATATACTTATCTTGTTACAAGTGGGTTGCCATCAAGGACAACATATGTCATAATGGCAACACATCATTGTACCCGACCTCAGCCATTCTATGGACCTCTCATCCAAGATATCATGGCAGATATCATACTAAGGCAACATCCAAATTTTCTCATCAATACTAATCCCAAACATCATTAGTTCATTCATGCAACTACATATCATGGGAGAAATATGTCGGCCTTTAAGAGTAGAAAAAAATCAAATATGTTTCGTGGCAATTATGAATGAAGCAACTCAATTATGAATTCAAACATGTTCTAGATACATAATATATGGATGGATGTTCGAAACGAAACATCAATGCTTCAATCAACTAACAGATGCCATGTCACGTTCAATCAATAATTTGAACTTTAAAACAGAATTTCCAATGATTTACATTACACAAAGACATTCAACAGTCTTGCGACATGGGATTTCTTTCCCAAATTTCATAAATTGATTCATCATGCCATGATACATCATTCCAAGATTCAGAAGCCATCTCCCTCTTACTTGTATTTTCAGAGGCTCATCACCTGTCAAGGGTAGACTATAAGTATGTATAATCAGTCGTAATAAAAGTCAAGGCCATACCTTGGAACTCATTATCCTGATTTCACCAGATAACTGTCAAATATAGACAAATCTGAATCGAGGAGCTTGCATCATGCAACACTATCTACAAGAATAATGCCTTACCACATCAACATAATCAGCCTTACATAAATCAATATTGATTCAACGAAGTTATTTCATTATATTTTAGAATCCAAATAAAAAACTATTATCAAAGACATTGATTTCATAGTATCAATTATTTCAACCAGGTGATAGGTAGAGCTCATATCATGTCTTGACTTCATTTATTGTCAAGTCAATAGGTAAATCATGCCATTTCAATTTTCGTTACTATATTCTAGTGCATACATCAAGCTTAAGTCATGCATGTTCATACTAAGTCACAATAACCATTGTGCTAGGAACAAGGAGGCCAATATAGAACCATACTTCTGAATACTCACATATGACATTGAAGGTCACTATGACCACAAAGCATTATCATCTAGGAAAATCAATTATCACCAAATAAAATCATGTCAAATCCAAATGTGTGATCGTGGTAAGATCTATAATTCTAGACATATCTTAATAATTAAGCATCATGTCAAAAGTTCCAAACACGGATTATCAATATCAATCAGCCAAAACATGAAGCACAATCAAACATAATGACATATCCATATGAATTTCTTGTTCACCTGCAAACAAAAGTTCCGTTCAAACATATGACCTTTCCCTGCTGAAAGATCTTACTCGTATCTGCAATACATCTACAGAACTAACATCTCCCAAGTGACCATCTAATTTCATGCTCAATTCCAACAATGCCAGAAATAATTTTACAATCGAAAAACATGTCATAGATCCCTTGATTCAGAGTATAGACCGAATTCATTGTACATAACTTTAATTATATTTGTATTAGTCATAGTCACATCTATTGACCTTCCTTTGCACGAGAGAGGCTCATACCTATGTTGTAGATCAACAATGTCAGATACTCATATAAATCATAGAAGATCATGCAACTTCATTTTCATTCATGTCATCAATTTGTCTTTACTGGAGCCATGCAACAATAGATATAAAATATCATAAAAAAATATATATCATGATCATCAACATCACGTCATCGATATTTCATCGAGGTCTGGACTTTAAAATATCGGGGCAGCAGGTCGATGTGACAACATAACCTTATGAACAATACATCTAGTTAGAGAATTTTATTTTACCATATTCCATAACCACAGGAAGTCATAGATTTGAAACATCAATCTCATAGATATGCCTCTACCATCATGGTCGCCAATGCCATGTGTATCATGATAAATGGGATCAATATATATTATTCAGTAAACCAACAAAGTGCAATCTCACTTTCCACAAGCTTTCATCATGATTATCACAAGCATTATCAACACCATATCAGTGAGGTAAACTTCTATCATAGATCCAACAGGTCTTATGCATATCAAGAGTCAGGAGTACCATTTACTATAGTTAGGATCTGAATCTCAAAACAATAGATGTTAGCCAAACATCAAGTATGCCACTATATCCAAGATCAACAATAAGTAGCCTTGCAGAATCAAGAAGATCATCAAGATCAAAACATTCAGTACCAGGTGCACCATTTGATCACAGGAAACATAAATCCCAATCACTTTCATATACATGCATGAGCCATTTGAGAAGGATACATTCCCAAAATACCATAGGGTTGACCTAGCCATCAATTTATAGTTGTAAAACAATATATCATTCATACCTTTTGGCATTTCCTGTGCATCTTCACATAGGAAACTTGTAGAGTTTAAGTGCCTCTTTAACTCTTCTAGATCTGGCCATATTTCCTGCATTTCAAAAGATCCTCAAGAGGGATCCACTCATCACATCTCATCATTAAGGTTAGAAATATCCAGGTGCTCAAATATACATGCAAGAAGTAATGACTATGGAAAATAAACAGATCCATAAGAATAAACAAGTGTAAGGTCATAAGTTAAGGAATACTTATCTTCAATGAGAGATGATCATCTCCCTCTTGAACCAACCTTCAGGATCCTCTCAAAGACCATAAAACAATGTTGTCTTCAATCAACAACTTTATGAGTAACCAGGTCATTTGTAAAATCGATCCCAAGTACTTGAGCATCTTCACAAATTCCATGTGAGGGTTTCATATATAAAATCTTGAGACTTTTCCATATACCAAGGTTTCTCTCAAACCCTCGCGGTCACATCCTGACCCATTAGATGCCTAGGGTTTTCTTCATACCCTAGAATTATTTTAGGTCTCTACCATCCTTTGCTTTCTTTCATAAAATTTTCTCCATGGGGGTGATCTTCATGGCTTTCCTTCAACCTAGCTTTGGTACCATGTTAATTTTTTCATATAGCAGCATTGTTCTTTTCTTTGATAGTTACATTTCTTTAATAATATGTTAAGTTCATGCCAAATCATTTTATCATTATACTGATCCACAATATTAACCATCAGAATATGAAACTATGCAGCAATAACAATACCATCATCATCTAAGCAGTGGAATGTAAAGGAACAAAGGAAGAGAATCATGAACACATAGAGACACCAAGTTTGGTCCGATACTAGGGCAAAACCCACTACGAGGAAAACCCTTGTAAATTATTCTTCTAGCTCCGCGAATGTTCAACATACGAGCAAGTACAATCAAGAGATAAGTGGAAATAATCATGAGAAGTGCATTCATGATTTATGATGAAAAATATCCACAACATGATGACTACATGATAGAGATGATCAATGACGATACGTGATGATGCATGAAGATAACATAATGTCATATTGATTGATGAACATATATTGGCAAGTGTAATTCTCCCTGATTGAGAGGGAGTGGTAAAATTATGCAATTTTAGTCAAGTTTCACTATGGACAGCTCATATGGTCGATATGATGATTGCATTAGATTCCTCTTCTTGAGAGGACCAAAATCGACCCATAGATCACCCCAATCGGTTAAGCAGAAGTTAAGTTATGAATTATTTTAATTATTAATGAAATGGAATGGGTCGGCCTCAACACATGTGGATTCACTCAAAGCCCCAAGAAATCCCTCACAAAGTTATAAATAGAAGCGACCTCAAGATAATTTGAACACATTTTCTCATGAGATCCTCCTCACACTCTTTTGGAATTGGTTCGTATTTTCAATTTTTGGCTCGCATAGGTGTGACAGGAGTAGCTCGCGCAAAGGATTGAGATCACAAACAGGGTCTTGCATCTGATCTGGGTTTGTTGGGCCATAACCATGGATAGGACATGGACAGGTAATATTTGAGCTGGGCCATAACTGTGGGCAGGCCTTGTCAAGGTCACAGTTGAACTAGTAAAACCATGGACATACTGTCTTAAGGAAGCATCTAGGGCTCTGGGTTGATCAGACCCTCAATCGTGAGCACAAAAAATCCAAGTCACGGTTATGGGTGCTTCAGCCGCGGGCTGAGAGTTTTAAGGTCACGGTTAAGAGATTACATAAGAAGATCTGGATTGGATCTCATTCAGTTGATTGCACAGTGCCTTCATCCTTCTATCACGCAGTCAAAATCGCTTCAGAACAGTCATTGACAACATTATGGATTTAGATCTAGGACTTGGTAGTTGAGATCACACAATGATCCATCATATCCGTGATCTTGACGTTGTAGATATTCAGATCTTTATATATTCTCTATGTATATCTGTGATCTTGATGTATCTACATTCTTCACTCTATATCAACAGTATTCATCAGTAGGCTTCAGCCAGCGTTAATGCATCTCAGTTCTCAGAATCAAGTTCCTTCAGCAGAAGTATGTTTATTGTTTTATTGTGCGTATGCTAGTATTTTTTTTCATTATGAAGATATGGATCTATGGATCATTGTACTATTGTTACTGAATCATTTAATGACGATCTAGAAGAATAATTTGCAAGGGTTTTCCCTGTAGTGGGTTTTTCCATGGTCTGAGACCAATTCTGGTGTCTCTATGTATTCATTCTTCTCTTACTTTTTTCCTTTACATTATGTTGCTTAGATGACGATGAGAGTGTTCTTTCTGCATAGTTTCATATTATTTTGGTTAATAATGTAGATCAATATAATGATAAAATGATTTGGGGTGAAATTAACATATTATTGAATAAATGTAACTATCAAAGAAAATAGCAATGCTTCTCTATGAAAAAATTTACACCCTTGTACCCCAACATATGGCCCAGGTTTTTGCCTCTCACTCCCTACCCCATTTATCTCTTATCTCATGTTACCACCATTTGAAGGATGTACCTTGGACATAATATCCCCTTTAAAGGTAGAAACCACCTAATAGGGTACTTGGTTAACCCCCTTTGGAGTTTAGAGACATTAGCACATGTTAAAGCCCACTATGGAAGGGAATGACATTATGAAGTGCCCACCTGTTGTCGATGGTCTATAAGTTATTTAACTCTATTTCCTTAAATTAATTATTGCAGTAGAAGGCTAGGTGATGCATTGGATCTTATGTAGGATTACAGATGGTCTCCATTTTTGGCTTGGTCTCCCTATACGAGGTCCTAACCCTCTAGAGGGCTTCATTGGAACATGTATGTTAGTTTTTGTAGCATCAAATGTGTTCTAGCCTCGAGATTTGGAAGAGAGGTTAGAATGCATGTATTCTCCAATACCCAGAAATTATTTTTGGAAATTCCGCCAAGAAGACTTAATTAAATTAATTAGTCAATTTTTAATATTTCCTAAGTCTAAACTTAGGAAATATGATTAATTAAAAGGAATTATTTAATTCATGGTGAGAATATTCTAGAAAAAGACATGAATCGATTTCTAGTTAACCTTAACCATCAATTAAGTTTTAATCGTGATTGTTGAAGTCTCAACAGAAGATTATAAGAAGAAACTCGATGGGGCTTGGAGAACACACTTGTTGAGCTCGATTTCACTGGCAGATCAATTTACAGAGTAGGAGCGTTTAGTTGCCAAAGAGAGAACTAGTGAGCTCGAAGTAGTGAGAGAAGGACAAGGATAGTAAGGTCGAAGGAGGATTTTCCAGTTCCTGTGAGTGCATTGCAGAGAGGCAGTGAGTGCCACAAAGAGGCAGCTCAGAGCCATATAGAGGAAGCGCAGCGCTTTAGTGGAAATTTTTTATTTTTCTGGGGAGAAGCAGTGATTTAGTGCCAGAAGCCAGAGAGAGAGTCTGAAGGCCAGGAGGATCCATTTCCCAGACAATAGTTGGAAAGATAGCGAGAGGAGAAGCAGTTTGGAGTTTGTGGGATGCAGTTTTGCATAGGTTGATGCAGTGACTACGCAGAGGCAACAAGGAGCAGCTCAAATCGAGCTAAGGTCAATGTCGTATTTCCTTTGAGAGTGAGATTTTTCTCACTAGATTCACTGCCAGTATTTTCTCTGTATGGATATCTAGATTTAAGCATCCATAGTTTTATACTCAGATTTACTATTGCACAATAATGAAACCCTCATTTTTTGCATCGATTTTCCGAAGTTGGTTTTCCTGGGACTTAGTCCAAAGATAAATGTGTATTTTTGTGTGTGCATCTATTCTTCCAACGTTATTTTTCTTCCACAATATTTTTTTTGTGAAGGCTGCAGTGTACTAGTTTCGATATTTACCATAGCACACAATAAATAATTTGCTTAATTTATTTAACAAATAGAAGAAACTATATCAGTTGCTGCAGTAGGATTCCAGGTAACGAAATTTTCACATGGTATCAGAGCGCAGATAGAAATCTAGATAGCTTAGTTGCATAAAGGAAGAGGAGCTTCTTAGCACTGCGAAAGTAGTTGCTCGAAACCCTAGGAGCAACGCATTCCCTTTGTCTAGGAAGGTCAGTTTTTGAGGAAAATTATATTTCTCTGAGAGAGTCAAAAAAGAAATTAGATTTACCAGATCGAAGATTACGAGAGGTAGAGGGAGCAACAATATTTTCCTTGCAGAGCAGATCTCCAACTGAGATGTAGTATTTTTCATTAGTTGCTAGTGAAAAATAGTGTCAAGAGGAAGAAAGAGCACACACTGAGGGAAACATTTCCTTAGGGGACTTCTAGTTCAGAAGTTTTATTTCTCACTACAAAGAAGCATTCGTTGTGAGCATATTTTCCCACTTCAACGGGGAGTTCATAGAGCCTAGCAACCACTGCGTAGAGGAGAAAAGAAGGATTTCAACATTTTTGGAGAGATGGCATCAGCAGGGCTGAGAGATCAAGATCGGTTGGATGGAGCGTCTAACTATGTGATCTGGAAGGAAATAATTACATGCCTTCTAGATGAATATGACCCCAAGGCCTACATTGATAACGTGGTGGCTATACCCACGTATCTATATCAGCTGAAGGCCTACAAGAAGGAGATAGAAAAGGTGAAAAGACTAATTCTCGATGGCTTTTGAGATCATATGGTATCACACAGAGCTGGAAAAGACATTGCCAAGAAGATGTGGGATGCTCTCACTACATTATACAAGGGATATTCTGACCACCGGAATTTGTATCTTGAGGACAAGCTGAGATGTACACGTATGCTGAAATGGGAGTGCATAGACCCCTTCCTCACTAGGCTTCAGGATGTCCGATACTAGCTATAAGTTGTAGGGTCAGCGCCCCAACCTACATAATTGGTGGGGTTAGCCCTCAATGATGTTTCTGAGGACTCACAGGTCTATGTCCAGAGTATCATGGGTAGAGACAAGTTTCTAGAGTGGGAAAAAATGTGGGTTGATTATGAAAATTCCTGAATCTAAGTTACAAAAATCCTACTGCAGTAAATCTGATTTGCATTACCTTCTTGTCTTATTAAATTAAAAGTTATTATTTCTAAATATTCAGTAAAAATACTAATGTAAATATATTGCGGCCTACAAAATTATATAGATCAAGTACTGAAAAATAAGTAAAACATCCAAACAAAGGACACGTATTTTTCAAACAAATGTCCCTGGAAAAACCCAATGTAGGAAAATCGGTGCAACATATTTGAAAGTTTATATAATTAAGCAGCAGTATCCTGAGCACATCTAGGGTGCCAAAATCTGGCTCACCCAAGAGAGAAAAACCTCGGCAGACAGAAATAAATCATGATTTTTACCTCACACTGCAAGTCTCGTCTAATCCAGGTCAGAAACTGGTGAAGCCCCAGCAGCCTCTACGTTGCCTTTGCACAATAGATGCATAGGCCTATGTGTTTCTAGCTTAGGACTGCATCACCCCTTCTTTTAGCTGATCTGCATCTCAGAAATTGAGTTTCAACACTCCCAGCTCAAAAACCCCACTCTCCAGCTAAATCTGGAGTGTCTCTCAGATCCACTACGTAGCCCCTACGTGAGCCCCACGTGGGCCTCTGTCACCCTCTCTGGGATCTGCGTCACCTCTCTTGGTGGTTGTGTTGGTCCCTCTGTTGCTTATGTTTCCCTTTCTCTGCTATGTACTCTTGGTCCTCTGACCAATTAATACATCTGCCCCTCACTACTGCACTGAATCACTCAGATATGATCTTCGTCTGAGCACTACTCCATCAGAAGAATTCGATCTCTTAGATTCACTGTGTGTATTCTCCAACTGACCCTCATGCCTTCCTTTATTCTTTTCCTATTGATGAATCAATGGTTGTGATCTAATCTCTAATCAACGACTAAGATTAAAAAATACTTGATCTTCATCACTTAGAACATTCTCACCCACATGTTAAATTAATTCACTTTCATTATTTAATTTCCCTAACTTTAGACTTAGGTTCCCCATTAAAATAATTAATTATTAGAATAAATTAAGCTCCGGGTGGAATTTCTCCAAATGATTTATGGGTCTTGGAGATCTCATATGTTCCATCCCCTCCACAAATTTTCAGAGCTAGATCACATTTTATGCTACCCAAAAATCAACATTGATCCGCAATAGGAGTAGATGAGGCAATATTTGGTGAAGAGCGCCATCAGTGGCAACAGCAGTAGCAGTGGGATGAAGCAAGTGAAGGAAGAGGCGAATGTGCCCCCTCACATCAAAGGGATAGTAGGAGAAGTTCAGGAGGAATAAGGACCATTCCAAGGTCAAATGCTTTAGGTGTGGCGAGTTAGGTCACTACAACACTCAATTTCCTCTCAGAAAGATGGACAAGGAGGAGAAGCAGGACCAACAGGCTGCATCCATGGACATTGATAGGTTGTCCTCCAGATTTGAGGAATATTTTTCCATGATAGCATACATCCCTCCAAGTGTAAGGTGGGGTGACCTCGTTTGGTACCCCCAAAGAGCTACAGGATGGGAAAGATTCTTGAGAAGGTCCACTTCTTGAATAAATTCCTTGCTACAAGATCTCACAGTTGCAGTAACAGGATGTAACAGTGGCAGTTGGTGCAGTCAGGTTCCAGAGTGACAAATGCAGTAGCTAGTAGCGGTCTAAGATTGAGCAATGCAGTGCAGATTTGGCAGCAGTGCAGTTGGCATAGTGCATAGTTAGCGGCAGTGTAAAGACTTAAGTGACAGCGCAGAGACTAGAAACAGTCAGGAATCGGGTGAAGGGTGAAAGATGCATCACACATACCACATTTGGTTCATTTTTTTGGACAGTTATCAGTTTCATATGTTGCAGTTGCAGAAACAACAGATGAGAGGGAGTTGCAGATGTTGCAGTAGCAGCAGCGACTGAGTTTCATTGGAGATGCAGTGTTGGCAACAATTCATTAGGGTAAAAAACAACATAAATACAATGCATATCAGAGTTACATAGTAGTTGGTGGGAAGCAATAGCCAAACATCAACAACGTGACAAGAGATGGTGCAGAGGCAGTGTATTGTGACAACAATTATAGTTGCAATACTAGAACACTTTCCTCTCTAAGAGGGAGTGTTAGTTTTTGTAGCATAGGATATGTTCTAGCCTTGAGATTTTGCAGAGAGGTTAGGATATATGTATTATCCAATACTCAAAAATTATTTCTGGAAATTACACCTAGAGACGACTTAATTGTAGAAATTTTCTGAATAATGATTAATTATCCACCGAGACTATCTTGATCACATACAATTCGAATTTATATGCAACACATAATCTCTTCCACTCAGATCATCAAACATGCGGAAATAAAATCAAGCGATAACACATCAATTCATCATACACATTAACACAGTATGTATGGGGAAAGCTTATAGCTGAAAACCCCGCAGCTATTTTGTATATTATAATGGAGAAATCATGTAACAAACTCAATACAATACTCCTCACAAGTACTCAGTACTTTCTCATAAAGTTACACACAATCTAGCTCAGTTTTGAACAGGTTACTGGTTCAAAACTCACCGCCAATTGCCTTGCCTCTATTGCGCAATCCAAGCCTGTCTATATAGAGATCCAAGGTTTGAATCTCCTTGGCTTGACAGTGCAATCATCATGGGCAATCCTCCAATTGTGGTGCAAATCTCATGCACAACTGATGTCGCCACTGATAGCTAACTCCACCCTTTCATCTATCTCTTTCACTGGTCTCCACTGAACTGATCATGCACTGTAGTGAACTGATGTGTTCTTGAGTTGAATAATGAGTTACTAATTAATGAATTAAATAATATTTAATTCACTCCATTCATAACTAATTGATTAGCTAGTTAAACTAATCTCAACTAGTTCAACTAAAATAAACAGAACACAACTCCACTAGTTGTCTCATTAACTCCACCAAACTTCTGCCACTGAAGTCCTAACTAAATTCAACCATGCATGATGCCATCAAACCCTTGGGAATAGCGTAATTCCTCTGTCAGATGCATGAGCCACTTCTGTAGCTCGAACTGAAGTGCTCCTAGAGAGTAAACTGCTGTTTAGAGTCCAAATATTATTAAGGGTAAATAATATTTGACTTCCCTATTTTTAGGATAGGCAATCTAAAAATAGACTTCGACCTCTTCAACCTATAGGTCACAAAAATAGAGTCCCATCTATTTTTACCAACATGACCAATGCTCCAAGAATCTCAAACTGGAATCCCCGAACCATGCTCCATATGTCTAAAAATAGACATAGTCTAAAAATAGACTTTGCGCCAGAATTTGCCTGTGGGCCCACTTAGTGAAGGCGACTTCATTTCACTAAGCTCCATCATCTTGTTGCATTTTCAACATTAATTAAATTAATTAATCATTTTTTAATATTTCATAAGTCTAAACTTAGGAAATATGATTAATTAAAAGGAATTAATTAATTCATGGTGAGAATATCCTGGAAAAAGACATGGATCGATTTCTAGTTAATATTAGCCAACGATTAAGTTTTAATCATGATCATTGAACTCTCAATGGAATATTATAAGAAGAAACTTGATGGGGCTTGGAGAACACACTTGTTAAGTTCGATTTCATTGGAAAATCGATTTCCATAGTAACAACGATGAGTTGTTGGATAGAGATCTAGTGAGCTTGAAGCAATTAGAGAGGGGAAGGGATAGTAAGGTCGGAGAAATATTTTCTAGTTCTGGTGAGTGCATTATAGAGAGATAGTGAGTGCCACAGAGAGGTAGAGCAGTGCTTTAGTGGAGATTTTGTACTTTGTTGGGGAGAAGCAGTGATTCAGTGCTAGAAATCAAAGAGAGAGTCTGGAGGCTAGGAGGATCCATTTCCAAGACAACATTTGTCAAGATAGCGAGAGGAGAAATAGTTACGAATTTATGGGATTCAGTACTGTGTAGGCTAATGAAATGACTTCACAACGGCAAAAAGGATCAACTCAAATCGAGATAAGGCCAACGTCGGATCGCCTATGGGAGTGATATTTTTCTCACTAGATTTACTGCAATTATTTTCTCTATATGGATAGAAAGATTTAAGAATGCATAGTTTTGTACTCAGATTTACTACTTCATAATAATCAAACACTCAATTGTTGCACCGGTTTTCCCGAGTTGATTTTTTTCGGGGACTTGGTCCAAAAAACTGTGTATTTTTGTGTGTGTGCATCTATTCTTCCAGAGTTATTTTTCTTCTGCGGTATTTGTTTAGTGAATACTACATTGTATTAGTTTCAATATTTACCATAGCACATAGTAATAATTTGCTTAATTTATTTAACAAATAGAAGAAACTATATAAGTTGTTGTAGTAGGATTTTGGGTAACGGAATTTTCACAATTTAGGGTGTGTGTATAGATCCATGGGCCTCCATAGCAGTAGACAACATTCCATGGACCCCAGAGATTTTCAAATATTGCTTGAGATTCACCTATTGGACTAGGAAGATGAACCTGGTTCACCATGCCCAATTGACCCCATAGTTGTACCATGCACTTGGCATATGAACTAGGACTTAAATGTTGATTGTAGAAATTATACAACATGCATGTATATCATAGATTCACCCGATCTAACAATGTAATAAAGTTAAATACTAAATCGCTTCTACAAACCTTTTGTGGAATTAAAAAAACACAATCTCTAATCACATGAAGTAAAGAAGAATCAAATCAAGCACAACGCAGATAATTTCCTGGGTAAATCTTGCTGCTCAAAACCCCACTATCTTCTATTGTATATTTAGCATGGATCATGAAACAATTACATACAAAACTCTTCTCACAAGAGCCCTCCAATATTCAACTAATTGGCTCGCACTGTCATACAAAAATTGGCCAATACTTAGCCAACTTACTGCCTCCATACAGCCTGCCTTGCTTGCACAATCCCTAATGAATGCAATCCCTAAAAGATAGGAATTATGGCCTTCCTTGACTGCGCAAGTATCATGGGCACTCCAATGGGTGTTTGGTTGCATGTGTGCAACCCAATAATCCTACAACTGATAGTCAACTTCCCTTTCACCTAGATCTCAACTGGGTCTCCACTGGATCTGACATGCATGCAGCTAATAATAGTAAATCCTCAGTTGCATCTGAGATCACTGATTGTGAATTAATTAATATTTAATTCACTTGATCTCTCACTAGTTTATTTTCAGTTACAACTAGCACAATTGAGTTTAACTCAATTAATTGAGTTTAACTCAATTAATTGAGTTAAACTGATTACAACCTGCATTAACTAATGCACCATTGCACTTTGAACTATGTTACAACTATAATTACTCTGCATGCCTCACCAACTGCCTCTAACTTGAAATCCACTAGCTAACTAAGTTTATCACTCTCAGCTAACCATTACAAGTCATCATTGAGAATAGATTAAAATTTATTGTCCATCTTAATTAAGGGATAATAAAAATAGACATGAACCCAAAAATAGCACTGTGGGCCCCACCCTAATGTAGGTGCTTAATGCACTAGGCGTGGGTGCTGAAATTTTCTTGTTGAATCTCAACACTCCCTCTCAACAAGAAAGTGATTATCCTTCACCCCGATCCTGTCTCTATGGTATTCAAATTTTCTCCTTGTGAGCGCCTTCGTCAGAATATCTGCATCTTGATCTTCCATGGGAATGTACTGAAGCAACATTATCCTTCTCTGCACACAATCTCTAAGATGATGGTACCATATATCTATATGCTTGGAACTATCATGAAACGCATGATTAATTGAGAGTTTAATGCAACTTTGATTATTACAATGAATCATTATCGGATCCATCTGAGAACCAAACAAACCAACCAAGATCTTTCTCATCCAGATAGCCTCACATGCAGCTTGACTTGCTACCATGTATTCCGCTTCCACTGAACTGAGTGTCACAGATTTTTGTTTCCTGCTATACCAGGAAAATGTTGTCGATCCTATGTTAAAGATCCCTCCTGATGTGCTCTTTCTGTCTAATGGACTGCCTGCCCAATATGCATCCGTGAAGCCTTAAAGCTTCACTCCCTCTATCTGTCTGTACCATAGACCATACTCTGATGTGCCCCTCAGGTATCTCAAGACATGATTCCCCACCTTCCAAAATAGCTTGGTAGGCTTAACCATAGCTTGACTCAACTAGTTAACTACGTAGAAAATGTCTGGTCTGGTGTTCACTAGATATATCAGTGAACCAACTAACTGCATGTAGACAGTAGTATCCACTACCTCTCTAGAAGTAGCATCCTCTTTCCTCCAATTTCCTGGAAGAGGAGTATCTATGGGTTTGCAGATATCCAGGTGAAACTTACCCAGTATCTCCTTTGCATACTTTCCTTGAGACACAAAAAGTTCACCATCCTGCTACCATATTTCTAATCCAAGGAAATAATGAAGGAGTCCCATGTCCTTCATTTTGAAATCCCTTGCAAGATCCTCCTTGCATGAGTGTATCAGCTGCTCATCACCAGTCAAAATTAGATCATTAACATAAAGAACAATAATCAATAGCTTACCCTCAACCACAATCTGGTACAGGTTTGCATCTTCTTCACTTTTGGTGAAGCTGAGTCCGGTGAAATAGTTGTCTATCCGAGTGTACCAAGCACAAGGTGCTTGCTTCAGCCCATACAGTGCTCTTTTGAGTCAGCACACATGTGACTCACTGTTGAAGATCTCGAAACCTTCAGGCTGCTCTATGTACACCTTTTTCTCAATGATCCCATTTTTTATCCTCCTGTATTCTACAGAGTTCACTAGGTGACTATTGATTTTCTACAAGCAACTAAAGATAGCATTCTTTTCCCATCAACTATCTTTAGAAATCTCACTGCCTTCATTATCCTCAATAAACCTTTTTCACTATTTTTCATCTCTACCCTTTCAAAGAATTACCTTGATGCTTTAAAAAGACTCACCATGGGCTTGTTTCTCTCATTTTCACCCTTCATACCCGTCACCAGTTTCATTCTCTCATTTTTCCCCTATGAAACCCATTTTCCCCTTTCAAAACCCTTCATAAAACCCTCCCTTCATCATTTTCCCTTATATACACTAAAACAATGTAAAAAATACTCTTTACATTGTTTTAAGTCAAAATATTAAAACTATCGGGACCCACCTTTTATGTTAAAAAGCTCTGTTTTTAATATATAAACCAAAAAATTTTACTAACCTGAGCCCCTTTCATTTTTTAGCCCTCGCACTCATATGACCCTAACCCCACCTAATTTCCTAGCCCCACTGTAAATATTTTCCACCAGGCCCACCATATAATAAACCCCGCATACATTTTAAACCCTCCCGCATTACACAACAAAGACCGCTAATTCACTCCGCACTCGGACCCCACCGCTCCACTTGCTCGTCACCCCAGATCACACGACCACCGTCGATTTGTCCTCCCTCGATCCAACAGCCAGCAGCCCGTATCGTAAATCTATTTGTGCCAGATTTAATGCTTTTAATATTTGCGATATGGGTGGTTTCCTCTTGCCACACTATGTGCACTAAGTGGAATCACATACCTGCTCCCAAAACCATTACCGCTTCCTCGTCTGCGCGAAAACCACCTACATGTTCCTGAAAACCGCTTCTGCTCCTCCCGCCTAATTCCGATATCACCTTCCATTTAAACATTGTCCATAGCCCTATGGCTCTGCGATAAGGTCCAAAACACCATTCTCTGCCCTTCAAAAGCCCGAAAACCCAAAAAAAATGCAAAAAAGGCCCCCCAAACGCAGGTTTTAAAGCTCACGGTTGTTTCATGTGCAATTTTAATGGTGAAATGCAAAGAAATGCACTTCGAAGGTAAAAAATCAATTGAATGAGTGCTCTAGGTGACGATCCAGAGGATTTTTTCTGTTAATAAAAACCCAGAGGTGAAGATCAATCTTAATCACCAATAAAACATGATTATTGATGGTTATTAAACCCTCCAACAACAAAAGAATGCATTCCTGCACCAAAAACATAGACAGAAAGAGACACAGTGAAAGAAATAAAGTAGTCAAAGGACTGTGACAAAGCAATGAAGGTTAGAAGGCTAATGAAGGATCAAAAGACAAATCATAAGGGTTAGCCAATAAAGCAGAAATTAAAGATGATGGAGATAGACAACAAAGATTAAAGGATTAAAGGTTAAAACAGAGTTTGAAAAGGAAAAGATCAAGGGATTAACCAATAATCATAGATAAAGGAATATTCAAAGCAAAAGACAGTGAAACAGAAATTTAAAGGCAAATCCAGAGTTTTAAAGCCTAAACAGAGTTTAAATGACAAAACAGAGGCAAATTAAATTCAAAGAACCAATTCGAATGACCAGATCATAGCATTTACTTCTTCAGAAGGATATTTTACCACCTACAACATGTTTTCTTTTAATAAAGCATCCAAAAATTATTACAAATAGTCAGAGATATTTTTATCTGCCCAGTAGTTATTGTAAAGTTATTGAAAACAAAGCCTTAAAGTCAAACTTTTCACAGAAATTAACTCAAAAGTTAAGTTAGGAGTTATTGTTGTGGTGGATTAGTCACACGGGTGTACGGAATCACACCAGCTTAAAGAGTGTGGTCTACTCTTTAAACTATTGGTAATAGGAAGAAAGTGGGGGAGCTCAAAAGCATAACATTTAATGAAAAACAATATGCTAAAGTATGCTCTGGTTAAACTAAAACTAAAACACAAATATACAGAAGCTATAAAGAGAGTCAAAACGATAATAATGCAAACGATGCTCGATGGCCTCTTCTTATTAAACGTTTGAAATGGAGAAGAAATTTTGACCACTTGCCAAAGGGCCCCTAGGCAATGGATCTAGGTCCCGATGCAAGGATGTTGCCTTCCAAGCTCTGTCTCTAATGCAGTCTCCCTCTCGCTCTCTGCTGTGGTGGACTAAGATGTTGGGTGGCCAACTATCAAGTCCTATTTAGCTCCAGCTCCGGGTCACACACTGCTAGTGTTGCTTGGGAAACTTTGGCCAGCATAACAATGTGATCCCCATTTCTTCATCTCTTGGTGGGTTTATATAGGTGAGTTTCAAATCCTCCTTCCCTCCCATGGTACATGATGGATAGTGACCCAAGGGAGAGGTATGATTCCATGGTGTTCTCAAATATTCTTTTGTGTGTTCACATAGTGTCCAAGGAGGCGCTGGTGGCTATCCTTAGGTGGCTTTCACATAAGGAGTAACTGTCCTTTGCTTGGTGTGGTCCCGGAAAGTGACTTTTTTCCATTTCCAGGAATGTGTGCTGATTGGGTAAAAAGGCGCACAGAAGGCGCTCTTCTCGAAGGATAAAGCACGCAATTTAGCATTTATGACTAGTTCAAATATAATTTTCTCAAAACCTTAGAGATTTCAAATACTTTTTGATTCCATAATGTGTTCCTGCCTTGTAAATCCTTAGGCTTGACATTAATTGATGTTGTCTTCTGCTGTACGATTTTCCAGTGTTAACAGTTGCCCCCTAATGTGTGAGGTCTAGGAAGAATTGTATAGCTGAAATACATTATGTTGAGATTGCAACAAGATGATGAGCTTAGTGGAAAGGAGTCGCCTTCACTAAGTGGGCCCGCAGGCTATTTTTGGCGCAAAGTCTATTTTTAGACACTGTCTATTTTTAGACATATGGATCATGTTCTATGAGTTGCAGGATGCTATTTGTGGATGGTTGGTCAAGTCGGAAAAAATAGATGGACTTCTATTTTTAGACATATTAAGGGACTATTTTTAGATTGCCGCCTAAAAATAGATATGTCAAATATTATTAGCTCTTAATAATATTTAGACTCTAAACATTATCTTATTCTCTTGGAGCACTTCGCTATAATGATGTGGCACAGAGCTATTTAAGGAATTACGCTTATTCCTAAGGGTTATGCCGAGCTATTGCATGGATACTTCGGCGAGAACTCATGTGACTCGAGTTTCTGGTGGAGTTGATTGAGGAAGTTAGTGGAGTTGTATTCGCGCTTTTAACTAATCTAAACATAGTTGAGCTATTTGTATTCAGTTTAACTAATTGATACAATTAGTGAGAGTAGTGTGAATTAATTATTAATTAATTCACTAATTATAAACTCATAAATCAACTAAAGAATGCATCGCTTACTTCAAGGCATGGACAAGCCGTGGAGACCAAGTACAGTATATAGGTGAAAGAGCAAAGCTAACCATCGTTGTGACTATACTGTTGCTATTTTCAACACACAGATAGGTGGAGAAGCCCATGAGGATTGTGCAGTACAAGCTATGCGGTTTATCTATTTAGTGAAGCCATCCCATAACATTGATTACGCAAGAGAGGCTGGCCATCAAGTGGCAAAATATTGGAGCATGTGTTTTGCTAGATCTAGCTTGATAGTGTGTAGAAATTGGAGGTGGTGCATCAAAGCTTGTGAGGAGCTTTGTACTATGATTTTTACATGATCTCCATGACATATCATATACAGATAGTTGGGGTTTTCAGCTTTAAGCTTTCCCATGAAATACTGTGTTCATATGTGTGAATGTTTATGGTTTTAATGTGCACATGTAATTGATTTTATTTCCGCATGTAATGATCAATGGTAGAAGAGATTATGTATTGTGCATGAAGTTAAAATAGTGTGTGATTAGGAGAATCTCGGTGAATAATATATCAGCTATTCAAATTTCTACATGGTATCAAAGAAATATTGATTATTGGAGCAATTGCAAAACATTGAAGCGGTTGAGTTTTGTGCTGGTGGAATTCGAATTTGCAGCAATGTTTTCTTGGTGTCGAAGTTGAGATTTCTTTCAACGGATTGCGATTGGAGTATGCCCTTGAGGGCAGCTCAAATTATATTGCATGGAAGGACAGATTTAAGGCTTGCTAGATGACAATGGGTCGAAGGAGTTCATAGATGCCGAAGTCCTGAAGCCTACTTCTACCGATGCCGCCGTACTTGATGCATGGCAAAAGAAAACAAGAAAAGTGTCGAAGGATTCGTTTGAGGGTGTGAAGGATCACATAGTGTCCATCCTTCATGGTAAGGCTTCTCCATTCTTGATGTGGAAAGCGTTGACAGACTTATTCCAAAGCAAGAGTGACCAGAGGAAGTTGGCGCTCAAGGATAAACTCAGGAACATAAAAATGGAGAAAGGCGACAGTATGCCCAAGTACCTCACGAAGTTCATCCAATGCAGGGATAAGCTGGGAAGTGTGGGGGTGATTGTAGATGACGAGGACTTGGTGAGCTTGGCTCTCCTTGGGCTTCCGAAGAGTTGGAATTCCTATCAGGACTCTGTCAATGGTCGGGAGAAATTGCCAGGATGGGAACGACTTTGGTCAGATCTTGTGCAAGAAGAGATAAGGCGAAGTACCAGGGACGGATCTTCATCAAAGAAATCAGATGAAGAAAATTGTGATTTGGTTGCCAAAGAAAGGAAGGGGAAGAGCAAGAAAGCTTCTCATTCCGGTGCGAAAGGAAAGAAGCAAGACATGTCCAAGGTGAAGTGCTTTCACTGTCACCAACACAGACATTATGCCACAAATTGTCCGCAGAAGAAGAAAAATAAGCAGGTTGTTGGATCTGCAGGGGGAGAGGCCTTAGCCTCGTATTTTGAGCTGGATTTTTCGCTGATTGCATGCTTGGTCTCAAGTGTGATGGGATCAGTATGGTTCTTGGACAGTGGTGCGTCTTTTCACATGACAGGAGATCGAGATTTGTTTACCGATCTGGATGAGAAAGATCTTAGAGTGCACATTGATATGGGTGATGATGGTAGATACAGTGCGACCGGTATCGGTACCATTTCCTTTGAGAGGGAGTCTGGTAAACCCTTCGCATTGAAGGAAGTGATGCATGTTCCAGGATTGAAGAAGAAGACATTCGTGGCGATGTTAGAAGACAAGGGATATGATGTTGTCTAGCGATGGAAAGGCTTTCCCGCACAAGAAGGGTAACCGGTGAGACTCCGGAGGATAGGGTTCGAGTTAAGAACCTTTATCAATTGCGGTGTAGATGGTCGTGTAGCAATGGCATGCATGGCAGTATGAGGGTGAGACAGGATGATGGCGAGTTGTGGCACCGGAGATTGGGCCACCTTCACCATGAGCTTTGAAGATACTGCAGCAGATTTCTATTGGGCTTCCTAAAGGCACTCTTGCGTAGTCATATCAATGCAAGGGGTGTACCTTGGGAAAATTTTTGAAAGCCACCTTTCACAAGAAGGATAGTCATGCCACGAAGATCCTTGAGAGAATTCAGACAGACGTGTGTGGACCTTTCTCATTAGCTTTGACAGAAAAGCACAGGTATTATGTGATATTTTTTGATGATTTTTCTCATAAGTGCTGAATCTTATTCATGCAGAAGAAGAGCGAGACATACTCAAAGTTCTGTGAGTTCAAGGCACTAGTTGAGAAAGAATCGGGGAAGAAAGTGAAGGCTCTTAGGAGCGACAATGGTGGTGAATTCATCTCTGGCGAATTCAAGGACTTTTGCAGCGCAGAAGGAATTCGAAGAGAGCTCATAGTGCCTCATAACCCACAAAGAGAATGGGGTTGCTGAGCGGAAGAATAGAACGATCGTGGGTGCTGCACGGGCGATGTTGCATGATCAGGGCCTTCCCATACACTTGTCGGCTTAGGCATGCAATACTGCAATATATGTGTAGAACTGTTGTCCTCATAGGATACTTGGCATGAGTACACCTAAGGAGGTGTTTTCTAGTAAGAGGTCTGATATTTCCCATTTGAGGATTTTTGGTTCACCTTTTTACATTCATGTGACGAAGGATGCCAGGAAGAAGCTGGAGCTGACTGCAGAGGTTGGGATATTTGTGGCGTATACTGATACACCCCACAACTATCGTGTGTATTTTCCAAACAGTCGCAAGACTGTTGTGCGACTGGATATCAAATTTCATGAGGAGAAAGCCATGAAGTGTTCACTTGAGAGGGAGCCACACTTGCATGTAGATGAGGAGCTATTAGTTCCTAAGGATGAGCTTCAAGATGTGGATCAGCCACATGAGGAAGTTCAAGGAGTGGAAGAGACCACTCATGCAGCACCAACCATCAGAGGGCACAAGCGCACTACAGAAGCTGAGCGACCGGCTCAAGATGCAGAGAAGGTTGTAGGACCACCTACAACACAGTGCAGATAGAGACAGTCACTGGATCGGTACACTGGATACATGGCTCTTGTGAGCAAATGTGTCGTGACAGAGCCATCCTCTTTCGAGGAAGATGTGGAGGACCCCGCATGGGTAGATGCCATGGTGGAAGAGTATGATTCGATTGTCAGAAACAGTGCATGGGAGATTGTCCCGAGACCAGAGGGAAAATCAGTGGTGGGTTCGAGATGGATCTACAAAGTGAAGCAGGCAGCTGACGGGAGTGTGGAGAAGTACAAGGAAATATTTTTTGCCCGAGGCTTCTCACAGATTGAGGGGATCGATTATGAGGAGACCTTTGCACCTGTCGCAAGGTATTCTTCCATACGGACGATTCTTGCTCTCTCAGCGCAGATGGGGTGGCACATTCATCAGATGGATGTGAAGACTACATTCCTAAACAGATTCATTGAGGAGAATGTGTACATAGAGCAGCCTGAAGGTTTCGAGATCTTTAGTAGCGAGTTGCATCTGTGCAGGCTCAAAAGAGGGATGTATGGGTTGAAACAAGCACCTCGTGCTTGGTACACACGGATAGACAGTTATTTCACCAGTCTTGGATTCACCAAGAGTGAGGCAGATCCGAACCTATACCAGATTGTGGTGGAGGGTAAGTTTCTAATCATTGTAATTTATGTAGATGATTTGATTTTTATGGGTGATTAACAGTTGATGCTCTCATGCAAGCCTGATCTTGCAAGAGTTTGAGATGAAGGACTTTGGCCTCCTTCATTATTTCCCCGGATTGGAAATTGGCATGTAGTGTGGACTGCTACTGCAGGCATGTCTGGAGATAATCGGAGAAGTTCAACAGGCAGCTGTGTCACGATACTCCTTCCTAAGTGTTGGAGGAAAGAGGATGCTACATCGGTAGAGGTAGTGGATGCCACTGTTTACCGATAGTTGGTGGGGTCGCTGCTTATGTATCTGGTCAATACACGACCCGACATATGCTATGCTGTTAACCAGCTTTCACAAGCTATGGTTAAGCCAACCAAGCTCTTTTGGAAGGCGGGGAATCATGTATTGAGATATCTCAGAGGCACATCAGGATATGGATCATGGTACAGACAGGAGGATGAGTTGAGGTGGCATGGCTTCACGGATCGGTATCATCATATCAGAGATTGTGTGCAGCGAAAGGTCATGTTACTTTCATACATTCCCACGGAGGATCAGGATGTTGATATCTTGACGAAGGCGCTCACCAGGAGCAAATTTGAATACCACAAGGGCAGGATAGGGGTTGCAAATAATCCTTATCTTGTTGAGAGGGAGTGTTGAGATTGCAACGAGATGATGAGATTAGTGGAAAGGAGTCGCCTTCATTAAGTGGGCCCGCAGGCTATTTTTTGCGCAAAGTCTATTTTTAGATTGTCTATTTTTAGACATATGGATCATGTTCTATGATTTGCACGATGCTATTTGTGGATGGTTGGTCAAGTCGGAAAAAATAGATGGACTTCTATTTTTAGACATATTGGGCGGAATCTATTTTTAGATTGCCAATCTAAAAATAGATATGTCAAATATTATTAGCTATTAATAATATTTGGACTCTAAACATCATCTTATTCTCTTGGAGCACTTCAGTTAAGTGCACAGATGTGGCACAGGAGCTGACAGAAGGAATTACGCTATTCCTAAGGGTTATGTGGAGCTATTGCATGGATACTTCAGTTAGAACTCATGTGACAGAGTTTGGTGGAGCTTATTGAGGAAGTTAGTGGAGTTGTATTCAGTTTAACTAATCTAAACATAGTTGAGCTATTTGTATTTAGTTTAACTAATTGATACAATTAGTGAGAGTGGTGTGAATTAATTATTAATTAATTCACTAATTATAAACTCATAAATAAACTAAAGAATGCATCAGTTAACTTCAGTGCATGGACAGTTTCGGTGGAGACCAGTGCAGAAATAGGTGAAAGAGCAGGTTAACTATCAGTTGTGACTATATTGTTGCTATTTGCAACACACAGATAGGTGGAGAAGCCCATGAGGATTGCACAGTATAAGCCAGGTGGTTTAACTATTTAATGAAGCCATCCCATAGCATTGAAAACGTAATAGAGGCTGGCTATCAAGTGGCAAAAGATTGGAGCATGTGTTTTGCTAGATCTAGCTTGATAGTGTGTAGCAATTGAGGGTGTGCATGAGAGCTTGTGAGGAGCTTTTGTACTATGATTGTTACATGATCTTCATGACATATAATATACAGATAGTTGGGGTTTTCAGCTTTAAGCTTTCCCATTAAATATTGTGTTCATATGTGTGATTGTTTGTGGTTTTAATGTGTGCATGCAATTGATTTTATTTCCACATGTAATGATCAATGGTAGAAGAGATTTTGTATTATGCATGAAGCTAAAATAGTGTGTGATCAGGAGAATCTCAGTGAATAATATATTAGTTATTCAAATTTTCTACAAATTATAGTTTCTTTTTTGATTCGTACGCAGAGAGAGAGAGAGAGGCCTGCGTGAATTTTGGAATTGACAACACCTTGCACCGTTTTTGAGATAACCGTGGCCTAAGGGACCCCCTGCAAGCAGACAAAATAAACAACATATTTACAAAATTTCAACGAGGCAGGCATGTCCCATGCTCGTGATGCTATGGCTAGTTAAAGAAAATTGACAGATACATGTGTTGTCTGTGCCACTATTGTGGTAGTGATGCTGGTGGTTGTTGATGTTGACTGTTGATTCCCTCAGGGGCATTTTTTCTTTGACGATAGGTGGAAAGTGGTACCCATATGCGTAATATTGGTATGGCATATCACTGCGCAATGTACGCATATGTAATGGTTGAGACCCTCCCATGTAAGCATTGTTGTGAGAGATGCTTATGGAGGCATGGGTCTTCGACGGATCTGATCAAAGTGTAATGATTGTGAGGTATGATACCATCATGACATGAAATATTTTGTTGTAGTTGAATTTCAGGAGGATCAATGACATCTATCGAAAATAATGTCTCCCACAGTGCCACCCGAGGATACCCCTTTTCATGGGGAGGGGTAATCCAAGGTACCGCTTCCTTTTTGGGAAAGAGGTGTCAAGGTCGACAAAAAGGAAGCCTTAACCGAACCATGGGTCGCCAACCTAAGGGGTCGGGGACCTAGATGTGATGGGTTTAACATAGGCATGTTGGTGCGAGGTGACTGAAAACGGATGATGGGGATTCAGTGGCCTGAGGTCAAAGTATACTTTAGCAGCTTGGCGGCAGTCATAGTTATTTTTGAAGGGAAAATCCCTGGAGTCGATAGGACTTCCAGGGCGGGTGTGGACCGGCTATGAATGTCGTGATGGTGTGCACATAGGGGTGAAATAATCCGCCCAAGGGGAATGAGGGACAGCTGCCATGGGAGAAAAGGTGAAATATGAGGGCAAAGTGGCAAAGGGCATCGTTTGCGGTCTTTTTACACTTACCAAAAGAATAAAATAATGGGGTTTGGATTTTACAAAACACAGAGACGGGTACCCCAAAACATGAAAAGGGGGTCGCTCACTATGGGTGTGAGGATGGTGTTTTGCTGGGGGTATGGGTCCCATTGGTTGGTCTCATGTGCAGGGTTCAAAAAGTAGAAAATGTCGCAGATGGGATTATGTTGATGGAGGTATGGTGGGCCAAATGCGATATGCGGAGGTGTGCTTTCAATCTGCTTGTACAACCTAATCGTCCGGGAAGGGGGTTTTGAGTTTGAATGGAAAACTTGACCTTATGCATGATAGATGGATGGGCATGAGGTACTTCCCGAACTGAAATGGTATGGCCATGGCATCACTTGTGCGGTGATAGATGGTCTACTTTGGGTGACGAGCGCCATGGAGGGGAGGCTCTACCAACCAACACGGACGTTTATCATATGCAGGGTGAGGTGGTGATAAACGCGGTCAGGTATGAGGACCCTATGGTTTATTTCAGATGGAGAAATGATGTCAGGATATACAAATTTTTCTAGGCCTCTATCATGTTGAAGGTAGAATGATACCTACTCTGGACCTTTCAGTGGATGGTGTTGTGAATGGTTTACGGTTCTTCCTGCCAAAAAAAACAACTACCTCAAGTGAAAGCATCTTCTTTTCATCAAATATTATTGAAAAACATGAACTTTAGAAAGGAAGATGGGAGGGTGCATACATGTCGGTGGTGAAGAATTATTCTTTTTGGAAGGCGAATGTGTGGCATCGCCTTCATTTGTCATGGCGTACTGATGATTGTGCAACTTACGGTTTGCGTAATGGACCTTCTGATCTCCTGTTATGGCCTTCTGAAGTTATGGAAAAGGGCGATAAATATGGGGTTATGGCCCTAATCCAATTCATTTGTACTTGCTGAGTTTTGGGAGATCATAGGTGATTACAGAGCCTTTCTTACGTTGTGGTCAGCCTGTGTACTAGGGATTAGCGATATTATGCCAAGGTAACTTTCATGACGTCCTGCATTTCAATTTTTCAGTTTGACAGTGCCGGGGGCCGTACAAATTGGGTTTGTATGGCCTCAAAGGGAATTTTTGCCCTAGATTGCGAGGGTGATCTAGGCAAAGCGGCGCCTCCTTGCACACATTTCTGAGGGACAGGTGTGCGAGGGTGCACTATTCCCGCTTTTTTGCGCGCAAGGGCATGCCTGTGAAGAAAACAGGCGTGCAAAGGGCAGGGTGACAGAAAAACTTGGGTTTTTTTTCTGTTTTGATGTTTCTCTCTGTACTCATGGGTGCCTGTGTTGCTTGGTAGGTTGGTGTGGAGAGAGCGAGATTGGCCCGAGATCTGAACCGCTCTAGCTATTGATGTTGGGGTGTGCCATAAGTTGGCCGCATGGGGCCTTCTGAAGTTTGTTTAGAACGAGTTCCTTCGGTCTTAGGACCAACTGTTACGTTATATTATTCAGCATTGGCGCAGGAGGTGCAATATTTTCATACTGAGGGGGAAGAACTTGATTATCTGTCCAGAGACAGATATATACTTTGTGACCAGGTTACTGCCACAGGGTGAGGCTCTGAGGTATCCACTCACTGCTGGGAGAGTGAACCTAAACAGATTCCAGCGGTGGCATTGCGGTGGTGCGCCTCTGACTAAGGGGTGCATCATTATTGCATTAGTGACATATGTAGCTGAGCAGTGTGCTATGGAAATTATTGTGCGACTGGCGGGGTCGTTTGCTCCACATCGGGCATCGGGCCCACAGGTGGGAGTTTTACACCGCTTGAGGGGCAGTCATTTTTTCGATTTTTCCCGCTTTTGTTTTGATAGTATGTTGTCGCAACTGAACCTGGTCCAACGTGGATCCAAATCATTTGCGTACGCTAGCATCCTGTGCAGCATTATGTATGAGAGGGTGGCGCTGTTGATGCCCATTATGGCGGTGCCTATTGGGGGGCCGCAGGAGCCACGCATGAGGAGGTGGGCTCCGGTGATGCCACGTGGAGGTGGTGGCATGGTGGGTCGTTATTGGAACGACATGACAGAGGCTTGGTTTGAGGCCAACCCATAGATGTTTTTTCCATACCCATATACGGGGATGGACTTTCAGGGTGATTCGGATATCGGTCTCCGTTTTGGTTATGTTTGGGGTCTTGCAGGTATATGCTATATTTTTCTGCATTTGTTCAACTTTTTATGTACTTGTTAGTTTTATTATTAACAATGACATTCTTTTGGTTACTCCTGCAGATTGGTGAGGTAGGTTGCCAAATGGCCCGATTGGTGGGTCATGATCCTCCGCTACGACCTCGTGGTGGCCAAGGGAGAGGTGGCGTAGGTGGACCGGGTGGTGGTGCCGGTGGACCTAGTGGGGATGGTGCTGGCCCTTCTAGTGAGGGTTGTAGCTCAGCTGTAGCTGGGGTTGCGGCCGATCGAGCCCATGCAGATGTGGCTGAGGCACGCATTGCAACACTTACGGCTCAGGTGGCCACTCTAGAGGACTTCCGGGGTCGAGTGGACCGCTTGACCCAGGGGATGCCTGCTCGAGGTTTCATGGATGACTTCGAGGAGGTGTGGCTAGAGACAGTGATGGCCCGTGAGAGGGATTATTGGCCCACTCTATGACGGGTATCTATTGCAGTGGCGACAGCAGCTCCGGTGGTGGTACCAGGAGCAGTGGTGGGTCCAGGTGCTCCTCTTGAGGGGGCACCCCCCTAGAGTAGTTTTGTACACATGGAAAGAACCCGTTATGAGGATGCTTCCCTTATTTTTGATGACCTATGTATCTTTCGGCTGGCCAATGGGCCGATGACTCTATTTTTTGTACTCAGATACACATATTTTTTGATATATATATGAGGGATCTTTTTGCGGCTCTACATGGTCTGCTATTTATTTCAGTTTATATATTTTGTGTTATGCTGATGGATATCTATGTTTTTTTTTTTATGGATGATGGTTTATTCGAGATACATTCCAGTCTAGGATATTGTTAGCTATGCAATCAGCTGTTTGGTTTTGATTCCTGGATACATGTGAAAATGTAATGTAATAAAATTGTCTGCTTAATCTTTTGGCACGCAAATATCTTCTAAACAAGTGTGTGTTTCTATTCTCAAATGTTTGGTTCAACTGTGATACTACTAACTGGGAATCGAGGTAGACATGCATATGGCAGATTCCCTGATGGAGGGCCTCGCACATAAGTCTAATGACGGCATCATATTCTGTCTGATTGTTTGTTGTTGATCTGATGCACACGCAATTTTAACACAGTGGTGATCGGCCAGGGTGGTAGATGACCTAGGTGGCTGCAGCTAATTTTTGAGACAATCGCGATGCTCCATCAGCAAATCTGAAATATGGTTCGAGTTTGTGATCCATGGTGGCACTTTGAGCACATTTTTTACATAAGTCCTCGGATCAAAAATATTTTCGTGAATGGGGTTTTTGTGTACTCTAACTCTAGGGGAAAAGGGTTGTTGGGGCCCTTATGGGTAGAACTTATTGAGGTAAAGGCCGTTGACAGGGTTAGTAAGCTAAGTCACATCTGGTTCTGTCAAGATGTATGCCCCCTGTCGGAGGCAATGTTTGATGATATAGGGTCCTTTCCACAAGGTTTTGAATTTTCCTGGCCCTGAGGCCTCTTTTGCGAAATCGTAGCGAAGGACTAACTCTCCCTTAGTAAATGAGCGAGGGGTGATGTGGTGGTCGAATGATGCTTTCACCCTTCTCTTATGGGCCTCATTGTGTTGCAGCGATTGTCACCGATTTTCATCAACTAGCTCTAGTTGTACTAGGCATTGTTCTAGAGGCTAGGTGTCATCAAGGAGTTCCATGGCGGCGTGCAAGTTTGGGATCTTGCAGAAATAAACGCAAAAGTGCAAGGTACCTTGGTCTTTTGCGACAGGGATAAAGTGGAAATCCTGGGACGAGGGTCGGTGGGAATCCTGTCTCGGCTGTGCGATGAGATAAGTCGTATGTGGGGAATTGTGTCACTCGCATGTAGTGGGGGGAGGAGCTCAGTAAGGGAGTCTTGTTTGATCATAAAGTTGGGTCTCCTACCAGGGTAGTTGATTTCCTGTAGGTGGAATTTTTTCTTATCACAGAGTTTCCTGAATGCTTTCACCAACGGGCATAACTCTGGCGCATGATCTTGACCAATGCAAACGGTGCACGGTACCACAACGCTGACCGAGTAGATAATGTGAGATTCTACGCTATTCGATGTCCCCAATGTGGATGCTTGGAAAGGGTCGGTCATCTTCTGCTTCCATTTTTGCATCATTGGTTTAGACTTGTCTTCCTCTTTGGTAGATAGTAAGCTTAATGCCATTCGAGCTACTCTCAGCTTGGGGATATGTGCAGACTTAAACGTATGATGAAAATGTGAGAAAATTCAGCAATAAGTGCATGTGATATTATCTTGATTGGAGAGAAGTTTATGAGGGAGCAAAGAGACTATGCGGATATTGTTTGCAAGGGGCTTGAGTTCTCTGCATTGGTTGACTCGATGATCATTCAGATCACATAGGCCACATGTTATCCTAGGATTTTCCTGGGGTACTCGTGGTTGGTGTGCAGTATTATCAGGCTTAACACACCATTGCGGTGGTGGAGACGTTGAGTCAGCGATGTATCTTTTATGCCATTCCTGGAGATCGTTTGTTCTCTTTTCTACGGCATTAATCTTGTCGATAGTGGGACAGATCCGTGAGACATAATTACAATGTTGGTCATAATGATTATCCTAATATATTAGGAAAAATATCTATGATATGGGGGTCCCATCATGCTTGGTCTAAGGCCGAGCGGGGAACCAACGTCGCAATGCTGCTAATTCAGGGCAATGGATGACTATATGGTCTGTCATTTTGCATAACGTGCATGCAAGTGTGTTTTGTGAAGTGTCATTAGGGGTAACTAGGGGTTCCCTACTAGGTCATTCTTCTGTTGACAAGAACATGATAGACACGCTCATCTCCTCTGCTTGGGTCATGGAGCTGCCTGTGGACTCGGCATCCATATCATCTTCTTGGGAAAGGTGAACTATGGCTAAGCGGAGGCTAGCCAGGGCTAGCCGGAAGCAAGGTATGTAGTGACAGTCCTCTAAAAGGTGATTTTCAGCGCATAACGGGCATGTGAATTGAGCTGCCCGTAGCCCCACGTAGTAAACCCTTTCGATTGGATACCATCTGTGAACGAGTTCCAATGCTGCACACTCTTCAAGGTAGTGGCCACGTTCATATTATAGCATACAATGTATAATGGGAATTACTGAGGGTCGCTCTACAAATCTATGTTCCTCTTGTAAATATAGGATGGTACGTAGCTCGTCATTGGTAGATTGGAGGGAGGGATCCTCTTGATAGGATCACTTTATCGTGTGTAAGGCATCCCTATATCGTGGTATTTCTGGACAATGGTGGGTATAGTGCCCATAGGTGTCACAGAGAGCACATGTGTGATTGGTACGCAGCGGTTTGCCTGTATTTTTTGAGGCAGATTCCTTTTTGCGGGAACGTGGCATCGAGACGTCTACTTCATAGCCAAGGAGTGGTTTTAATTCGTCCAACTCTGGACATATGTGGTTAGGGTGTCCTATGAAATCACATATATCACAGGGCGATTAATCCATTTGCATGGTGGGGGTCACCGCTTTCTTTCCTCTTTTTGTAGTTTTCTTGACCGTGATAACCAGTTTCGTAATGGGAACTTCCCTTGCGACGGCGGTTACGACCGTTTCTTGGGTGGGTAGGGGCTCCTCTGGATTTAGGGGCTTTAACCCTACAGCAGTAATGTTGGTGGCTCCTGTTCCGGAAGGGGGAACGAGGTACCAAACTATTGGGTATGTGTTATATTCTTTCCATGACTAATCACGCGTGGGGGGGGTGATAGCCCCCCCTATCGGGGTCGGGGGAGCACCCCCGAAAAAAATTTTGATACTTATTTTCCGATGGGCGGATCCGCCCACGGTTTTGTGCATGAGTTTGCACATGGTTTTGGGGTACGATGGTTTTCATCCCATGGTATTTTGTAGATCCAGTCAAGGGAACTACGGTTATGTTCTAATCGAGGGTTAATGGATTGGGGTTTATGTATGCTTCGGCAAGTATATATATGTGTTGTAACACTAAAAGGAAGATAATGAAAAATCAAGCTGGTCATCCCGATTTGGGATCCAGGGGAAAATCTCTGTGTTTGTCTGTTTTAAGTTTTATGCTCTCGCTATTGTTTATTTTCTATTTTAAATTTAGTTTGCAAATAATTTCTGTATAGGGTTAAAACCTACACAAACCGGGAACGCCAACGATATGTTGGGTAACACCAGTGTTGCCAAAACCTGTTGGGAGACGAATCTAGCTGGGGGGTAGAGGAAAGGGGTTTGGGAGGCGGCGTAGGCTAGAGAGGTTGTCATGGTCGATGCCTCAGTATCGTTACTGCTTGAGTCTGTGTCCTAACTAACCTCAGTGCTTGATCTGGACATCATGAACACCCGGGCCCCTGTGGCATCGGGCGATACCTCAAGGATAATGGGAGGATCTCCTAGGAATGACTCTAGGATGGACAACGATTTGAATTCGCCAGGGCCATATTCTTGGTGCCGTGAAAGACTGTCTACAGTTGTATCTACGTAGGGTAGAATTACATCCGTGTTGGTCAGGGGATGCTTTTCACTGTGCATCAGTTGGTTTACTATAATGATTCGATCCTCGTGGGGGAACATTATAGTGCAGAAGATGGAAGATGCTATGGCAGACATGGCGTACATGTAACTCTGCCTAAGGAGTATGTTGTAATCCAAGTGAGCATCCAAGACTTCGATGTCTATGTGGACCGTCTTGCTGGCAAAGCAGACCGGTACATTTTGGTAGAGGCTGACGGGAGTCGAGGGACGACCATCGTATGCTCTGAGTGTGATGATGGAAGGTTTGAGTTCAGGGGATCCTAACTTCTGCCACACATTTTTTTACATGATGCATGTTGATTCACACTCGTTAATGACACATCGGCGAATAGTGATATTCTGTACCGATAATGGTATCTAGAAGGCAACCATGGAAGGAAGCCTAGGGGTGGCTTTTTCTAATTCAAAATCCATCATGCGCATATCGGCGGGGTCGATAGCGCCTAAAGTGGAAATTAGGGCTTTCCATTGCTTGGGGCATGATTGTAGTACTTCTAACGTGGACATAGCAGCGGGTGATTGAGCTAAATCATCCACGATGCTATAATTATGGGTCACTTTGGAGTAGTTACCTGCTTGCCTATTAGGTCCCTTTGCCATATTTGGCAACGGTTCTATAGGGATCTTTGGAATGGTCAAAGGTGAAATCGGCACGCTAGTAGTAGCCCCTGACGTATTGGTGTCTAGTGGGGTGTCGTAGCTGCGATTCCAAGTCTGGAAAAACATTTCTTCCCCAGTCATGTAAATTTCATGGTTGTTTTTCTTGGAATTGTCTGGGTTCTGCTGTTGAGTGCTGATAGTCCCTTGATGGGGGAAAATTTATTGCATCACTGCAATTTTCTGGGAAGACCCTCCTTGTCCTCAATTACTCTGTAGCTTTTTAAGCTCAGGGAGTTCAGGACAGTGGTGAGTATAGTGCCCGTACTCACCACATATTGAACAAGAATGGTTTGTTCGTAGAGGTGGCCTTTTTCCTTACCTTGGGGCAGTGCTTGGCTCCTGGTTCTGATTCTGGTTGGAGTTACCTCTAGCTTGGGATCGCGGTGGGCGTTGTTGGTTGTTTCCCCCCTGTCCAAGGTTCCCTTTGGGTGTTTTTTGTCTTTTTCTTAACCACGTTAGGAGTGTAGTTCTCCTGATCATACTTGTGTGGTTGATTTTGGGACGGCTGCACAAAGTTCACATGTGCATTGGTTTGCGTAGGTGGGTTGTGTGCTTGGGACTGAGTATAATGTTGTCCCGTGTTTACACCTGGCCATTGGGGGGGAGTTATTCCGTCAATTTTTCTTCCTTCATACTGGGTCCCCTTATCCGGAGGATAAGGTCCTCCTTGGTGATACGCTTGCGCCCTATTAGTCAAATTTTGCTGTGGCATATGATGACTTTGAAATCCGGGTTGAGACATATTCTGGGTAGAATTATGTGTTAACCATGATTTTGACTGTTGCTACCTAGGTACCCTTGGATCATTGACCCAATTAGTCCATCTGCAGAGTTAGATGCACCTGGCAATTCTTGATAAGATTGTAGGCGCGGGGTGTTAGGCAAGATCTTGTAGATGTATCCTGACTGTGTATAGATCAGTTCAAGCTGCTGGGCTTTACTAATTGCGTTCTCTTTGGATGTGGGGTTGTGTTGCGCCACATCCTTTGAAATCTCTATCGTCATAGTTTTCAAGAATTAATCTAAGAGGACCTGGTATTCGAGTTTAGCCTTGTATAAACTTCGACACCGCCTCCATTCATGGAGATGGTCTAAGACGTGGATGGAGGGGGATTGTCTGAAATGAGTCAGTAACTCCATTCCCGAATCATGGTGAATGGGCAACTGAAAGTATGTGAGGAACGTGGTAGTGAGGGTGGTAAAGGTTCCATGTGAAGCAGGTAGTTGCTCCACGTACCATTTCGTGGCCACTCCCGTAAGAGTGTGTTGAAATAACCTCAACCGAATAGTATCGTCAATGATGTTATTCGATGAGCACCACAGGTGAAAGGTCATTACATGATTACCTGGGTCTTCCGCTTGCTTACCTTTGAACTTTGGTATATCCGAAGGGAGCTTCGTGGGCATGGGAGGCCAATTAGGGTCATGTGCGATGGGGTCATTTGTGAGCTTGGTTAAATCGAGTAGATTCAACGTCGCTAAGAAGGGTGACTGATAGGTTGACGCCATGGCAACGTGTAAAGACATGAAGTTCTGGTTAGAACGAGGGTTAGTCTGTAACGTACCCTAATGTGAATTCGACTGGCTTCCTGTATGGGACTCACTCCTTTGTCCCCTAGGGTATGAGGGGGGAGTGGTGTGCAGTGTGGTGTTGGGAGACCGACTAGGGTTCCCAACCAAGGTTCCTCCAAGAAAGTATGAACCAACAACTGTGGAAATGTTCTGTCTTTGATGCCTAAATGGTGAAAGACCTGGAACCCCTCCCGGTAATGGGGGGAGGTCCAAAAGACGTCTGGACCGACGAGGTTTTGCTGGGACCATTTTAGTGTCGACCAGGTTAGGTTTTGGAACACTTTGAGGGGATCGAGTATGTTACCACAACAAATTTATGGTCACATACATAAAACAAAGCGAAAAGGAAATGAATTTTCCCTTTAACTTTAATCTATGTGATCAATCAAGCAAAAAATAGTTTTGTTTGTTTGCATCTGATACTCAAAATCCTAGAAGACCTATTATGTCCTCACACACTCAACAGTAACTGGGCCTTGAGAATATTTCTTGCGAGTGCTGGCACAACGTCCCGTAGGAGCTGGCGACGCCCCCAGTCAGCCGAAGAGAATCCACCAAGGTAACGGTAGAGGATCTGACGCTTGCCTGCACCATCACCTATAGGGTAAAGGATGCCCTAGTTTTTGGCCACTAAGAACCACCATCCCATGTGAGCGTTCGAGTATTGGTCTTCTTGGTAGTCAGCTAACAGTACCGAGTATCAGCCGAGTCGGGTAGCCTCAACTGATACCGCACACACTGCGCCTAAGCCTGACCCCCTCTGAATCGGGTCTCTGTCGCGCTCGGATTTTCTTTTCCGTGGGCTGATAGGTGGATTTTAAAGCTCCCTAAATACACAACTTCTATGTTTCAATATGAAGTGTGATCAAGGTGGCTCATTGGATGCCTACCCCCTTGATCCTAACTTAATCAGAAATTCTTTTGTGGCCCCTGTGGGGCGAATTTAGTGAGTTGTTTTAAGTTAGTTTTAGGTGGCTTTCTTTGCTTAGTGGGTGAGTGTGTGTGAGCGTATGGTGAACAATATCACAATATCATAGTTTTAACATATGGATATCGTTGATCCTTTACAAAATTCCCCTAGTTAAACTATGTGACGTTGTCCCTTGCTCAAATGGAAATCATTTGCAGATAATGGGCCGCTTCCAAATCTTCCTAGTTAATATATGTGAGTAACTAAAGTGAGATGGTGAATTGCAAATGTAGAGTGTTCATATGCTTGCCTAGGGTCACCAAATGGTGCAAAGGCAGCAGAGATTACTTGCTCTAATCGGTGATTCAATCCTAGTCCCGCAATTTCCTAAATGCAAAAATTGAATTTAAGCTAAACAATTTCTACACTAGCTTATGCATGTGTGGTCTTGGGCCACTTTCTTGGACTAGTTAAACTAAGTGTGCATACCAGAATTTTCAAAAAACATAAATTGTTTGGAAAGCAATGGTTAATTCGCCCCCTACTTAAACTATGTGAAACCTTTTTGCAAAAAACCAACTTACATGAAAACTAACTTGATGCCTACAGAAAGCAGCAAAAAGTGAGTTCTCAGAAGCTGTGGGGTATCAACACAAGTGCTGGCAGATACATTAGGGGTTGCCCAACACACTTGCAAGCAGAAAAAATGCAGAATATAGGGAGAAAAATCTCAGTTTGCAATTTGCGTGCAAAAATCCTTGACAAGTGTGACCTCCTGCGCGCAGGGCAGTCCTGAACGCGTGCAATGCACCTCTGTGAGGAAAAAATGCGCGCAAAAATCCTACAAGTAAAAATATTAGGAGTTGCCTTCTTCAGTCTGTCACTTCAATGAGTCTAGGGACTATAAGATGGATCAGAGGACTGTCCGCTCCACTCCAGCATAGACAAAGAGTCTCCTACAAAAGATGGCACAACCACATAAACTTGGAACACGTTAGTGGAGTCGTCATTCTGTTGTGGTGGATTAGTCACACGAGTGTACGAAATCATACCAGCTTAAAGAGTTTGGTATACTCTTTAAACTATTGGTAACAGGAAGAAAGTGGGGGAGCTCAAAAGCATAACATTTAATGAAAAACAGTATGCTAAAGTATGCTCTGGTTAAACTAAAACTAAAACACAAATATACAGAAGCTATAAAGAGAGTGAAAACGATAATAATGCAAATGATGGCTCGATGGCCTCTTCTTATTAAATGTTTGAAATGGAGAAGAAATTTTACCCACTTACCAAATGGCCCCTAAGCAATGGCTCTAGGTCCCAATGCAAGGATGTTGCCTTCCAAGCTCTGTCTCTGATGCAGTCTCCCTCTCTCTCTCTGTTGTGGTGGACTAAGATGTTGGGTGGCCAACTATCGAGTCCTCTTTAGCTCTAGATCCGGGTCACACACTGCTGGTGTTGCTTGGGAAACTTTGGCTAGCATAACAATGTGATCCACATTTCTTCATCTCTTGGTGGGTTTATATAGGTGAGTTTCAAATCCTCCTTCCCTCCCTTGGTACATGATGGACAGTGACCCAAGGGAGAGGTATGATTCCATTGTGTGCTCAAATATTCTTTTGTGTGCTCACATAGTGTTTAAGGAGGCGCTGGTGGTTGTCCTTAGGTGGCTTTCACATAAGGATTAATTGTCCTTTGCTTAGTGTGGTCCCGGAAAGCGAATTTTTTCCATTTCCAGGAATGCACGCTTATCGGGCAAAAAGGCATGTAGAAGGCGCTCTTCTCGAAGGATAAAGTGCGCAATTCAGCATTTATGACTAGTTCAAATATGATTTTCTCAAAACCTTAGAGATTTTAAATACTTATTGATTCCATAATGTGTTCCTTCCCTGTAAATACTTAGGCTTGACATTAATTGATGTCATCTTCTGCTGTACGATTTTCCAGTGTTAACAGTGATTATTTCAGAGAAACACTCTCAGATATTTTTGCCTTAGGCCTTGCATGGTCTCAAAGGTCAAAAACTCATTAACCCTTTAATAAATGACATCTAAACCCTAGCTTAGCACCACCTCCTCAGCTGCAGATAAATACTGCATGTGAGCTTCATTTTTAGTGTTGGTTAGTCAGTGGTTATTGGACTCATTTCTGTTGCAGAGCTAGTTGAGGACTACGAGGCTGGATTTGAGAAAGCTCTGAGCTGCAGAGCTATTGTACATGGAGTAATGTAACTGTTTTGATCATCGGTAATACAAGCACGTTCACAGCATTCTTGAGCTATGTTAATCATGAATTTTTCCTCATTTTTCATTGTTTTTCTCATGTTTTCCATTCTGTCCATATTTATCTGATAAAAGAACAAAAATTTAGAGTAGGATATGTTGTCTTGGCACCCTATTTCTATATGTCTTCTTTATCTTAATGTTTTCCACTGCAAGGTCTGATTGGAGAATTCCTAATTGCTCTCCAGTTCCATCTAGCTTGTTGTCTTAGAAATGATTTAATAACGTCAAGCCAAAGAAGTCTATAGTAAGCCCTGTCCTTTGGTGTAGCTTGAAATATTGTTTTTTAAGGCCTTTCTTCGAAGTATACTTAGTAGAGTCTAAACCAGGGAAGTCTATGCTATGACATGTCCTCTGGTCTGCCTCAAAATTTTGCTTTGAAGGTCTTTCGAGTGTTGAGTTAATGAATATAGGTTTAGCTTTCTCTTTAGCTTCTCTCACTGTTATCTTAAATGTTTTCTTTTGTCTGAAAGTAATTCTAGGATTACTGGATTGTTGTCTTAAAGGTTTGCTTACTAAAGTCTGGCCAAAGAAGTCTATGGTATGCCCTATCCTTTGATTTGTCTCAAAAATTTACCTAAAAGGCTTTTCTTGTTTAAGTAGAGCTAGAATATTCTTAACTGATTATAGCTTTACTACCTTCATGACTTATTATTGTTTCATATCACAATCTAATCTAAAAGATCCACTTGATATAATTAGCTTTCCCTATGAAAACCCTTGCAGAGTTGATGAACAATTAAATCCTTTTATGACTCCATAGCCCAATGGATTAATGTTTTCTCATGTTCTATCTATTCAGTTGAAACACTCCCTCAACTAATCACACCATAGATCTGTCAACCTATCAATTAATTCAACCAAAAAAAACAAGTCCTTAGAACTTCATAACTAGCCTAATATCATAAAACAAAAACACAAAGACATATCATCTATAAACACTCATATAGAGAGATCCCTCTCTGAATCCAGGAAGGCTAGGTCCTAGGATTCCAAAGTGGTTCTGATGTGACCCCTGCAATGTTTTTTCTTTCCAATCTTGCAAATCACAGGGCTCCAACATAGTGGCGATCGTACTAGGAATACTGAGTAATAAACTGCAAAACATAGAATCAAAAACTCAGAAAACCTCATTTTAAAATTAGATGAACCAAGTGTTAGCTAAGAATGGTTCCTGTTTACTGATGGTGGACAACAGTGAGCCATAAAACAAGTAAAAATCCCCCACCTGCTGACTCCACTGGTTTTCCATAGACTCCACTGGGAAACTTATTGTATCACAGAAAATCAACAATACCCAGTCAAGAATACTTTGTGGATTAAGTATTTCTTTCACAGTTTGGTTTGTGTCTTAAGACTACTATACCTCTAAACCTTTCTAATTTGTTCGGTCCAAATTTTTGGCTTCTAGAAGAATTCATACCAGATCCCATCTTAACCCAAATCCCCCTGCTATAGTTGACAATATTGAAAGCATCCTTAGGAAGTCTCATAGATCCAAAAGTTTAGTTGTTAGCAGACCTATCCACAAAGAAAGTTCCCTGCCTGAAAACCTCAAAGACTTGCATAATATCCCCTCTAACCCACCCCTAGAACAAAGCTTGTCTAGGACTAGATCTCATAGTTGGATAACCCAGATAGTTTTAGATTCATCCACCCTACAACAGAATTATTTTGTACTAACTTCATCCCCCACTGTTCACCTTCCTCCATTTAACCCTGTACCTCCAGTTGTAAACCCTCCACTTGTTAACCCTCCACTATTTCCATAACCACATATCATGGCAACATGGTATGCTCCCTTAGTCCTTCCTTTACCTTTAGTTTTTCTACCACAGGACTATCAGTCCAAGATTACTTTATATGATGCTAGTAGTTATACTACTGCTCAACAACATGTGGACAGAATGAATGACTACTTTGACAAACAAGAAATAGATGATGAAACTATTAAACTTAGAATGTTTGCTCAAAGTCTAGGGGGGGAAGCAAGAAAATTGTTTAAAGGCTTAACCCATAACAGTATAAATGACCTCCTTGCTTTTCATCAACTATTATTAAACAAATGGGAAGTCAAGAAAAATCCTCTTCAAATCTTGTCGGAGTATGATAACCTTAAGAGAAATGTTGGAGAGAGTGTCCAAGACTACTGAACTAGGTTCAATAGTGTATAATGCACTCCCTCCCCACATGAAACCCCCACTAGGCTTAGCCCTAGTAAAATTTCCAGATGGATTTGATCCAAACATGTCATATCAATTAAGAGAAAGAGAACCCCTCACCTTCGAAGAAATGCAAAGGGGAGCAGTAAGTGTAGAAGCCAACCTAAATGCTAGAATGGCTAGATTGAGAGCAAAGAAGAAGTTTACATACAAATAATAAGCTGGACCCTCCACATCTGATGCTAAAATTAATAGCCTAGTCAAAACAATGGAGGGGATGATGGAGATAATAAACATGAATAAGAGATCTTATCCTAGAGAAAACCAAACAGCTCCTCAAAACAGAAATCAAAATCAAATTCAAAACCAGAACTTTAGAAGGAACCCTCCTCAAATTAGACAAAGAGGCCCTGAACAGAAAATCAGACCTCCTTTCCAAGAAAACCATGCTGATGAAGATGAGGGGATAATTGAAGAAACAGAGGAAAGTCACATAAATTTAATGGGAGTTAACAATGAGGATATTGTTTTCCTCATTGAGGAAGAACAAGACACATTTTCACCTTATGAAGAAGAAAGCCTAGAATCTAAAGACTATAAACAAGGCTTTGAAAATGCCATTATGGAAGTACACAGACAATATGACCTCAGAAGCAAGAAAAACCAAAACAATCCCAAAAGAAAGACCTCTGAAATTTCTGCTAAAAATAATTCTAAAAACATTTCTAAAACAAAAAACAAAAAACACTAACATAGTGGCTAAAAGTTCTGATAAAAATAGAGGAAAAAACAGCCAACCTAGTAGCAAACACATTGGTGACCAAAGCAGCACTAGCAACTCAGCTAATGCTCCTAATAAAAAAATTTTAACTGTTGTTCATAATAAAAACCAGAAAACTGAAATTGTTGTGAAAAAAGTGACTGAAAAGGCTGATCTAAACATTTCTAAAATTCAGACACCTTTCAGTATAGAGAATGAAATTGCAAAGATTAAGATCTCTATTCCTCTTACTGAATTAGTCACTCAAGATTTATGTAAATCCAAACTTTTGAAAGCTTTAAACATAGGAGAGAATGTTGATTCTATTAATTTAAATGATGACAAACCTGAACTTCTGTTTGGACCAGAAGTAGAAGGGAAATTTCAAGAAGGAGGAGTTCCTCCATTTTATGTCAGTTTCAACATCCATGATAAGATTCTCCACAATGTCATGTTATAATCTGGAGCTTTACACAACCTTATGCCAAAGGTAGTAATGGAAAGACTAGGCCTTGAAATAAATAGACCATACAAAGATTTATACTCTTTTGATTCCAGCAGAGTTAAATGTCTAGGCCTAATCAAAGATTTATGTGTCAACTTAGCACAAATACCAACCAAGAGCCTAGTGATGCATATTGTAGTGCCTGATATACCTCCTAAATATGGCATACTCCTTTCAAGATCATGGGATGCCAAACTCCAAGGTACCCTACAAATGGACATGACCTATGTTATCATCCCTATCTTTAGTCAACCAAGGAGACTATATAGGGAAACACACATGAAATACATGGTTAGCTATAAAGAAAAGCCAGGTAACTCCCCTCTTTATTCAATTCACACATACCTTGATTCATTTATCCTTTATAATGATGAAAACCTTAATGAACAAGTGAGAGGGAATAAGCAAACAACAGTAGAAGAAGAGGAAAAGGAGGAAGACCAGTCAAAATAGTTTTCCCAAACAGATAATTACAACAAATATAGTGGAAACCATGGGGAACAAAGCAACCACCAACATAGGGTTGACCATGAAGAACAAATATAAAACATTCAACATAGTGGAAACCATGATATACAAAAAAATGACAAAATAGTGCAAACCCTAAAGAACAACTTGGTGAACAACTTAGTGGCAGCCTCTATAAACAGCACAATTAGAACCATGATCAATTTAATGACAAATCTGAAATTGAACCTCTTTGGAGTATGAGTTTTGATGATTCTTGTAGCAAAACTGGTTCAAGAACAGACATATAGGTGCATAACACAGAAAACAATCATGCAGAAGGTCACTCATACAAGCTAAACTTTCAATGCACAAATAACATAGCTGAATATGAGGCACTCCTCTTAGGACTACAATTGATGAAGAAATTAGGAGCCAAGAGGATAACTGTCCATGGAGATTAAGAGCTATTCATTAGATAGATTAATGGAGAATACACAGCCAATCATACTAGATTAAAAGCTTATAGAGATGATGTTATTGACCTCTTGAAAACATTCACAGAATATGAGCTTAACTTTGTCCCTAGAAATCAAAACATTCTTGCCAATGGATTAGCCTTTGCAGCCAGTACTTGTCAAAAACCTTATCAAAGCAAACAATACACAGTCCAAGTCAAATATAGACCAGCAGTTCCTGATAACATAAAATACTGGCAATTTTTTGAAGGAGATAAACAGGTAGAGGATTTCCTGCAGTCCAGAAATGAGTTTGACTTGTCAAATTTAGACTCAGAGTATGAAGAAGACTGCTCTGTTGAGGAACTATATTACAAAGAAGAACCTCCTCATACCGTTGTTATAAATCTATTAACAAAAGAAGACATACATGAAACAGATTTGTGCACTAATTTAGAGAAATAAGACTTTGAAGTCTTGCAATCTAATACTGATAATTTTCCAAAAGTACTGGTGCCTCTAGAAGAACTATTTGATTTTAATGATGTTGTTAACAAGCCAAAGATGGAACCCACTGAAATTGAAATATAAGAGTGCAATATAGGCAGTGAACAAAAACCCAAAATGATCAAACTATCTAAAACACTGCTTGCTCATATAAAACAAAAATATCTTGAACTATTTAGAGAATTTACTGATGTTTTTGCTTGGATTTATGAAGATTTAAAATCATATGATAAAGAGATAATTCAGCATAAGATACCTCTCAAAGAAAACCAAAAGCCATTTAAACAGAAATTTTGCAGAATAAACCTTATGCAACTACCCCTGGTTGAGAAGGAAATTAAGAAAATGTATGATGTTGGAATAATAGTCCCTCTGAGATACTCAGAGTGGGTTTCAAATCTTGTATCAGTGAAGAAGAAAACAGGAGAAGTTAGGCTATGCATAGACTTCAGAAATTTGAACAAAGCCTGCTTAAATGACAACTACCCTTTACCAAAAATGGATCACATCTTACAAAGGGTAGTAGGTTCTAAAAGAATTTCTTTGCTAGATGGCTTTTCAGGATAGAATCAGCTGTTGGTACACCCAGATGATCAACACAAGACAACTTTCACTACACCTTAGGGCACTTTCATGTATGTGAAAATTCCTTTTGGGTTAATGAATGCTGGTGCCACCTTCCAAAGAGCCATGGATATTGCTTTCTTAGAAGAAATAGGTTACTTCATTGTGATTTACCTTGATGACATCACAGTCTATTCTAAAACTGATAAAGAACACCTAGCTCACTTAAGAAGAGTTTGAAAAATGTAGAAAGTATGGTTCGTCTTTAAATCCTAAGAAAGCTTTGTTTGGTCTCCAAGAAGGAAAAAATTTAGGCAATATCATATCTAAAGAAGGGATCAAGATAGACCCAAAAAAGATTGAAAGAATATTGCAAATCAATCATCCTAGAAATATCAAAGAGCTGCAAACATTCATTGGAAAGATAAATTTCTTAAGAAGGTTCATCCCAAACCTTTTTTAACTCCTAAGAAACATTACAAACCTGTTGAAAAGAGAAATAGGAGTTAAATGGACCATAGAATCAAAGCAATCCTTTGAACTAGTAAAGCAAGCACTTACCCAAACACCAGTTCTAATTAGCCCTAATTTTACCAAATATTTCTTCATCTTCTCCTTTGCATTAGAACATACAGTTGTTTTTTTCCTACTACAGAAAAACGTAAAAAGACAGGAACAACCTGTTATTGCCTAAATCTACCTCAGGCTGAAGGAAGGCAGAGTTCAGGGTAACATCAAACCACGCTCAGTCTGGTAGCTAGCCCTACCAGAACAAGAGAGGGCTCTCTCCGGGTCAATCTCAGCAAAAATAATCGATAGGGCTTGATATGACTTGAAATAAAAGCTAATTTTAGGCTAGGTATATAAGTGAACGAGTTTTATTGTGTTTTTGGGGGTTTTTGTTGGATCAAAGGGAAAGGCAGTTTTGGGTGCGGGGATAAGGCCTAGTTTTTGCAGAGTTCTGATTGGGGCAAGGAAGGAAATTGTTTTGATGCTTTAGATTGAATGAACGAATGGATCAGACCGGTGAGGAGCTGAAGAGGGCAAGAGGGTCTCAAGGTTCCTCCTCAAACAGATGAAAACATGGAAAATTAAGCAAAACTGAAGGCAGAGCAAAGCAAGCTAATGAATTCCACCTTTATCACTCATTTGTTTAATTTAAGAAGAGAGGAAGGAAAATGGTACACATATACATCAATGAACTTAAAATTACATAGATAAACACACCATAAAAACACAGAGCCACATGGATCCCAAAGAGTGCTGCAAACCCTGGTCTATTCCTTTGCCAAAAGTGCAGAGATGAAATGTACAATGAAGTGCCAAGCAATCCCAAGTGTCCAACCCTGAAAATGACTGAATAACTACATGATATAGACAAGCCTAACTCATTCCCATGCCTCTAGGGGTCGAGCTCATCATTCTAGGAGCTGTTTCAACCATATCTAAACTAGGAACTAGAAAATAGGCAATGAAACAACTTGCCTCTATATGATAGGAAACTGATTCATTCACTTACATTTCACTTTTTGGTGAATGAATCTACTAGAATGAGTAAAAATGTGCCAAAATTACATCATGGTCATGAAATTACATCAAGGTACATCAAGAGTTACATGAAAAAGTCAAACTGGCCAAAACTAGGCGAAATTCTGAGCTACTGAGTGAAAAATAGGCCAAATTCCTCTATGTGCCACGCCTGGAATCTCTATGTGTAGCACAAGTTTGGAGCTGATTTTTAGGCCCTTCTCGAAGTCAAAATTGAGCGCAGGATAGCTCATTGGAAATCCATACCTGTCTAATTTCCAACCCAAGTGGAATTTCTGGATTTGGTTGCCATTTTCCCCTCCAAAAGTTCAATCTCCCAACACTGCTTATTGTGTGTGCAAAAAGTGGCAGAAAGGCCATTTTTAGGGTGTTTTTTACCCTTTAGGCAACCCAGAACTTGATGAAATCCTTAGGTAATCCATGAAAATGCATAACTTTTGATAAAAAATCTAGAAATGCAAATTTTTCCCCTTGAAGAGCTGCCAATTATAAGCGCGTGCCAAGTGGCGCTATGCGTCAGGCAAGAAAATCTGTGTTTAGGCCCAAAAATTCAAAATTGACAAAAATTTTCCCAAATTTCTTGAAATTTGGGCTGAAGGTCCCTCATCAAGTGCTATGCTCAGCCAAAGAAGCTTCGGCCAAAATTTGGAGCCTATCATGCCTTTTGCGACGCTTTAGTGCCCTCCTTAGCCTTGCCTTCAAGATCTTGATCCTCGCTTTGCAAACATGATGCCGCGCCCAATAATGGTTCTTCATGTTCCTGAGCATGTTCTTCTCCTTGTTTGCCTTCTCCAACAACTTCTCAAGATGAATGTTTACCCTCTCAAGCCAAGTATCTCTATCAGCCTCGATCTCTCGCTCAATAGGTGTCATCTCGGTTGGGCTTCTTCGGGCAGCTTGCCGGTTCTCACGGATGTTTTGCAACTCCATGATTGTCTGCTAATCCTCCAACTGTTTTTTCCACTGCTCCAGATATTTTATGATCCATTGAGCTCTCTACAACTTGTCGGTTAATGTGTCGATCTCAGCCTTCTGCTCCTGAATGATCTCTCTCAATTTTGAGCTTGGAGAGCTCAAATCCTCATCAATCAATATGAAATCAGTATCCTAGCCTCCTGAAGGGCCCTCATCCTACATAGGCCTCCTTCCTCTGTCCTGTACCTGTACCTGTGCTGCTGATGATGGAAACGAGACCCCTTCCACCCCGGGTGGAGATAGTACTCGTCGGGATGCTGCAAATAATCCTCTCGTGCCTCTCTGATAAGTAATAAACACTGGCACACTGATAGGCTCTGTCTCGGGACCTTCAGGCTGATGTGAAGGTTCACCTACATCATGGTCAATCTCTAGAGGAGGCTGAGGGGCTGTGAAGAAGTCACGGGAAATGAAATTTTCCCATGCAATGCCCTGCAATCCAAGCTGATGTACAACAACGATCTTGATGAGTGCATAGTGATAAATAATGTTGTATTGTTGCTCGGGAGTCTTCTTCTGCACAAGAGTGGTCATTCGCTCGATGTTGCGGCACATGAAATAAGGTATGTTCATCATCCTCACTCTCGTTAAATGCATCAATAACCTGATGTGGTAGGCATAAAGGCGTGAGAACTGGCCCTCACAACTGAAGTATCTGATAATGAGTCTCATCAAAGGCGCATAGGATTCCTTCAGAAACCGGAATGGGAATACTCGGCTGAGCTGTCTCACATAGCTAGGCTTGATGTATGGTTCATAATGCACTCTGTCCACCTGCTGTCTCTTATTCCACTCTTCACCTACATTCGGTATTCCTGTTGCTTGAGAAATGGCTTCCGGTGTCAAGGTGAAATTTACACCAGCAAGAGTTACCTGACCATCATGCAAATGTAAAACAAACAAACGAGCCAAATCCTGATGATGCTGAATCCGAGCAATCATCTCACAGTACTGATAGCATGACTGCTCTCAAAAACATGCCATGGAAAGTGGGCAGGCCTGCAATTGGGTCAACGAGGTGGGCTCTTCTCTCACATGCTTGCCACCTTTACGAGGCCTTCTCGGTGCATGTAGCTCAGTGGTAGAATCACTTTCTTGTTCATATGATGTATCAGTGTCCGTCTCCATGGTGTTGCAAGGTCTATGTTTGGCTTGTTGAAAATGAGAAATGAGAATTTGGTTGTTTTTTGTGTTTCAATGCCAAATATGTGCCAAGGGGAAAGGACTGTGGGAGAAATAGGACAGTGGGAAAAATGTGGTTCAGTCAAGTGAAATTTGAAGTGTGAGGACAGTCACTTGACTGTTTGGGGAACTTGAGATTTTGGGAATTTTTATAAGTGATATGGGAGAGGGAGAGTAATAGGGAATGGTAGGGTTTAGGGATAGGGATAATAGGACCTAGGAGTGAATGACCTTGGGATGTAAGAGGATGGTGTATTGAGGAGATAACAGAGAATGGGATATGTGGCACAAACTTATTTTAAAACACCAATTTCAAACCCTAAGAGAGGAATTTTTTTTAACAAAAGGATAGGGTTTAAATTTTGACATTACAAATTCTCAAACCAATCTTTGAAACCACACCAAACACCGATCAATGGCATATTGCGAGATGATTTGACTTACTTGGAGCAGAGGGGCCAAGAAATTTGAAATTTTGTTGGAGGCAATGAGAAAATTGGAGTGTCGGCCCTGTGTGCCGCGCGCACAACCCAGTGCGCCGCGACCCTCTTATGCACCGTGCACGTTCAAATTAACAAAGTGTTGAGCGGCTCTATGCGCCGCGACAACCATGTGCGCCGTGACCTTCCTCTTGTGCGCCGCGACCCTGAATTTCTCCCACAGTCGGTCCTCCAACACTAGCTTTTGCTTCCTCCACGATTTTCTCTTGGGTCTTTGATAACTCTTGGTATGCAAATGATTTATGAAGACACAAAAATATCTTTTATGGCATGGTCTTTGGTTTTTTGATTTGGAATAACCCACTTGCTAATGTTTGAACTTTGGCACTTTGCACTTTTTAATATAAACTCTGTTTTTGTTTCCACTTTGATTTTTTGAACTGATGATGAATCTCTCGTCTATTTTTTGCAGTGATAGTTGGCATTGGATTTGGCAAAGGCGACTAGGGCTGCACCTAAAGAATTTCCCAACTGAAGAAACTTTGAAAATCACATTATGTTTATTACAAAAGATAAAATGGACGATTTTTCTTCAAAACAGAGTTTTGAAGAAGAATCATGATCAAATATTGCGATGATGAAATTTTTGCAGTGAAACTTTATTTGAAGCTTCCTCATGTGCCTGCTGGAATTATTGGACACTTTGAAGACTAAATTTTCGAAACCCTAGACCTAATGAGACTGAAAACCCTAAAAAGACTCTTTGCCCACCAAAATACCAAACATTGACTGTGAATGACTGTAAATGATTTCGATGAACAGATACAGACCAGAAGGTACATGGCATGAGGGATATGAGTGAAAATACCCTTCCGTTAGATTATCCATGCTCCTAATGGAATGCAGCTGACTAAACTGAATGAGACACCTAAAATGAAATGCAACAAAAGAGATTTTGATCTCTGACGGAGGGATGAAGAGACTGACTCTAACATTGGCTCCAATGGGGATGGTAGCTCCTTGGAGGGGCCAAGAACTACAGATTTATGGGAGAGTAGGAATTGCCTTCGTCCATTGGGCTATGGATTCCATAACTTCAAAAAATCAGCACAAGACTCTTGACTCATTTATTGACTGAAAATTTGACTCAAACTGACTCAATTTTGAAACTTACATGACTGAAACATGTAACTAGACAAACTCAAACCAAAACTGAAATCAATCTTCAGAATTATAGCCTTCACTTCGGGCCCCAAACTGAAGAAAAGATCACAGCGCACACTTGCAATGAAACTGAAATGAATGGTATGTACAGTGACAATGTAAACAGTAGAAAACATCTCAGAAATGATACCGCTGGAGTAGCCGACCATTGACCGGCCCTCCTGGACAATCTTCCCCGTTCATCTCCTTCAGAAGAAAAGCATTCTGACCCAGATATGTAGGAATTTTAAAGGGTCCTTTCCAGAGATTTTCAAACTTACCGTGCTTACCCTTTTCCTCGTTTCTTACATCCCATTTCAGCACCACTTCTTCCAATTGAAATTTTTCCGCCTTTTCTTTTCTGTCATAGATTTTCTTAATTCTCTCCTACAACTTCAATGTGTTTTGGAAAACTTCTTCTCTCGTCTGCTGCAAATGGATCATTTGATTTATTCTTCTTTGCATATGATCATCTTCATTGCCAGCTTCCTGTAGAATTTTGACCACTGGAACTGCGAGAGAGGTACGAAACACTGTATCAACTCCATAAACTAACTCAGGGGGACATACCAATGGATTTCTTCTTACTCACTCTATCTGCCCAAAGTGCATTGACCAACTTCTTATGCCAACTTTTCTTGTTTATTTCCAGCAACTTTTTAATGATGTTGACCAAAGATTTGTTGGAAGACTCCGCCAATCCGTTGCCTTGCGGATGATAAGCAGTTGAGTGCCCCAAAATGATATGATACTTGTCACAAAACTCGATCATCCTTTTTGATTTGAAAGATGTTGCGTTATCAATGATTAACTTATTCGGGCAACCGAAACGAGACAAAATGTTATTCTCCAGGAAAGAAATTATTACCGAATCCGTAGCTTGCCTAGTGGGAATTGCTTCAATCCATTTCGTGAAATAATCTGTCACTGTTAGGATCCACCTATGCTGACCTGAAGAAGCGGGATGAATTTCGCCAATGAAATCCAAACCCCACTGCTGAAAAGGAGCACTTACCTCAATGGGCTTAAGCGGCAAAGGCTGCAATTTCTGCCTCCCTTCAAAAATCTGACATTTGTAACAGCTTTTGACAGTCTTATACACATCAGCAAAAAGTGTCGGCCAATAATATCTCGCTCTAAAAATCTTGTTGGCCGTTGTTTTCCAAAAAAGGTGACCCCGCAATCTCCCTTATGAAAATCCTCCATAACCTGCTTTGCTTCTTCTTCCACCAAACAGTTCAGCAAAACACCACCGGGATCTTTCCAATAGAGTGAATTATTCAGAACACAAAACTTAGCAGCTTTCAATTTCAGAGTTCTACTTTTGTTTCTAGCCATGCCGGGCGGTGGTGACAAATTTTGAAGCACATATACAATATCTGAATACCAAGGAGAAAGCACAAAGATTTATGATACCTGAACTGATGAACTATCCTCATTCTCCTCAGACATAGCAGCAATAAGATTGATGTCCAAGGCATGCAAATTCGACTCAGCCATTAGCTTTGCCAGCCCTTGTCCTTTGATAAGTTTTGTGGGCTTTATCTCCACATCATACTCCAACAAGGCTGCAATCCATTTGCCCCGTCTCCCATCCGGATCTGTTTGCACTAAAACATCCTTAACAGAAGCGTTAGGAACATAAGCAATAATATGAGAATGCAGAATATATACTCGAAAATCTTTCAACGCCTTCACAAGAGCAAGAGCTTGCTTTTCAATTATGTTATATTTCAAGGTTTCATCTGTTATGGTACGGCTGAAAAAAGCAATTGGTTTTTCATGCCCATCTCTTTTCTGCATTAATATTGTTGCCATAGTATGCTCCGAAGCAAATGAAAGCAAAATAAAACCCTGAGTGTAATCCGGGCTAATCAAAACAGGAGCTGAAGAAAGAACCAATTTCACTATATTGAAAGACTTTACCGCCTCCTCAGTCCACTTCACTGCATTGTCTTTCTTAAGCATGTTTGTAATCTCTCTTAAATGTTCAGCAAGGTTAGGCACAAAGTGGCGTAAAAAATTCATCTTACCATTGAAAGATTGAATCTCCTTCTTACTCCAGGGAAGATCAATTTTCTGAATAGCTTCAACTCGTGCTGGGTCAATACGGATGCCATCTTTTGAGATAATATGACCAAGAAGTTTGCCCTCATCCATGGCAAACAAACTCTTCTTCGGATTAAGTGACACACCGTACTTTCTGCATCGTTGAAAAACAATATTTAGATGGTAAAGGTGCTCTTCATCAAAATTGGAAAAGACTGTCAAATCATCAATATACACAACTAGGAAGACATCTTTCTCATTTGCAAATGCCATATCCATTGCGCGCTGAAATGTCGCACCAGCATTCTTCAAACCGAAAGGCATTTTAGCATAATGGAAAGTTCCCCACTGAGTGGTGAATGTTGTTTTGTCTCTATCATCCTCATGGAACAGAATTTGGTTATACCTGGAATAACCATCGAGTAGTGACATACGATATGCTCCAACTACTCGCTACAATATGTGATCCATTTTGGGCAATGGATAATTGTCTTTCAAAGAAACCTTGTTCAGATTCCTAAAATAAATGCACAAACGAATCTCACCTGTCTTCTTGCGAACGGGCACCAAATTGGAAATCCAATCAGAAAATCTTATAGGAACAATGATACCAGCCTTGTATAATCGATTCACCTCCTTCTCAATTGAGGTTAGCAACTTCGGATTTATCCTTCTCAACTTCTGCCTGAAGGGCTTTTGATTTGGCTTGATAGGAATGGTGTGTTGAATTATATTTGTATCATACGTCTTCAAATCTGAATAGTCCCAAGCAAATACATCAGCAAAAGAAGACAACAAACTAACATATTTTGCTTTTACCTCCGGTGGCAAGGCTTTGGACAACTTCACCATCTTTGGATTCTCAGCTAACCCAATGTTCACGTCTTCAACTCCCTTTTCGGTTGGCCGCAAGGTTGGTTTTCTAGCTACGTCATCTTGATCAAAGAGCTCTTCTAAAGGTATCAAACCCTTAGGAATGACATTATCCTTCAGTTGTAATACTTCCATCTGATTTATTTGCACATCAGCCTCACCATCATCATGTTCCATGTCAATTGAAGTCTCTTTGAATTTGCCTTCGTTTTGCAGAAATTCATCAATCTCATCATCATCTTGGAATACTTGCCAATACCTTTGATTGTCCGAGACAATTGGACGATGTTTCACATGGATTTAAAACTTGTTACTTGAATTCATTGGAATATTCAAATTACTTGCTGCCTTAGCAAGAGCATCTGCAATACCATTTTGAATACGAGGGATACAATTCAAAGTATAGTCTGAAAACAATTTCAAGATATCAAGAACAACATTTTGGTAAGCCCGCATTTGAGGATGCTTAGCTTGAAATTCACCCTTCACTTGCTTAATTACCAACTCGGAGTTGCCATACAATGCAATCCTCTTAGCATTCAACTTTCTAAGAATTTTCAGGCCAGCAATCAAAGCTTCATATTCTGCTTCATTATTCGAACAATCAAAAGCTAATTTATAAGAGCAGACCCTTACATTACTTGGTACCTTGTTTGGGGCGGAAAAAGGGCTGCGTACCCAAATACCAATTTCAGCACCATCACTTCCAACTGCACCATCGAAATCCATAGTCCATAAACCATCTTCATCTTCTTCCAAGTGCTGAAATTGTGTTTGCTCTGTTATTTCTGCTTGTTGTCCATCAACTTTCTACTGCTGTCAGAAGGCTGATTGCTTAGCAGAAGTCTCAAGTTCTTGCCTTTCTTTCATCAAAAATTCTCTAAAAATTTCTGTGATCTCCGGAATGTCCTCTGCTTCAACTAACTGACTATTTACATCATTGAAACTATCTGAATACAAAACAAAAGACTCTAAATATGTATGTACATAATTTATCGGATGATTTACCAGTTTCTCCTTGCTGGTGATCATATACTTCATTTTTTGCTCCCGATATAATCTTCTCATCTGACCGAACACAGGAATGGTAGCATAGGAGAAATAAAGCTGTAATGTTCCCTTCAACTTCGCTCCCCAAGATCTGGAAAGAAGCATGCCAAATCTAGGAGGAATATCTGCCACAACCACATGCATCAAAACATTCTTAGTTGGAATCTGATCTAAACTAACCACCAAATCTTTGATGAGCCCGATGCATCTTACTCTGCCGGAATCGAAAGAATAAATATCATGATATTTCCTAGTGATGTCCAATCCCAATTTCTCCATGATTTCCCTCGGCATGAGATTATGAGAAGCTCCAGAATCAAACATGGCATTGTGCAACACAAAATCATGCAATCTAAGACTGATATAAAAAGGAGGCACATCACTATCGGGAGACTCACCATCCAATGCTGGACCAAACATCAACTCAGGTTGATCATCTTCCACATTCACCATATCAGACATTGGATCAAAATTCAAAATTTTAGATACTTGACCCTTGTAGCTGCTATTTCTCATCAACTCAGTCAAAGGAATGGAAACTTTTAACTTAGCAATATCACTCTCTAAGTTAAAAACTGAAGTTTTTTCTACCTCTTTGTCTGGAGCATCCTTCTTTTCAACTTTCTCCTTCGATACAATTGGCTGATTAGATCTTTCATTTGCTGATGGAGACTTGCTAGTAGTAGAATCAGCTACATCTTTTCCCTTTTTCTGTGCAATGGGTGCATCATTCTTTGGTGCTGAACCTTCCTTTCTCTTTTGGATTGGGTTGATAGGCACATCTCTGTTTCTAAGTGAATATTGTCGCTGTTGGGTGGACAAAGCATTCATATAACCTCTCTGATATTCATCCGACTCTTCTTCAAGAGCCGTGTCATTTTCCAAGATAAAATCCTCATCCTTTTGTACAACTGAGTTTTTTGCATATTCCTCATCATCGGTGATAAAGGTTGGCATATAATCAGGTGTAAAGAAGTGATTTTCTTCTCTGATTACATTGTCTTCATCATCTGATTCCGAGCCAACAAAATTTTGTTGTAAAGGAGTTTTTACCTGCTGTTGTGCCAGCGGTTCTTGTGCTCGCTTCTCTCGTTGTTTGATCTGGAATTGTGGTTGCTGCAGTCCACGGAAGTTAGGATTTATGATATGTGGTTCAAGCTTATCAAGTGTCAGTCTTTCAATCATATTTTCCACCTTGCGAAGTACATGATCAGAAGTAGAAGCTTCTTCCTTTATTGCGACTTTCTTTTCTGCTCTCAATCTAGCTCTCTTGTCTTTCAAATTAGCTTCAACACTCACTGCAATTTTCTGCATCTCCTCCAAAGTGGCCGGATATCTTTCTCAAAGTTTATAGGCCATGTTCGGATCAAAACCATCCAGAAATTTAAGCAAACCTGACTTCCTAGATGGCCTTAAATCATCAGGAATTGCATTGTAAACCGCATTGAATCTGATACAATAGTCTTGAACTGACTCACCTATGTTGCGCTTGATCTTGGTATATTCAGATGTGATCTAAAGAGGATGTTTCTTTACTTCCCACCGATCTAAAAATTGTCTCTGCAGCTCAGCCAATGTAGCAATACTTCTAGGCTGCAAAGCTCTGAACCATTTTCTCACTTCACCTCCAAAAGTTTGCACAAACAATCTCATGGTCACATTTTCTTCATCAATTTCATGAAAATCAAAGAAGTCTTCCATTCTATCAATATGCTGTTGAGCAGGAACACTTTGAGGAGTGCCATCAAATAATGGGATTTTACTTTGATAATCGGCGGGCATGGCATCCAAGTTTTGAGGCAGGACAAGAGGTGCGAATCGAGCAGCCATTGCTCTTGGTGGATTTATAATTTGTCTTGGAGAAACAGGTGGAGTAGGAGCACTAGATGTATGAGGTGTATGTGGTGTGGATGGAGGTGATACTACTGCAGATTTTTTATCAGAAGTAGAAGTTTTCACGGGGATGGTAGGAATGAAAGGAGGCTGGGTATGAACTTGTGAATCGGAAGTAATTGTTGATGGTCCAAGAGTTTCAGATGCAGACTCTATAACCTCAGGAATATTTGTTGCCACAATGGAGTTTTGAATGTTCAAAATGTAACTGTCGATGGATCTATTAGCCTGTTCAATTTCAAGATACTTGATAAACTCTGGATTTATGACAGTAGAACCAATAGCGCTTTTAGATTTAGTCTCAAACAACGACAACTCAAATTGCTCGTCAAACTCTAGATCTTCAAGATATTCAAAGACAGCGGGACATGAATGAGATTTGAATAGAGGAATCACGAGACTTTCTTGATGAAGGATTCTTGAAATCAGGTTGGGATTCTCATACACTGGAGGTGGATCAGGATCCGGATTTGCTCTAGTATGTCTTCTTGAAGCCAGTGTGTTGGATTAATTTCAAAATCAAAGGGAAAAAACCAACTTGTTCAGCCTATCAAATTCTAGACTCATCACCCAAAAGTCCAGAACGATCTGTTATACTGGGGCAATTTACAATTCAAGTTTCACGTTCACAAGCTAGACCGAAGATTGACTAAAGCAGCATTTATCTACTTTCGTTGATGCAAAGCAAGAGCGTTTTGAAGGCTACTTGGCATAACTTCAGGCTCCATCTGTAGCTTATAAAAAAAATAACACCAACAAGCAAACCATTTTCTTCCCCAGTATGGTTTCCACTATGTTATTGCCTAAATCTACCTCAGGCTGAAGGAAGGCAAAGTTCAGGGTAACATCAAACCATGCTCAGTCTGGTAGCTAGCCCTACCAGAACAGGAGAGGGCTCTCTCCGGGTCAATCTCAGCAAAAATAATCGATAGGGCTTGATATGAATTGAAATAAAAGCTAATTTTAGGCTAGGTATATAAGTGAACGATTTTGATTTTTTTTTTTGGGGGTTTTTTTGGATCAAAGGGAAAGGCAGTTTTGGGTGCGGGGATAAGGCCTAGTTTTTGCAGAGTTTTGATTGGGGCAAGGAAGGCAATTGTTTTGATGCTTTAGATTGAATGAACGAATGGATCAGACCAGTGAGGAGCTGAAGAGGGCAAGAGGGTCTCAAGAGTCCTCCTCAAACAGATGAAAACATGGAAAATTAAGCAAAAATGAAGGCAGAGCAAAGCAAGCTAATGAATTCCACCTTTATCACTCATTTGTTTAATTTAAGAAGAGAGGAGAAGGAAAATGGTACACATAGACATCAGTTAACTTACAATTACATATAGAAACACACCATCAAAAAATAGAGCCACATGGATCCCAAAGAGTGCTGCAAACCCTGGTCTATTCCTTTGCCAAAAGTGCAGAGATGAAATATACAATGAAGTGCCAAGCAATCCCAAGTGTCAAACCCTGAAAATGACTGAAGAACTACATGATATAGACAAGCCTAACTCATTCCAATGCCTCTAGGGGTCGAGCTCATCATTCTAGGAGCTGTTTCAACCATATCTAATCTAGGAACTAGAAAATAGGCAATGAAACAACTTGCCTCTATATGCTAGGAAACTGATCCATTTACTTACATTTCACCTTTTGGTGAATGAATCTACTAGAATGAGTAAAAATATGCCAAAATTACATCATGTTCATGAAATTAAATCAAGGTACATCAAGAGTTACATGAAAAAGTCAAACTGGCCAAAACTAGGAGAAATTTTGAGCTGCTGAGTGAAAAATAAGCCAAATTCCTTTATGCGTCGCACCTGGAATCTCTATGTGTAGCACAAGTTTGGAGCTGAGTTTGAGGCCCTTCCCGAAGTCAAAATTGAGCGCAGGATAGCTTGTTGGAAAGCCCTACCTGTCTACTTTCCAACTCAAGTGGAATTTCTAGATTTGGTTGCCATTTTCTCCTCCAAAAGTTCAATATCCCAACACTGCTTCCTGTGTGTGCAAAAAGTGGCAGAAAGGCCATTTGTAGGGTGTTTTTGACCCTTTAGGCAACCCAGAACTTGATGAAATCCTTAGGTAATACATGAACATGCATAAATTTTGATAAAAAATCTAGAAATGCAAAGTTTTCCCCTTGAAGAGCTGCCAATTATAAGCGCGTACTAAGTGGCACTACGCGTCGGGCAGGAAAATCTATGTTTAGGCCCAAAAATTCAAAATTGACAAAATTTTTCCCAAATTTCTTGAAATTTGGGCTAAAGGTCCCTCATCAAGTGCTATGCTCAGCCAAAGAAGCTTCGGCCAAAATTTGGAGCCTATCATGCCTTTTGCGACGCTTTAGTTCCCTCCTTAGCCTTGCCTTCAAGATCTTGATCCTCGCTTTGCAAACATGATGTCGCGCCCAATAATGGTTCTTCATGTGCCTGAGCATGTTCTTCTCCTTTTTTGCCTTCTCCAACAACTTCTCAAGATGAATGTTGACCCTCTCAAGCCAAGTCTCTCTATCAGCCTCGATCTCCCGCTCAATAGGTGTCATTTCGGTTGGGCTTCTTCGACACGGATGTTTTGCAACTCCATGATCGTTTGCTGATCCTCCAACTATTTGTTCCGCTGCTCCAGATATTTTATGATCCATTGAGCTCTCTGAAACTTGTCGGTTAATGTTTCTATCTCAGCCTTCTGCTCCTGAATGATCTCTCTCAATTTTGAGCTTGGAGATCTCAAATCCTCATCAATCAATATGAAATCAGTATCCTGGCCTCCTGAAGGGCCCTCATCCTGCATAGGCCTCTTTCCTCTGTCCTGTACCTATACCTGTGCTGCTGATGATGGCAACGAGACCCCTTCCACCCCGGGTGGAGATAGTACTCATCGGGATGCTGCAAATAATTCTCTCGTGCCTCTCTGATAAGTAATAAACATTGGCACACTAATAGGCTCTGTCTCGGGACCTTCAGGCTGATGTGAAGGTTCACCTGCATCATGGAAAATCTCCGGAGGAGGCTGAGGGGCTGTGAAGAAGTCACAGGAAATGAAATCTTTCCATGCAATGCCCTGCAATCCAAGCTGATGTACAACAACGATCTTGATGAGTGCATAGTGATAAATACTGTTGTACTGTTGCTCGGGAGTCTTCTTCTGCACAAGAGTGGTCATTCGCTCGATGTTGCGGCACATTAAATAAGGTATGTTCATCATCCTCGCTCTCGTGAAATGCATCAATAACCTGATGTGGTAGGCATAAAGGCGTGAGAACCGGCCCTCATAACTGAATTATCTGATAATGAGTCTCATCAAAGGCGCATAGGATTCCTTCAGAAACCAGAATGGGAATACCTGGTTGAGCTGTCTCACATAGCTAGGCCTGATGTATGGTTCATAATGCACTCTGTCCATCTGCTGTCTCTTGTTCCACTCTTCACCTACATTCGGTATCCCTGTTGCTTGAGAAATGGCTTCCGGTGTCAAGGTGAAATTTACACCAGCAAGAGTTACCTGACCATCATGCAAATGTAAAACAAACAAACGAGCCAAATCCTGATGATGCTGAATCCGAGCAATCATCTCACAGTACTGATAGCATGACTACTCTCGAAAACATGCCATGGCAAGTGGGCAGGCCTGCAATTGGGTCAATGAGGTGGGCTCTTCTCTCACATGCTTGCCACCTTTACGAGGCCTTCTCAGTGCATGTAGCTCAGTGGTAGAATCACTATCTTGTTCATATGATGTATCAGTGTCCGTCTCCATGGTGTTGCAAGGTCTATGTTTGGCTTGTTGAAAATGAGAAATGAGAATTTGGTTGTTTTTTGTGTTTCAATACCAAATATGTGCCAAGGGGAAAGGACTGTGGGAGAAATAGGATAGTGGGAAAAATGTGGTTCAGTCAAGTGAAATTTGAAGTGTGAGGACAGTCACTTGACTGTTTGGGGAACTTGAGATTTTGGGAATTTTTATAAGTGATATGAGAGAGGGAGAGTAATAGGGAATGGTAGGTTTTAGGGATAGGGATAATAGGACCTAGGAGTGAATGACCTTGGGATGTAAGAGGATGGTGCATTGAGGAGATAACAGAGATGGTATATGTGGCACAAAATTATTTTAAGACACCAATTTCAAACCCTAAGAGAGCAAATTTTTTTAAAAAAAGGATAGGGTTTAAATTTTGACATTACAAATTCTCAAACCAATCTTTGAAAGCACACCAAACACTGATCAATGGAAAATTGCGAGATGATTTGACTTACTTGGAGCAGAGGGGCCAAGAAATTTGGAATTTTGTTGGAGGTAATGAGAAAATTGGAGTGTCGGCCATGTGCACCGCGCACACAACCCAGTGCGCTGCGACCCTCCTGTGCGCCGCGCATGTTCAAATTAACAAAGTGCTGAGCGGCTCTATGCGCCGCGACAACCATGTGCGCCACGACCTTCCTCTTGTGCGCCGCGACCCTGAATTTCTCCCACAATCGGTCCTCCAACACTGGCTTTTGCTTCCTCCACGATTTTCTCTTGGGTCTTTGATAACTCTTGGTATGCAAATGATTTATGAAGACACAAAAATATCTTTTATGGCATGGGCTTTGATTTTTTGATTTGGAATAACCCACTTGCTAATGTTTGAACTTTGGCACTTTGCACTTTTTAATATAAACTTTGTTTTTGTTTCCACTTTGATTTTTTGAACTGATGATGAATCTCTTGTCTATTTTTCGCAGGGATAGCTGGCATTGGATTTGGCAAAGGCGACTAGGGCTGCGCCTGAAGAATTTACCAACTTAAGAAACTTTGAAAATTACATTATGTTTATTACAAAAGATAAAATGGACGATTTTTCTTCAAAACAAAGTTTTGAAGAAGAATCATGATCAAATATTGCGATGATGAAATTTTTGCAGTGAAACTTTATTTGAAGCTTCCTCATGTGCCTGCTGGAATTATTGGGCACTTTGAAGACTAAATTTGCGAAACCCTAGACCTAATGAGACTGAAAACCCTAAAAAGACTCTTTGCCCACAAAAAGACCAAACATTGACTGTGAATGACTGTAAATGATTTCGATGAACTTTGATGAACAGATACGGACCAGCAGGTACATGGCATGAGGGATATGAGTGAAAAGACCCTTCCCTCAGATTATCCATGCTCCTAATGGAATGCAGCTGACTAAACTGAATGAGACACCTAAAATGAAATGCAATGAAGGAGATTTTGATCTCTGACGGAGGGATGAAGAGACCGACTCTAACGCAACCCATTGCATTTTTCAGCAAGGAGCAACCCATTGCATTAAGAGATGCACCTCTAAAGTATAAAATAATGGAAAAACAAGCTTTTTCCTTAATCAAGGCATTGAAAGATTTCAGAGTTTACATTTTTCACTCACACATCATTGCATTTGTGCCTAATTCAATGGTAAAAGACATTTTAACCCAAGATCCTGATGGAAAAAGAGGTAAGTGGATTGTTGTTATATTATAATATGATCTAGAAATCAAGCCCAATAAACTAATCAAAGGACAAGAACTAGTTAAACTCATTGTTGAGACAAAATTCCAAGCACTAGACATGAATATGATTGATGCATTAGATGAACAGGAGGAGTTGGCAGCTCCACTTATTGAAGATTAATTTCTAAATTCATCTTGGTATGCTGATATTTTATATGTGATTTTTAATCTTAATATTTCTCCTGGTTTGTCCAAGACAAAGGCTAGGCTCTTAAAGTTGAAGGATTTAAAATACTGCATTGTAGATAAAATTTTATATTGGAAAAATGCCAGTGGTGTATTTCTTAAATTTTTGCCTAAGAATGATGCAGATAAGATCAAGCATGAGTTTCATGAAGGAGAATGCAGAGGCCACCTCTATTGGAAAACTACTATCATTAAAATCCTTAGAGTTGGTTACTATTGGCCCACCGTCTTCCAAGATATCCATAAAATGGTGATTGCCTGTCATAAGTGCCAAATCTTTGAAGGCAAAAGAAAACTGCTTCCCTTACCTTTGCATCATATCTCTGTTGAAGCTCCTTTTCAACAATGGGGCCTAGATTTCATTGGAGAAATCAATCCTGCCTCCTCTGCCCAACACAAATGGATCCTCACTACCACTGACTACTTTACAAAATGGATAGAGGCCATCCCTTCTAGAACTACCACCGACTTAGTAATCATCAAATTCCTTGAAAACCATATTTTGTCTAGATTTGGTTGTCCTAGGAATATTATCACTAACAATGCTGTCACTTTTAGATCTAAGAAAATGGTGGACTTTTGCCACAAATATCAGATTACATTGAGACATTCTACAGCTTATTGCCTTCAAGGTAATGGGTTGGCAGAATCCTCAAACAAAATTTTGGTGAACATCATCAAGAAGTTGTTGGAAGAAAAGAGAAAGTTATGGCACAAAAAACTAGTAAATGCACTATGGGCAGACAGATTAACAAGTAAAAAATCAATTGGAATGTCTCCCTATTAGCTAGTTTATGGAGCATATGCAATTTTTCTACCAAGTTTAGGGGTACCAGTGATGAAGCTCATCCAAGAAGCACAGTCTGAAGAAAATGATATGCTAAGAATAATAAATCAAGTTGTCCAGTTGCAACAAACCAGAGAGGAAGTATATAACAGAACACAGCAAGTGCAGGAAAACATCAAGAAGATGTTTGATAAAAGAACTAATGCAAATGACTTCAACATTGGTGACAGAGTGCTGAATTGGGGCTCAAGAAGAGAAGACAAGGGCAAGCATGGAAAATTTGAAAATCTATGGAAAGAACCATACATCATCCATTCTGCCAGAGGTAACAATGCATTCTTTCTTCAAGAGATGGATGGAACCGAATTATTTGAAGGTGTTGTTAATGGCAAGATGCTCAAGCATTATTTTTGTTAAAAATATCAGTTTAAAGCTTTACTCATTATATATAACACTGTTTGAAGAAAAAGATTAGGAAAATAAACATAAAAACAAAGAAAAAGAAGAAAAGAGGGCAAATAAAAAGAAAAGGTAAAGCCCCATACCAAAAAAGAATATTTCTGAAAGTGTGCAAGTCAAAATGCCACTAATTTGAAGAGGAAGTTTTGTTCAGTCATACAGCCTAATCATGATTGAACAAGTTTTAAATTTTTTGATGATAGGTTAATAAATGAAGATTTTCCAAACTGTTTAAACTCGGCTTATCATTAGATTAGATTAGGAAAAGATATTGGTTCCAATGTTTAAATCTGAACCAAGAAAGGAAGAGAGGGATGAATACCAAATTCCAAATTACAACCCTCAAAGTTGTAGTTTTACTTTTTTCAAAAATAAATCTGTGTGCAGTTTGTACAAAATTCCACAGCCCATGAAAATTCAAACTGCTTAATCTTGTTTTGATCATGTTTTCAATTTCCTGTTTTCAGATTAGAGAATGAAAATCTGTCAAACTCTTCAATCTTGACAGATAAGTGGATTGGGTAGAGAATAAAAAATCTCATCAGTCTAATCTGAGCTTTTGGATGATATAAGTGTAGAAGTAGATAGTTTCATGTTTTCAAAAGAAAATGATTTCAAGGGTTGCCAGTCTAAATGCACCCAATGAAGAAAAAATGCTAGGAAAAGTAAGATGGGTAGGTAGAGGTAAGTTGAAGCAATCATGTTTTTCAGATTGTTGGAGATTACAGCTTCAAGAAAATAACAACAAATCAGCAAATTGAAGAAAAGGAGCCTGTCAAAATTGAAATCAAGGCACTAGCCTGCTTATTCCAGAGATTTGATCTCTGAGGATCTTGACACCTCCTAAAGGAGCTGCCCTCCCCAGCTGGAGCCATTGTTATCCTCTTGTATTATATATATTTCACTAGGTGACTATTGATTTTCTACAAGCAACTAAAGATAGCATTCTTTGCCTATCAGCTATCTTTAGAAATCTCACTCCCTTCATTATCTTCAATAAACCTTTTTCATTATTTTTCATCTCTTCCTTTTCAAAGAATTACCTTGATGCTTTAAAAAGACTCACCATGGGCTTGTTTCTCTCATTTTCACCCTTCATACCTATCACCAGTTTCATTCTCTCATTTTACCCACATGAAACCCATTTTCCCCTTGCAAAACCCTTCATAAAACCCTCCCTTCATCATTTTCCCTTATATACACTAAAACAATGTAAAAACTACTTTTTACATTGTTTTAAGTCGAAATATTAAAACTATCAGGACCCACCTTTTATGTTAAAAAGCTTTGTTTTTAATATATAAACCCGACTCTTTTTATTAACCCGAGCCCCTTTCATTTTTAGCCCTCGCACTCATATGACCCTAACCTCGCCTAATTGCCTAGCCCCACTGTAAATATTTTCCACCGTGCCCACCATATAATAAACCCCGCATATGTTTTAAACCCTCTTGCATTACATGACAGAGACTGCCATGTCACTCCACGCCCGGACTCCACTGCTCCACCTGCTCGTCACCCCAGATCGCTCGACCACCGTAGATCTGTCCTCCCTCGATTCGACGGCCCGTAACCCGTATCACAAATATATTTGGGCCATATGTAACGCTTTTAAGATTTGTGATATGGGAGGTTTCCTCTTGCCACATGGCGTGCACTGAGTGGAATCGCATGCCCACTCCCAAAACCATTACCTCTTCCTCGTCTGCGCAAAAACCACCTCCATGTTCCCGAAAACCGCTTCTCCTCCTCCTGCCTAATTCTGATACTGCCTTCCATTTAAACGTTGTCCAGAGCCCTTGGCTCTACGATAAGGCACAGAACACCATTATCCACCCTGAAAAAAATCTGAAAACCCCAGAAAAAAGTAGAAAAGGCCCTCCAAATGCAGGTTTTAAAGCTCACAATTGTTTCATGTGCAGGTTTAATGGTGAAATTCAAATAAATGCACTCCGAAGGTCAAAAATCGATTGAATGAGTGCTCTGGGTGACGATCCAGAGGAATTTTTCCGTTAAGAAGAACCCAAAGGTGAAGATCAGGCTTAATCACCAATAAAACATGATTATTGATGGTTTTTAAACCCTCCAACAATGGAAGAATGCATTCCTGCACCAAAAACACAAACAGATAGAGACACAGTGAAAGAAATAAAGCAGTCAAAGGACTGTGACAAAGAAATGAAGGTTAGAAGGCTAATTAAGGATCAAAAGACAAATCATGAGGGTTAGCCAATAAATAAAAAAAATTAAAGATGATGGAGACAGACAGCAAAGATTCAAGGATTCAAGGTTAAAACAGAGTTTGAAAAGGAAAAGATCAAGGGATTAATAAATAATCAGAGATAAAGGCAGTATCAAAGCAAAAGACAGTGAAACAGAAAGTTAAAGGAAAATCCAGAGTTTTAAAGCCTAAACAAAGTTTAAATGACATAACAGAGGCAGATTAAACCCAGAGAACCAATTCGAATGACCAGATCATGGCATTTACTTCCTCAGAAGGATATTTTTCCACCTACAACATGTTTTCTTTTAATAAAGCATCCAACAATTATTACAAACCGTCAGAGACATTTTTATCTGCCCAACAGTTATTGTAAAGTTATTGAAAAAAAAGCCTTAAAGTCAAACATCTCACAGGAATTAACTCAGAAGTTAAGTTAGGAGTTATTATTTCAGAGAAACACTCTTAGATATTTTTTCCTTGGGCCTTGCATGGTCTCAAAGATCAAAAACTCATTAACTCTGTAATAAATGACATCTAAACCCTAGCTTAGCACCACCTCCTCAACTGCAAATAAATACTGCATGTGAGCTTCATTTTTAGTGTTGGTTAGTCAGTGGTTATTTGACTCATTTCTGTTGCTGATCTAGTTGAGGAATGCTAGGTTTGATTTGAGAAAGCTCTGAGCTACAGAGAGATATTGTACATGGAGTAATGTAATTGTTTTGATCATCAGTAATACAAGAACGTTCACAGGATTCTTGAGCTATGTTAATGGTGAATTTTTCCTCATTTGTCATTATTTTTCTCATGTTTTCCATTCTGTCCATATTTCTCTTATAGAAGAACATAAATTTTAGAGTAGGATATGTTGTCTTGGCACGCTATTTCTATATGTCTTCTTTATCTTAATGTTTTCCTCTGCAAGGTCTGATTGGAGAATTCTTAATTTCTCTCCAGTTCCATCTAGCTTGTTGTCTTAGAAATGATTTAATAAATTCAAGCCAAAGAACTCTATGGTAAGCCCTGTCCTTTGGTGTAGCTTGAAATATTGTTTTTTTAAGGCCTTTCTTTGAAGTATACTTAGTAGAGTCTAAACCAGGGAAGTCTATGTTATGCCATGTCCTCTGGTCTACCTCAAAATGTTGCTTTGAAGGTCTTTCGAGTGTTGAGTTACAGAAGATAGGTTTAGTTTGCTCTTTATCTTCTCTCATTGTTATCTTAAATGTTTTCTTTTGTCTGAAAGTAATTCTAGGATTACTGGATTGTTGTCTTAGAGGTTTGCTTATTAAATTTTGGCCAAAGAAGTCTATGGTATGCCCTGTCCTTTGGTTTGCCTCAAACAGTTACCTAAAAGGATTTTCTTGTTTAAGTAGAGCTAGAATATTCTTAACTGACTATAGATTTACTGCCTTCACAAGTTAGTGTTGTTTCATATCACAATCTAATCTAAAAGATTCACTTGATATAGTTATCTTGCCCTATGAAAACCCTTTCAGAGTTGATGAAAAATTAAATCCTTTTATGACTCCATAGCTCAATGGATTAATGTATTCTCATGGTTTATCTATTCAGCTAAAACACTCCCTCAACTAATCACACCATAGATCTTTCAACCTATCAATTAATTAAAACAAAATAAACAAGTCCTTAGAACCTCATAACTAGCCTAGTATCATAAAACAAAATCACAAAGACATATCATCTTTAAACACTCATATAGAGAGATACCTCTCTGAATTCAAGAAGGATAGGTCCTGGGATTCCAAAGTGGTTCTGATGTGGCCCCTGTAGTGTTTTTTCTTGCCAATCATGCAAATCACAGGGCTCCAACACCATTGAGAAACGCAGTTTTCACATCCATTTGATGAATGTGCCAGTCCATCTGTGCTCAGATTGCAAGGATGGATCTTATGGAAGAGTACTTGCAATAGGTGTAAAATTCTCAACGTAATCTATCCCTTCGATTTGTGAGAATCCTGGAGCCACAAATCTGGCCTTGTATTTATCCACACTCCCATCAGTAACTTGCTTTACCTTGTAGACCATCTTGATACAACCACTAATTTGTCGACCAATATTGGGACTATCTCCCATTCACTATTCTTAACAATGGAGTCATACTGATCCACCATTGCATCAACCCAAGTTGGTTGTTGCACTGCTTCCTTAAAGGAAGATGGTTCAGTCACAATACATTTTCTCATGAGATCCATGTATCCAGTAAATCGGTCAGGAGACTGTATCTATCTGCGTTGTGAAGTAGGGGCTCCTACATTCTCTGCAACATCAAATCTCAATCTATCAGCTTCCATCGTGTGCCTTCTGCCATTTCTGATTGATGGCTCTGCATGAGTGTTTTCCTCCACTCCATGAACCTCCTCATGTGGCTGATCCACATCTTGAGGCTCATCCTTGGGAACCAACAGTTCCTCCTCTGCATGCAAGTCCAGCTCCCTCTCAAGGGACAACTGCATGGATTTTTCCTCATCAAATTTTATATCCCATCCCACAACATTCATTCTATTGTTTGGAAAATATACATGATAATTAAGGGGTGTTTCATTTTACCCCACAAAAATATCGATCTCATATGTCGGTTCCAGTTTCTTCCTGGCATCCTTGGTCACATGCACATAAACAGATGAGCTAAAAATCTTAAAGTGTGAAACATCAAGTTTCTTACTAGTGAAAGCCTCTTCAGGTGTACTCATGCCAAGTATCCTATGAGGACAATGGTTTTGCACAAATACCGCAGTGTTGCATGCTTCCACCCACAGATGCATCAGTAGGCCTTGATCATGCAACATCACTCTTGTTGCACCCATAATCGTTCTGTTCTTTCTCTCCGTGATCCCATTCTGCTGGGGGTTATGAGGCGCTATCAGTTCTCTTCGAATTCCTTTTTTTTTGCAGAAGTTCTTGAATTCGTTAGAGTTGTATTCTCCATCATTATCGCTCCAAAGAGCCCTCACTTTCTTCCCCGAATATTTCTCCTCCAGTGCCTTAAACTCTAAGAACTTAGAGAATGTCTGATCTTTCTTCTGCATGAAGAAGATCCAGCACTTACGTCCACACACATCTGTGTGAACTCTCTCAAGGATCCCCGAAGCTCAGTTCTCCTTCTCATGAAATGTGGCCTTTACATATTTTCCCATAGTACATCCCTTGCATGCATCTGACAACACAAGTGTACCCTTGGGAAGACCAGTAGAAATATGTTGCATGAATTTCAAGGATCCATGGTGAACATGGCCCAATCTCTTGTGCCATAATTCACCCTCATCCCAGCTCACCACTTGATCTGCCTTGCCCATCATTGCTTTGCAGCCATCTACCTCCAGCTTGTAGATATTCTTAACTCAAATCCCTATCCTCTTGGCTTGTTCTGTTGTTTTATGTCACAGGAAATATTTTCCTTCACTAAAAACAACATCATAGCCTCTATCCTCCAACATTGTGACTAGTACTAAATTTTTCTTCAAACCTAGTACATGCATTACATATTTTAATTGAAAGGGTTTACCTGAATTCCTCTGGAAGGTAATGGTACCAATATTGATAACACTATACCTCCTGTCATCACCCATTTAAATATGCATCTACAGATCGTTCTCCTCCAAGTCACTGAAAAGTTCCTTATCTCCCGCCATGTGAAAGGAAGCGCCACTATCCAAATACCACACAGATCCCAATGCACTTAACACCATGCATGCGATCAATGAGAATTCAATCTCAAATTGTGAGGCAAGAGCCTCGCCAGTTGCAAATCCTCCATCCTTCTTGTTCTTCTTATTTTTTAGATATTTAGTAGCAAAGTGCCCATGCTCATGACAGTGAAAAAACTTCACCTTGGACATGTCCTGCTTCTTTCCATTCTTGGACTCGGATTTGGAATGTAATTTATTCCCCTTCCCCTTCTTCACCTTGGTATCCAAAGCACAATACTCTTCATATTCATTCTTATATGAAGATCCATCTCTGGTGTTCTGTATGAACTCCTCCTGCACCAAATCTGACCATAGTCGTTCCCAATCTGGCAATTTTTCCCTTCCATTAACGGAGTCTTGATAACTGTGCCAACTCTTGGGAAGTCTTAGGAGAGCCAAGCTCACCAACTCATCATCAGTGATAGTTATACCAACGTTCCCCATTTCATCCCTACATTGGACAAACTTTGTTAGATATTTTGGTATGGAGTCTCCCTTCTCCATCTTGATCTTCCTGAGTTTAGCTTTGAGCACCAATTTCCTGTGTTTGTTGCTGCTCTGGAATAGATCCGTCAAAGCCTTCCACATTGCATATGGTGTGGCTTTCCCATGGAGGCTTGAGACAATGTGGTCTCGTGCTCCCTCCAACATGATCCTCCTCGCCTTCGCCACTTTCTTTTTCCATGCATCAAGATTTGTAGCATATTTCACAGCAGGTTTAGGAACATCATTGTCAATGAAATCCTTCAAGCCATTATCTTCGAGTACTGCCTCCATCCTATCCTTCTAAGCCATATAATTTGAGCTTCCCTTGAGTGCACACTCCAACCTCAAGCCATTGAAAGCCATTTCGATCTTGAATCAACTATAGCACCAAGAAAGTCTTTCTGCAAATTTGAATTCTATCCAGTCACAAACTAAGCTCCTACTTCACTTCTACAATTTCTTGTGCTCTCATACCATGTAGAAATTATACAACATGCATGTATATCTTGGATTCACCTGATATAACAATGTACTAAATTTAAATACTGAATCTCTTCTACAAATATTTTGCGGAATTAAAAAATACAATCGCTAATCACATGAAGTAAAGAAGAATCAAATCAAACACAACACAAATAATTTCCTGACGAAAGTTTTCTAATAAAAACCCCACTAGATTCTATTTTATATTCATCATGGATCATGAAAAATTACATACAAAACTCTTCTCACAAGATCCCTCCAGTATTCATCTAATTGTCTCACACTGTCATACAAAAATTGGCCAATACTTAGCCAATTTACAGCCTCCAGATAACATGCCTTTCTTGCACAATACCTGATGAATGAAATCCCTGTAAGATAGGAATTATGGCCTTCCTTGACTGTGCAAGTATAATGGGCACTCCAATGGGTGTTTTTTTGCATGTGTGCAACCCAGTAATCCTACAACTGATAGTCAACTTCCCTTTCACCTAGATCAACTAGGTCTCCACTAGATCTGACATGCGTGCAGCTAATAATAGTAAATACTCAATTTCATGTGAGATCACTGATTTTGAATTAATTAATATTTAATTCACTTGATCTTTCACTAGTGTATCTTCAGTTACAACTAGCACAACTAAGTTTACCTCACTTAACTGAGTTAAACTGATTACAACCTGCATTAACTAATGCACCAATACACTTCGAACTCTGTTACAAATAATTACTCTGCAAGCCTCACCAACTACCTCTAACTTGAAATCCACTAGCTAACTAATTTTATCACTCTCAGTTAACTATTACAAGTTATCATTGAGAATAGATTACAATTTACCCTAGTGTAGGTTCTTAATGCACTAGGTGTGGGCGTTGAAATTTTCTTGTTGAATCTCAACATTGATGTGGCATCACTCAGGCCATCATCTCAGCCCTTATATATGGTCTACAGGCTTCTTCAATCCACTTGGAGACCCATGATGTTACATGTGTGCCCCCACACCCACTAAGAGAACCACAGGTTTATTATTTGGAGAACAAGGGGTCAACCCATTATCCACTACTTTTGGGAGTCCTATTTATCATTATGGAACTTATAGACTTCATAAGGCTTCTTAGAAGGCCCAAATACATGCATTATTCATCATTCTACCTCTTTTTTTCCAAAGAAAAATCAAACTTTTTAGTGAGAAAATAAAACGTTACACTACACATGCATTCAAGCATTCAATTTACTAAATGATTCATGTGTGAATCACTCAGTATGAACCGGTTGTAAGAATAACAACCCTGCCAAAAGGGAGCTAGTTGATGACAAGCTCTAGCCAAAAGTAATCATGAAAACTCAATGTATGTTCCTGGGCTTCCTCTTATGAGGAAAAAAACCCAAATAGGAATACGACATCCTACAGCAAAAAACCATTTAGAATAGTTTGTTTTTCATATTTTTTTGTCTTGAAACTAATAACAGTTTATAGTTTTAGGTCCTTCTACAAGAAGAGTGTTCCTGAGTGCTGAAATATACAAAAACATAAAACAGATGACTAAAGCATAAAACATAGATAATGCAGATATTTAATTAAAGGGAGGCTGATTTGTCTCCACTAATCCATCCGGATCTATTTCTCTGATTTTCCAGCTACCCAGATCATGAAGTACACCTTCCTTAGAAAGGATGTATGTGTCTGAGCTGCATTCCCTGTAAATGTGGCACAAAAAAATGTAAGAAAAATTATATTTCAGAATCCAAACTTCCTCAAAAATAGGTTGCAACAAAAAAATTTGACAAGTGTGTTCCCTGTTGAACCATTTTATGATGTTCGGTGAGTCTCCAAAGATCTAAACTAGAAAATTTATCATGTGAATAAGCCAGTATAGCAGGAGGTGGAAGGATTTGAGTTCTACAAAATTGTTTGTACCACTACCAATGCATACTGATGCTTTCATATTTGTGCAGGAGTTGAAGTGAATCACAAGACCCACCCCACATAAATTTTATTGGTTTGATGCTCCATCAAAGTATTCCCATGGAATGTCTCCTCTGCTTTGCTCGATCCCGATCACTCTGGATTTTGATTTGTTTTTCCTGATAGGGATTAATTTGAAGATGGTTGCACTCTCAATCGCTATTTGGTGATGAGAGCATCCCTGATCTTCGAAGATGCTTATATTCCTGGCCAACCAAATCCCCGATGAGATTAGGAGTGGAATTACTCTCCATTTTTCATCTTGACATTCATTCCACCATCCCTACCATGCTTCCTTTACAGTTCCCCCATTCCAATCATGAGCTTTCCCTAGAAGCTTCAAAGATTCTTTCCATATTGATTTGTTGAAAGGGAAATGGAGAAAAACAAGGGAAACTGTTTATGAATTGTTTTTACATGGAGTGCACCAACCGGGCCCTTATTTCTTCCTTTTTTGGAGATATCCCAAATTGGGACTTTACTTCTTAGCATGCACCAAAATAATTGTCTTGCTTTCGCTGGGAATTTTAGTTTCCAGAGTGAATTCGCCCACCAATCTGGAGCATCCCACCCCTTTTTAGATATTATATAGGAGTATCCGAGCTTGGGAGAATAGTTGCCTAAGGGTGCATGCACACATTGCAATTCGTTTGGACGATCTCTGAGGTGGACATTTGATTGCACTAGCTCCTTGGTATAGTTTTGCCACACCGCATTCCAGTGGGGATATAATTGCAAATCCTTCCCTGACTTCCATGCTTGATGCCAGACTCTCAAGGACCCAATATTTTCAATCTAACTTAATAATATATACCCTTTGGAGTTTATATGAACTCTGAGCTCTCTCAGTAAGGTGAAACCCTCATTGCATCTTTGCCATGGGACCAATCCTATTCTCACACGTTCGTCATTCCCTATCTATCACGCCAAACCTTCCTCAATGATTTTAAATGAGCGTAGAGTGGCCTTTCATACCACCTGCGCATGATTCAGTTTTTTGTCTCGAAGCCTCAGCCATTCATTTAAAGGTATTGGGTCAATATATTTCCTTTTTATAACCATAGTCCAAAATTTTTCCTTTGTCAGAAGTCTCCAGCCCATAAGAATCTGCTACATATTTTCTGAATCCTCTCCAGGATTCCTTTTGGCATCCAAGTGATAGCAACCCAACTGACCGGAATAGCCATTAGGATTGCTTTAATTAAAACCACTCTGCCTGCTCTGGATAGCCATTTATAGCTCCAGTGTTTCACCCTTTTTTCAAAATTTTCCACCATCCACATCCAATCCCCAGTTCTATATGAATCAGGCTTCAGATAGAACCCAAGATATTTGAAACTTTCATTCATCCACTTAATCTCGAAAGGGAGCTCCCCTTAAATTCTTCTTCTGTCCTCGCCTGAGAAACCTCCCAAAGTGATTGAGGATTTCTGGACATTAACACTCATACAAGTAGCTATGAGGAATAGGTCAAGTATTATTTTGATTTTCTTAATGTCCCTCCTGCTTCCATCACTGAAGAGCATAATGTCATCAACAAACAACATATGGGTGATATGGAGGTTTATGGCTACTTCAATGCCCTGGATATCCCCCCTTCGTTTGGTTGCCAACAACATCTAACTTAACCCTTCAGCTTCGAGAAGGAATAAAAGAGGCGATAACAGGCATCCCTTCCTGAGGCCTCTTTGACTTTTGAAAAAAGGCATGGCAACCCCATTTATCCTGACTGAAAAGCTAACATTAGTGATTGAGCCCATCACCCAATTAATAAAATCAATATTGAATCCCAGATGTGTAAGCAGGATTCTAATGTATAACCAACTTATTTTTTCAAAGGCCTTGGAGAGGTCAATTTTTACAATCATACCTTTTTTCCTACTTCTTTTGATATTATGCAGATATTCTTGGGCTACCCCAATCGCTTCATGAATTTGTCTTCCATCCAGAAAGCCAAATTGTTCTTTCGATATATTCCTTGATAGGATCGACGTTAGGATAACCCCTATGACTTTTGAAATTATTTTATATATGTAGTTACATAGGGAGATAGGTATGAACTCATCAAAAGAGCTAGGCTCCTCCGATTTTGGAATAAGGGCCAGGAAGGTTGAGTTGAAAGGTTAAAAGACAACTCCTTTTGTCCTAGATTCTTCTACCACCTCAGTTAGGTCATCCCCCACTGATTCAAAGAAATGTTGAAAGAATTCCACTTTCCATCCATCCAGCCCAGGTCTCTTTTCCTTTTGCATTGATTTAAGGATACCTTCCACCTCCCCCTTATTCACCGAGCTCGAGAGCATCTCATTGTCCTCTTCCTCAACATATCTTGGGAACAACTGGGCCACCTGCACCACTTCCGCTATTGTCACAGTTGTTGGGGCTTTAAATAAATCACTAAATTATTTCCTTCCCACAACTTCAAGGTCTTCGAAAGATTTTTTTGTCATGCCCTCCTCCATACTCATCCTCTAGATTGTGTTTGTATTCTTCCTTCCTTTGGCATAGTTATGAAAGAACTTCGAATTTTCGTCCCCCACAGACAGCCATATTGCTCTTCTCTTTAATCTCCATTGTTATTCTCTCTCTAGGAAAATATTCTTTCATTCTACCTCTAGTTGTTTTATTTTTTCCCTTTTTTCATATGATTCATACCCATCCTCCTTCGGACTCTCCAATCTGGCCAACTCCTCTCCTATCAGTTTTAATTGTGCTTCCTCTCTCTCATTATTCCTTTTTTCCCACTCTATGGTAGCTTTCTTCATTATTTTTAGGTTCTCCATAAATTGGGTAGCTTTGTTCCTCTCCCCCTCTTCCCCCAGAGGCCTCCAGGATGCCTTGAATAGAGAGTTAAAAGATTCCTCTTTTAACCATCTCGGGTTGAATTTAAAAGGTGACCCTAGTTTATCATTAGAACCTTTGATCTCCAACGCGATTGGATGATGATCCAAATCCCCCCTTATCCTATCCATTGTATAAACATGGGGATTTTATCCACGAGCTCCTCTTTTATTAAGAATATATCTAATCTCTTAGCAACCCTAGCAACTCATATTCTCCTATTCCGCCATGTTGGTCTCATCTTGAGCAGATTTATATCGACAAGCTTGCCAGCTTGGATCTTATTTGAGAAGACATTTGACATGGGATCAATGCAAGCAGCAAGTCCCCATGTTTCTTGATGACCAATAGAAAAATTGAGGTCTCCTCCTATAACCAGATATGGGTGATCCATAAAATATTTTGCCTACAGATCATTACAAAAAGTCATCCGGTCCTGACACGACCCATAGACATTCAGCAGGAGAAGGTTTGTACATAGTTCAATTGAATAAACTTCTAAAGCCAACACTTGCTCCATTCCCCATGTACTTATGATTTTTAGCTTCCCTTCCTTAATCCCCATAGAAAGTCCCCCAGAACTTCCTCTAGCGTTCAGGCACTGAAAAAGCCATCCCAGACAAACCTTTGAAAGAATTGATTTGACTTCTTCCCCTACCGCAAGGGTTTCTTGGAGAATTATAATATCAGGACCATATTTGTGAATTAAATCTTTTAGAGCTATTTTTTGGGGCTACTATCCAGCCCTATGAAATTGACGGAAAGAATAATCATTTAATCACCATGCCTGGGGGTTGCACTACTCTAAGAACCCCTGTTAAGGACCGCTGCCTCTCGTATGCTATGTTAATTTTAGATCTTATCTGAGCCTTGGATAGGTTTTATTTCCTTCCCCTTTGCTCTTGAATTGGACTGGATCCTGTGAGATTTCCCAGCCCTCCTACCACCTCAAAATAGTTTCCCTTATTCTCTTTAGATCTCAGGTTGTATGGACTCCTTTCACAATCATATTTAAGAGTTCTAGCACTACTAGGGTTCTGAGGACCTTGAAAATCCAGATAAATCTCAGGTATAGAGGTGATTATACTATCCCACGTTTCATTTATAACATTAACATGTAATTTGACATGTAAATTTCCAGAGAGTATAGGCTTGGAAGGACCAGGCCAATCAAAAAAAGAGTGGGGAGGGACGAGGACAATACCCTCAGGAAAGGACACTATTGTGGGGTCATCATCCTGCATTATCTCGACATGGCTTGGCTCCACTTCCAACTCTTGCATTTGGACCTCTACCTCTTCCATATGCATATCCATGGAAAAACCCACTAGCCGTGGCTTTGGATCACCTTTAATCTACCCTAATACCTCCTTAGCGGGATTCAACTCCCAAGTTTTCACCTCATCCTTATTTATCCTTCCCTTTCCCTTTCTTTTATTCCTCTGCCATCTTATGTCGAGGGGATAGTCCTTTTCCAGATGTCCATAATTATGGCATCTATTACAACAGAACAACACCTACTCATAGTCAAGTGCCTGAATGAAGGTCCAATATCTGTATTGCAACTAAATAGCCTCCACCAATCTGTCTCTAGGGTTGAGAAATGCCAGAATCCTTGCCATTCCCTCCTCCATTGTCTATTTTATCCACTTCCAAATATTTCCCTAGCACGTTCCCTATTTCTTTTAATACATTCTCCGACCAAAGAGGGTGCAGAAGGCCCAGAAGCTGAAGCAAAATAGGGAGTTCAACCACTTTTTCCCTTTGCGCATCGAATACAGGACTCCATCGATTGAATTGAATTGGGGCTCTACCGAACCCCCAATTCCTCTCCAAAACCCATTAAAGAGTTTCTTTTTTCTCTTATTTCACCATGAACCACCCATTTGCTAGGTTAACTTCCTCGAATTTCTGGTCAGGGGCATCCATCCATGCATTTTCTTCACATTCCTTTATATAATTAGTTGTGTATTTCTTTCCTTTGGCACGTCGCACTAATGTAAGCTATGCAGTTTCCATTGCTTCGTCTACCGAGATGTCTACTCCCGAAACCAAATTTGGGATCTTCTCCTTTCTCCTTGCAACTTTCGATTTTTTCCTTTTCCCCCTATGCTATCGTCCCCCCCTTCTTCTCCCTGCTCCAAATTCCTTTCATGGTCATTTGTTTCCACTTAGGTGGTATCCTTCAACCGAGCCTCCCCTTCGCCACTTCATGGATTACGGGTGTCCTCTTCCGCATGTTGGACAAAGCCTGATTGTGAAACTGCCGCAAGACCTTCACCTTGTTGAGACCAAGTTGCTTCCCCCTTTTCTTGAGACTGAAAATATTATATTGTTCTCCCCTCCTCTAAGGCCCCTCCCCCACTTCTCAGTGGCCCTTCCCATACCTCCCTGTCCTCACAAATGCTTCGGCGACATACTCCAACCCTTCCCTCCACCGGAGGCCCTTGTTCTACCTTTCTCCTTCTCCTTGGACTTTCAGAAGCCTACAAGCCGACAAACCTTCCATCACCCCACCTTTACCCACTTAGGAGATAAAAACATCCCCTCCCAAGCATGATTTCAGCCCTTGCTTCCTTCAGAGACCACAACTATTAACAATGTCTTCTATACCCCCCGTGAAACAAATGAAATCCTGAGAGAAATGATTTAGTCCACTTACCCACTGAATTCCCACTCCTGCACCGAAGACTGCAACAGGATGAGATAGTAGTTCCTGAATTCTCGTTGGGGGCTATGTCATCACTGATTTCCCTTTGTCTTGGCCGCTTAGGGTTTCCTCCAATAACCCTAGACCCCCTACCTGTTTCCTCTTCTTTCCCGAACCTCTGGAATTCCAGGAAGAAGTCCAGCTGGACCAATGAAGTTCTTCAAGTTTTTCTCTCTAACCTCCAAACCCCACATTGTTAGCATATCCCCTAGCTCAGGATCCACCTCAACATTTTTCGATCTGTTGATCATGATTTACACTGTAATTTTCTGATCAAACCATTGCTTAATCCCGCTACTTGTTTAACCTCCCTGTGGGCGTGTGCAGCTGCAACCCTTACCTCCTTCCAAAATCATAAAAAAATTATTATTCACCTTTGAGCCCCCTTAAACTCCATTACATTGGTTCAAACCCCAAGGAAGCTCGTACCTGCTGAAAACTACCTCCACTTGTCTACCATGAGGTCCCCCAGCTGCCATGCGTCCCTCATATCTGCTACCCCTTCATTGTCGCCATCGATCTCAAGGTTTATGGTTTTACCTTCCCAACGTATCCATTCCAACACCCCGTCATCATTTAATTATATATATATATATATATATATATATATATATATATCATTCGACCTCTTGAGAGGCTTTTATTTTTATGAGCTAATTTGGTGGGCTTGTCACCAAAAGTTAGTTATTTTTCACATTATTTTATTTTAGGGGCTAATGTAGGCCTAATTAGCTAAATCAAACTCATTAGAAGTGTATAAATACAAGTGATGTGAATTCATTTTAGCATCATCACTTGGTTTGGACTTGTATCTCTTTAGAGAACTTCGTTATCCTTCTTGGAGGACAAATTTTTGGAGCACAAAATGAATTTTGATGTTTGGATTATTTTCTCTTGTCTTGGAGCTTCTTGATTGGAAAAGTTTTGATGGTTAGATATACTCTTAATACATGTAATAAAATTAAATGTTATTTTCTCTTTCTATTTTGTCACATAAAATGTTACTGGAATTTCGATATACTAGGGCTAATTTATTGCATCCATTTATGCGAAGTTGTGGAAATTCAGTTTCTAGATAGTGATGCTTCATGTATGGGCCATGTATTATGAAATTATTTTCCTATAGATGCTTCTTCACTAAAATTCATCTTAATAAGCCATCTATTTTTCAAAACGAATTATAAATCTCTTGAAGCTGCTTTTGTTGCTAGCTTAATGCTATGCGAAGGTGTCTTTGAGGCCTCCTTGACATAGAAAAATTAATGTCCATAGTCATTATTACTCTTGAGTCCAAATCTCCCTAGAGGACTAGGCACTCGTCCACCATAAAGGTGATCACCTCAAATTATTTTTCTTCTCTCACCTTCTCTTTTCTAGGTCTAGCGCTTTAGGTCTCCTAGGGCATCATTTATCTTGGAAAAAACCCATTGGAAAAAGTTGATCTCTTGGAATCCTTTGTTGGGTGTGTGTTATATTCTTCCCACAACTACCGTCAGGCGTAGCACCCCTACATGGGGTTCGGGGCAACATCCCCGACAAATTTATTTGGACTCTATATTGTGAAAATTATTGAATACAATTATGCAGAAATCCTATTGTAGTATCATGGTTTACTTCTCCTACTTGACTAAGTTATACAAGTTATTTTCAGAAGAAATATTCAGAAAATATCCCCAAGTAAACACAACTAACAATCTACACATGCAGATCATTTACTGAATATTACGCTTGTTAAACACACACATGGTAAACAAGAAAGTAAACACACAAGGAGAAAGATAAGCGTGAGTTATATTATTATTCACCATAGATGTACATTTATATTACATTGGTGTGACCCTTGGATTCCCATTCCAAGTGGTCTCTTGGAATACATTTGTCCATTTGGCTTCCACACCTACCCGTTGAGGAATTTGTGTCCAACATTCCCCCCCTTAATCTGAAGGGGGATGTGTGAGTCCAAGAAGAGAGTTATAATACAAATCTGTGAAGTATGCATGGCAGCACTTAGGCTGAATCGGCTCTCTGAAATGTTGGCATAAAGAGGTGGTTTAAGGATGACCACCAACACTGGAACACTTAGTGCAGTTCCGGAACTTTTCCAAATATGGCAAGAAGCTGAAGGCTTCTGCTAGAGGAAGTGTCCCTCATATTTGAAGAGGGAGACCTTCAACCTAGAAGAAGGGAGGTCTACAACCTGTGATGGTTTAATGATGACCACCAACACTGGAATGCTTAATGCATTTCCTGAAACTCTACCAAAGCTGGCAAGAAGCTGGATTATTCTGCTAGAGGAAGTGCTCTGAATTCTTTGAAGAGGAAGAATATCAACCTCGCATAGATGGTTTAAGGTTGTCCACCAACCAAAGGAATGCTCATGGGCATCCGTGTCTCTGGATACAATTATGAATCTGGAATGAGAGATTGTGGCTCAGGCTCGCTTGATGTGGCTGTGAAGCTTGTAGATGACCACCATTTCCCCCCCTATTAGGTATAGGGTGAGATGATGGAAAAAACTCAACTATAAGATTGTTCAATATTCTAGAACAAGTTTAGACATGTGACTTAAAAATCGTCTTGGTTGTTGATTCCCATTGCCAAGAAGCGATCCATCCAAGATGAAATTTTGTTCTTGTAGGAGGCTTGTTTCTGAATCATATGTGTGAAGAATGGGTGTGCCGACCACAGTGTTTTCATGGGTGAAGATCGAAACATTGATCTTTCATATGGCCAACTCGATCACAGTGTTGGAATTTTAAAATCTGTTGTTGCTGCGGTGGAAGAGGAACAGGATCTGGAACAGCTGAATGTGAAATGTCATAAATAAATACGGCACTCTGAAATTTTATGGGCTTGGAGTAGTCTGGAATATGAAAGGACAACTCCTTGGCATATCCAAGACTAGTTCTGTGCTTGTTGTGGACAAGCTCTTCCCAAGGTATGATGATGGGCTTGGGAAGTGCAGGTTGGATTTTTTCTTCTTTCTACGAATCTGCGCTTAAAATGGGTACTGCATCTGCAATTTCTTGTTGCTGATGGGAGTCTGTCTCAATGTTCTGAACAAGAACTAGTACAAAATGATGACTTTGCTGCTGTAATTCTTCTTGTTGTAGCTGAGATTCAAGCTGCAAAAAGTGAATGTCTTCTTGTGCATCTTGCAGAGAGATTTGAATATCTGTAAGAATGTCTTTGCTGACTTTAACTGTGCTATCTGCAGTAGAAACCATTAGTGTTCTTACTAGCTCTAACAACTCATTGAGTCTGTCCATTTTCATTGAACAAATAAGGTGAATCTCACAAATACGGCTCCCAAGAATGAAGAAATTACAGTAATTAATGCATTCGCCCAAGGATGAAATGTTGTAATAAAGGCAACTAGTATTACCAACGTATTCAAAGCAACATACAACAATTCCAAGCCGTGGAATTTAAACCGCCCCCACTCAATTTCGATCCATACAATGCCAAGGATATTGCCTTATGTAACGTTCAACACTAAGTATTCAAACTTTAATCAATGCACACTGAATTTAAAGTATATAGAATACATATCTGACTAGGAATTAACGCAGAATTCAACACAAAAATGACGAGCACCATTTAACCCCAGTACATCCCCAACGCAACCATGTGAAACAATGTTATGTTAAGCACACACATAGAAATTGATATAACTCACTGCTTCAACACTGCATTTTCATGCATAGGTGATATAGTGGAGACCATTGCGCATCCAAAGTCATGAGTTCATACTCCTTGCCTTTACAATGGAAAGAAAATCGGGCGTTGTTATTGAAATTCAAATGGACGAGTCAACCAAGGTAAACTAGCTTCTAAATTATCTAGCTTCGTCGACAGCTGAAGATGGACACTCAAGTTATCTCCATGCCATTATCCACATTTGCCGATAGCTGTAGCGGTCAATTCATATAAAACTTTGAATTTCTCTTAGATTTTTTTTTTTCACTTTCCCGAATGAACCTTGCTGGAGAATATGAAATGACTTTGTTGGGGAGAAAGTAAACAATGAACTGATAAAGGCATACAATAAAAGGCACTGACCGGTCCTATGATTGCAACTGCGTGGTAATATATGTGTTATGTTGAGTCGAACTGTGGGAGTGGAACACGGTAATGCCATTGAACCATTGGTATTGAGTACCACCACTGTAATACAAATTCGAGACCATTAGAATAGCATGAGGAGGACTAGTTATAAATTGTACTGAGGATATAATGGAAGGAGGAGCGTGAGCGACAGTAGAGGAGTGAGGAGTGAGGTGGTAGGAGTGCGATGTGTATGGAGGCCAACTGCAGGAGCCGAGAGGTGGAGACTAGATGCACATGGAAGCCTGTTGGTAGAGTGCAAGGCTCTTCACCTTGTGTTCCTGGGTGTAACGTATGACACTGATATAACTGTGCGGGAGCAAGGAGTGGTATATGACCGAGAGTCGTATTACACAGCTAATTGAAATGATTGCAACATTTAAGTTTTCAATAGCGTCCAACACAATTCCATGTATACGTCCCTCATATCAAGAGAAGTGGCCATCATTTAGTAAGGAATTCCCTTCTCAACGCATAGAGAATACGCATATTGTAGAGTTTTGTAACAATAATGAAGGCGCAAAAAAATTGTGTAACTGTTGACAAGGATGAGTCGGTGGAATGTGGAGGGGTGCGGGGTTAGCATCAATGTTTAGTGCACATAAATCATGCATTCAATACTTGAACTATTCAACCCACTCATAAATTTTAGACAACACACAAATAATCCACATGAGACAACATCGTATATGCCCTAGAGTTTATAGACAGTGAACGAAGCCAACAAGAAAAGTGATACGCCTAGACGACTGTCACACCATCTCCACAAACAATTCCGCACTATGTACACAAATTGCAGGAGCTACCATCACACCATAAGTATTACACGGTCTCCAAAGTATTGCCAGAACAAAGGAGCAGAGGGAAGCTAATGCAATGTGGAGCCGACTGTATGTGCATACAATGTTTTTGTTATGATTTGAGTTATAAACACAATGTATGGTAATGCATATAGAGGGGTGCAAGAATGTGGTAGGAATGGTTAGTGACAGGATCAAAATATGTAGGTGAAATATGGCGAGAATTCAGGAGTGCTTCTATTTATAGCAGTCCTAACCTCTCAAAAAGTCTTGCCCAATAGAGTCAGATGTGCAGAGAATCAAGGCTAGGGAGGATTGAAAAGGCCACAAAGACCAATGGCTCAAATTGGAGCAGGGCTAGCAATCACCCGCTCTAATACCATGTTAAACACACGCATGGTAAACAAGAAAGTAAACACACAAGGAGAAAGATAAGCGTGAGTTATATTATTATTCATCATAGATGTACATTTATATTACATTGGTGTGACCCTTGGATTCCCATTCCAAGTGGTCTCTTGGACTCCATTTGTCCACTCGCCTTCCACACCTACCTGTTGAGGATTAGGTGTCCAACAATGCTCATTCAACAAAGTGACACACGTATTTTTAGATAGAAGTCCTTGGAAAAACCCAATGCAGGAAAACCGATGCAGCAGATATGAGGGTTTATTATTATTAAGTAGATTCTAAGTACAACAAATATGGGCACCAAATATGGTTAACCCGATAGAGAAAAAATAGATCTGCAACTAACCTGTTGTTTTGATACCAAGATTCTGATTGATCCACACCCTCAAACGTGATTTACAAGACTCCGCCTGATTCTGGCCCTAGAAACCCCAGTGCTGCCCCTATAGCCCCAACGTCAGCCCTGCTAGGCTCTGTGTGCCTCTGCATTGCTCAAAAGGGGACTGTGTAACCCTAGAGTGGGTGACGTAGTCCTTATGCTGCCTCTGAAGGCCTCTGTGTAAGTCTGGAAGCCCTCTGAAGCTGCAACGCTGCCCCTTTTGGGCTTATGTAGCACCTACGTAGTAGCTGAAGTTGTGTTGCGCAACTATTGTGTAGCTACTACCCTTGCTCCTCTGCGATGTCCCTGAAAGCTGCTCCTATACCTCTTGCTGACTCTTGGCTCCGGGATCAGATCATCCCCTCAGCCAATACTACCCCTCGCTACAAAAAACTCCTCTGGAAGTTCTTAGCAAACCCTGCCCTATAATTCCAGCTCAGTTTCTCAGCTCTACCTCTGTGTGTGTGTGTCTCCAACTGACCCTCAAGCCTTTTTCTTATACTTCTTCATTGAACACATTAACGGTCGAGATTAAAACACTTATCAATGGATGAGATTAAAATACTGATTGATTCGCGTCATTTAGAACATTTCAGTACATGTGTTAATTAATTCACTTTGATTATTTAATTTCCCTAAGTTCAGACTTAGGGAATACATTTAAATAATTAATTATTAGAATAACTTTAACACCAAATGAAATTTATCCAAACGCTTTCTGGGTTTTGGATTTGATGTGTTTCTTAGCCCCTCCACAAATTTTTAGGGCTAGATCACACCCAATGCTACCCCAACTACACAAAATCTCAACATATATTAGGTGGCGGACCTACCTATGGTCTTGTGCATGGGTTTAGCACATGGTTTTGGGCATGATGGTTTTATATCCAAGGTATTTTGTAGATTCGATCAAGGGAACTACGATTATTTTCTAATACATGGTTAGAGGATTTGGGTTTATGAATTCTTTGGCATTTATACATATGTATTGTAACATTTAAAGGAACGTAATGAAAAATAAATCTGGTAGTCCCGATTTTGGGATCCAAGGGAAAATCTCTGTGTATATTTGTTTTATGTTTTATGCTCTCACTATTGTTTATTTTCTATTTTAAGAGTTTGTTTGGAAATAATTTATGTGCAGGGTTAAAACCTACATTTGGTATTAGAGCTGTTTCGGCTTCAAGGGGACGCCTTTGCTGCTGAGGGGTTTTTCTCGGGCCTGTGGTAGACCTTATTTAGTGGGAGATCTACAAGATTGATTCTTGCAATGAAAGAAGATGGCGAGCAGTGGAAAGATAGAGATTGAGAAATTTAATGGCCAAAGTCTTAAGTTGTGGAATCTCAATACGGAGGATCTGTTGGTGGATAAAGTGCAGTGGATCACGGTAGATATGCGTACTAAACTGTAATATCCCCAAATTGGACTGCTAGCAAGGCATGCCTGAAAAACACATTTTTTAGGAATGTATGCTACAGCACTGGAAATCAGCCCTTAGATCCCTTAGATCTGATAATCTAAGACCCAAATCTAAGAGGAGATCATAAACAAATCTTTCTAGGTGGGCTAAATAGATCTCCCACACCTATTACAGCAGGAAAATTGCCCAGAGAAGGGAATGCAGCACTATGTGACAAAACTGCTCAGAAAATAATGCAGTTCGGCCAAATATATGCAGGAGGCCAATACGGAGGCTCAATATTATTGTTTGCCCTTTCATTACAGAATAGAAAGAAATAGACTTTACATGAAGAATTACTCAAAATAAGAGGCTGTAACCAGATGATATGACTATACAAGCTTGACAGCGTTATTTTATTAGCTGAAAAGAGCTGTAAGTTACACTTCATATCTAGAGTAGATATGTGTACAAAAAGATAGATATATATCAGATATGTACACTATAGAGTCTCCTCTTCAAAAGCCCCTTGGGGTTTTCAGTAGTAAATGATGTACAAGGAGTAGATCTGAGATCTAATGCAGTTGATCTGCAGAATGATTCAAAATTTCTGAAGCAAATACATCAGTATTCAGATCAGATCTGAATGGAACATGGATTAGATCTATAATCCACGGATCACCACAGTGAAGGGAAGATCCCCAACGCTAGAGATCTCTCCTCCTTGAAGTGCCAAAAGACCCTGCAACTTTCTCCTTAAAAATAACACAGTTCTGGAAGATGGACTGTGCAATAGGCTCTAAAACATGATGTGGCCTCAAGCCAAGATCTGAAAATGAGCTCTCCTCATCCAATACTCTCTTGCCAGGGGGATAGAAGGCTTTCCCACTGAAAAGAGGCACTAGAATGGCTTAGATCTGAATAGATCTAGCCTCCACTTGCTGCAGCTTACAAAGACAACCAAACCCTCAACAGGATTTGCGTTGTAGTTGGAAGAAGAGTTTGGCCAAATGCCTGATAGTGGTCAAGAAATGCAAGACTCCTCCAAGAGCTGCTTAATGGAAGAGGTGGGATTCCCGATCAGGAACACCCTAGTGCTAAACAGCACTATTCTCAGCTAAACAACTAGAGAATGAGAAGTGTCTAAGTAGAAAAATTCTTCTGAAATGATATCTTCAACAACCCCTCTCATGATTTCCTCCTCCTCCTTAAATAAGATGGAAACCTTGCCAAACCCTAAACCATCTCAATGATTTAGCTGCATTCACATGATTAGCCTCCAACTAAAACTGAGTTGTGCATCTAGGTGATTCAATGTATCTAGACATCGTTGTTGATTTGGTCCAGTTGACCCAGTCAAATGACTTAATCCCTTTCACACATAAGGGTGTTTTGCTAAGGCAGCCCAGATTTAGCCTTTTCACATGTGGCATTGATTTATTTTGTTGTTTTAGGAGTTTATTGATCCTCCTTTACAATTTTATTCATGCAACAAGAAAAATGAAACAAAATTGTACATTCCCATTAGCTTGGGCTAATTGGGAATATTACAGACCTCCCCTCCAAAATGTTGCTTGTCCTCAAGAAACTGATAAGGTGAGTGCTGCAACTCCTTTCCTCCTCCATTGGTGACACAAACAAATGATAAGCCTCTCCCATAACCTAAGTGATCACCAATCCATCCATCCATGACTTGTTCCAACAATGTTCTCATGAGATGCAAACAGCTCATCCCATAAGGAAACAATAAATCACATGAAACAACCATGGTTTGCCCAATGCCCCCCCTGAAATATAAGACAGAAAGTACAGGGAGTGTAGTCATCCCATAGGGCACATGCATGCCTTCCCTCCTTCCTCCATACATCCCCATAGAAAGTACAAGTACATCATCAATATAGGGGATCAAAACAATGTACAAACAAACATAAATTTGTGCACATGGAGGTGGATCATAGTCCCACATGTGGAACCAGCACAGAGCATCCCCTGCCTACATCAAATCAAGATGTGGTAAGTGATTTTCCCACCACTTAATTTCTGCCCATACCATCTCACCACAACTGAAAATGTGAGATACATTTGGTGCCTTGGGAAGCACCCATCATGTTGTAAAATCTCCCTTTTCCTTCCAAGGGAGTGACCAAATTCAGAAATGTTTGTGGCTCATTGTGTGCCATGAGATTTACAAGATGTATCACTCCTTCTTGGAGTCATGGCCTGCATAAAAATAGTGAAAGAATGCATACAAACAGAAAATGAAACATGTTTTACAAATGTATGTCCTTCACCCAATGTTCTTCTTATACAAGTGGAGTGGTGTATGGATCTTTCTCCTCCTTCCAAGGTAGGAAGAGGTGGCTGAAATAACTCTATCATAGAGTCTTGTTGCTACTCCAACTCTACAAGGTTAATGCATCTTTGACAATGCTGATATAGTTATTTTTCAAAGCCCTCCCAATAATAGCTCCTCAAGATGATGTTGTTGAGCTTCATAGAATATGTGTGGCTGAAATAGAACTCTTCATAAGCCATTTGTAGCAACTTCTCCTTGAGCTTGGAAGCTCTAGATAAGAAGATCCTACCATGATTATAGATGACCCCATCAAGGATTGAATAGCTCTCCTCATGCAGCAAGTCATCAAGAATCATGCAAGTATGAAGATCCTTGGAATGCTCCACCAGCAGTTGGCATTTCCAATAGGGATCTAATGTGCCCAACAATGACAGCGCTGATGATGTGTCATCTGAAGTGTCTACCATGTTTTTGTTCTTCTCCTTGACATCTCCCATGTCAAAGGTGTATGTTGGAAAGCCAAGCTTCCCATTTTTCTCCTCCTTGACATCTCCCATGCCAAAGGTACAAAGTGGAAGGTTGCCATTCCTTCCTTGCTGCCCTCCTTGCACATGCATATGCTCAAAAGGAAATGGAATTTATTGGAAGTTAGTCTCCCATGGGAAGTTATCATCTATCCAAAACCTCCTTGGTTTTTCCAAAGTATGCATGTGTGACCACCATCCCTCATCATGTATGGAAGAGGTTCCTCCAAACAAGTTGCCTCCTGATACAAGGATTGCTTTCCTTGCTTCATGATGGTGTCATCCTTCATCCTTGCAGCATCTTTTCTCAATGCAGTATGAGATGAGAGAATGGATAGTGATGTTAAGGGAAAAATTCTTTCCCTCTCCTTGTACTTTCCCCATACTCTCAGCGTTGTATCTTGGTCTTCTAGTGCTCCCTTCCTCCTTGGATCTATGAAAGGAGCATAAATGCATGAAAAATATTTCATCAAATCTAAATAAGGTGCTCTCCCAGGTGGTATACCACAAGATAATGATGTTTCATGGCTCATTCCCATGTGAACAACATATGGGAACATATCATGACTTCTTCCACTGCGCAAATCCATCTCTGATTGTTGTGTGGAAGTATCATGATAAGGAGAAATTGGAGAAACTCCCCCATCTTCTTCTTCATCACCCACCTTTTGCAAGATCTCACAGTCTAAGGTGCTCCCTTTAGATGCAGTTAACTCATGAACACACATCATCTCCTTGGTGTCAAGAGTCTTGATCACAAAGGGCAGATCTACCATAGTGTGTGTTCCAAAAATTGGATGCAATGTTGGAACACATTTCCTCCATTGTTTTGTCTCTTTGTCTATCATCATAGACACATGCTGCTCATCCTCTTCATGGATGGTATCCTTGGGGCCTTCTTGCAAAGATACAAGAGCCCTCTTAGTGGAAGCAAGGGCTTCATCTCCATCTCTCAATTAAATTAGATCTCCTCTTGTTGTCACAGCGTTGGAGGAACCTTTTAGCTCTTCTTCTTTCTTCTCCTCATCAATGGAGTATGCCTCATCAGTAAGAGATCCTTTCTCTTAATCTCTCCTTGAAAAATGAACACTCATATATTCTTCTTGAGAAGAATGTTCTTGCTGAAGTGGGGCCTTTGCCCTTGGAAAATCATGTAACATAATTTTAACCCCTTCAACAATTTTTTGAAATGGAGTTATCTTCATGGATCTTCCCATCTCATGCAAATTTTCTGATATCTTGGGCTTAGTTTGCTTACCCAAAGAAATTTCAGATGGCATAGAATCAAATATTTTCACTAACCTCCTAGAGAACTTTGCATAAGTAGAGATGTTTACATTTTTCAATGAAGAAGACTCAAATAACCACCAGATATATGCTTTACCTTGGAGGTGCAGCACTGCTACTCTTATGGCTTCTTCTTCAGAAAATTGATGCAGCTGAAAATATGTGTCCAGCTTCTTGACCCAAGACTTGGCTGAGCTCTCAGGTGACCCATCAAAAGTAGGTAGAAAATTTATACCCAAGGTGTGTTGCATGCACCCTCTTCTTCTCATAGTTCTGTTGGATCTTCTTTCTTCTTTGAGTTGAAAAAACTCTAGGAAGCTTAGATGCTCTTTGAATCTTTTAGACTGAGATTCATATTCTCAGAGATAGTCACCAAGAGTCTCCTCTTTTGGTGTCTCTCCTTCTTCTCCTCTTGCAAGGAATGTAGGCATGCTACAACGTTGTAGATCAGATTGTGTGTCTAAATGCTCACACACATCATATGAAGTAGTGGGGCTTCCTTCATGTGCAAAAATTTTCAAAATATCTACTTGTCTTTCATTCCTCACTCCCCTGATTTCATTCTTCATCTCATGCATAGTTTGGAACAGAGTTTTTGAGAACTCTTTCCCTTTCAATCTTCCAGATGAAGGGTTTGGACCCTTTACTTATGTGTCTTCAGTGTAACCACACTTCTTCATCAGTATTTTCTTTCCATGAAAATACATATTGGCTATTCAGTAAGCGCAGGTTGTGCCAACACAGTTTCTCTGATACCATTGTAATATCCCCAAATTGGGACTGCTAGCAAGGCATGCCTTAAAAACGCATTTTTCAAGAATGTATGCTACAGCACTATAAATCAGCCCTTGGATACCTTAGATCTAATAATCTAAGACCCAAATCCAAGAGGAGATTAGAAACAAATCTTTCTAGGTGGGCTAAACAGATCTCCCACACCTAGTACAACTGGAAAATTGCCCAAAGAAGGGACTGCAACACTATGTGACAAAACTGCTCAGAAAATAACGTCATTCATCCAAATATATGCAAGAGGCTAATATGGAGGCTCAATATGATTTTTTATAACATTAAATTAGAGTTATATTGAAGCCCTTTCATTACAGAACAGAAAGCAATAGACTTTACATGAAGAAATACTCAAAATAAGAGGCGGCAACCAGATGATATGACTGTACAAGCTTGACAGCATTATTTTATTAGCTGAAAAGAGTTGTAAGTACACTTCAGATCTAGAGCAGATCTGTGTACAAAAAGATAGATCTATATCAGATCTGTACACTATATAGTCTCCTCTTCAAAATCCCCTTGGGGTTTTCAGCAGAAAATGATGTACAGGGAGTAGATCTGAGATCTAATGCAGCTGATCTACAGAATGATTCAGAATTTCTGAAGCAAATACATTAGTATTCAGATCAGATCTGAATAAAACATGGATTAGATCTATAATCCACGGATCACCACAGTGAAGGGAAGATTCCCAACACTAGAGATATCTCCTCCTTGAAGTGCCAAAAGACCCTGCAACTTTCTCCTTGCAAATAATGCAGTTCTGGAATATGGACTGCGCTGTAGGCTCTATAAAATGATGTGGACTCAAGCCAAGATCTGAAAATGAGCTCTCCTCATCCAATACTCTCTTGCTAGGGGGATAGAAGGCTTTCCCACTGAAAAGAGGCACTAGAATGGCTTAGATCTGAATAGATCTAGCCTCCACTTGCTGAAGCTTACAAAGACAACCAAACCCTCAAGAGGATCTACATTGTAGTTGGAAGAAGAGCTTGGACAAATGCCTGATAGTGGTCAAGAGATGCAAGACTCCTCCAAGAGATACTCAATGGAAGAGGTGGGATTCCCGATCAGGAACACCCTAGTGCTAAACAACACTATTCTCAGCTAAACAGCTAGAGAATGAGAAGTGTCTAAGCAAAAAAATTCTTCTGAAATAATATCTTCAACAACCCCTCTCACGTTGTCCTCCTCCTCCTTAAATAAGATGGAAACCTTGCCAAACCCTAAACCATCTCAATGATTTAGCTGCATTCACATGATTAGCCTCCAACTAAAACTGTGATGTGCATCTAGGTGATTCAATGTATCTAGACATCGCTGTTGATTTGGTCCAGTTGACCTAGTCAAATGTCTTAATCCCTTTCACACATAAGGGTGTTTCGCTAAGGCAACCCAGATTCAGCCTTGTTCACATGGGGCATTGATTTATTTTTCTATTTTAGGATTTTATTGATCCTTGTTTATAATTTTATTCATGCAGCAATAAAAATGAAACAAAACTACACATTCCCATTAGCTTGGGCTAATTGGGAATATTACAGGAGTTGCCATGTTGGGAGTTAACTCATTTTGCATGGATGATTGCTTGGGGATGGAGGATCCACTTGGGAATGATAGTTCCCAACACTTTTCAGATTCCATTCCTCAAGGGAACCTCTGGACAACACCTTATTGCCTTCTTGAGTACTCTACTTGTTCATGATGATAGTTATTTAGCTAACTTACATGCTTGGGAGGGGCAATATGGAGATTTATTGATGAGACGTCATCTCATTCTTTGGAGGAGCATATCACATAGGGATGATACAATAGGAGGAGGGGAAACTTTTCAATTCTATCCTTGTAGTTGCTTGAGGACAAGCAACATTTGGGAAGGGAGGACTGTAATATTCCAAAATTAACTTGCAGCTAATTGGAATATTGAATTTGTTTTTTTATCACCTAGGAGTTGAATAAATGGGTAAGGAGGCCCATGCATATTAAAAACATGAATAAAATCCCTCATAATGTGAAAAGGGATCATCATAGGAGCTGGATTTCACACCCTCATGTGTGAATAGGATCATTTTCATGTGGACAAGGTCAAGTTTGACCAAGTCAACAATGCTGGGATAGGAGGTGGAGAACACTTTGAGAGACAGCACATTATGAATGGGAGGAGGTTTATTTGGTGAAGGAAACCCTAATAAGTGGCACCCATGGTGAGAGGGATTTCACTTGTTTAAAAGGAGGGCAAGGCAACCATTGTTATTGATGTTATGGATTATTGATTTTATGGTCTGGTTAGACTCTTGTGCATTCTCTTGTTGTTTATCAAAGTTGTTGTGCTGCTTAGCACAAGGCATTCCTGTTTAGGAATTCCTTCTCCATTCAAGAGAGGCCTCTTGAGGGATCTTGCTCTTCATTTCTCCACATTTAGGCTTCAGGCCAAGCATCCTCCTTCAGCTACAGCGCAGTTTCTATTTAGAGCTAGGTTGTGTTGTAGGGTGTTGCAGTGGAGGTTACTCAACACCACTTCCGGAGCTTATTTTTCAGAGGAGGAAGCCTTCTTTCCTTTGGAGGATCAATGAGGAAGATTTTGGGCTGATTTCACCATCTTTGGCACCAGGCCAACCATTTTCCATCATCTACAGCGCAGTCCCTCTCCTGACTGCGTTATTTTGAGTGAGCATCTACAGTGAGGGTTAGAGAGTTTGTTTGGAGGGTGAGATCTTTAGTGTTAGGATAAACATTTCACTTGGAAGATCCATTGGAGGAGGTTTGTTCAGATTGTGCATCATCTACAGCCATTTCCATCCAGTTCTTGAGTTGCAGCTGCTACTCAGTCTTGAGACTGCAACTCTGGCATTTTTTCCATTTTGTACATTTCAGGAAATCCTTTCTGGATTTTCTTGAAATTCAGTTTGGGAGTCTAGATCTTCACTCCCAACATTGTTTGGGCCCTATATTTGTATATTTGTGTACTGACACTTCCCAGAAGCAGCTCCTCTAATAAAACTGCGCTGTCATATCCTTGGGCATTTTCTGTGTAGCAGTGTTCTTCATTTTTCCATGTACATGTTTCTTGAGGCTTGTATTGCCTAGCTTGAGTGATTGTTTCCTCGAGATATTGTATGCATTTGCTACTATGATATAATATGATGGCTATTTGGATCTTCTTACATCTTATGTGTTGATTTATCACTGCTATTTCATTATTATGTTCATGGATTGTTGTAGCTCCAATTTTGGAATATGATCTTAAGATATTCCCATTATTGTAGATTTTCCCTATTTTGGGATAATACAGTGGTATCAGAGCATAATCTTGGCTCAGCCTGTGGATCTCAGCCATTATGCTATCAAGAGAAGAAGGAGAAGAGAAGATGTACAGAAAAGAGAAGACTCCATTATCTGAGGAAAGAAGGAGGAGAGGCTCTCAAAGCTTCTTCCAAAATCTATGCAGAGCATCAAAGAAGATCTCAAGAAAATAAGAAGGGAGATGTGTATAGAGTCTCCAAGAGGGTTTGAATATGAATCAAACTCTAGAATATCATATAATGAGTGTGAGCATGTAGCCACACACAATGATGCACACCGCAGTCACATGCCCAGAATTGCCATGAGAGAGATGGAAGAAGAAGGACTGACTAGGAGGGAAACTCTTAGTAATTTTCTGCAAGAGTATGAATCTCAAACTCAGAAGTTTAGAGATCATGTCACTTTTCCATAGTTTTGCAAGATCAAGGTGAAGAGAAGCAGCAACATGATAGGGGTAGATTTCTTCTATCTACTTTTGATGGTTCACCTACATGTTCAGCTAGAGCTTGCGTGGAGGAGCTAGACACCTTTTTGCAGCACCACCAAGTTTCTGAAGATGAAACCATCAGAGTTGCAACACTGCATCTTGGAGGTAAGGCCTATGCATGGTGGACATTTGAGTCCTTTTCCTTGAAAAATTCAAATTATTCTTCTTATGCAAGGTTTATTAAGACATTGGTGGAAAGGTTTGATGGAAAACTTTCTTCAACACATGTGGTGAAGTTAAACAAACATAAACAAGCAAAAACCTTGCATGTGATGGAGGAAACCATAAACTCAAATCCACTTCAGAAAACCATTGAGGAGGCTAATATCTTGCATCATACCTTGCTAGAGGCAAGACCTCTATCTCATATTCTTGAGCAAGAGGGTATGGAGATCCCTTTTTCAAAGGAGGATCAAATCATTGGAATGTTGCCCATACACATTGATTAGGAAGGGGGAAACAGCGCTGTCATGTCTAGAGTTCATCTAGCACCTCATGCAGAGGAATAAGGAGCTCTTGCTCCAACTAGTGGGATTCTTGTGTGGAGATCAAGGTACAACTCATGATCTACATGTGCCATTGATGTTGAGGTGTGAAACTATGGAGATAAAAGGAGGAGATAGGGAAGATGATCAGTATCATGTGATGAGGATCACACACCCATATCTATTTCAGGAGGTTGATGCACCTAAGAGGGAGATTGGATTGGGCAGTGAGGGCAAGGACAAGTCTGTCCATTCATATATGCAGTCTACTCTTGATGTTGATGTCTCATTGCATGGAGACATTTCACCGGGGAGACCACCAGATCAGCAGAGGAGGATGGATGCTTCAAATTTTGAGGCACCACTCATTGATTCTAGAGGAGTGGAGACCTTGGGAGAGCTTGATACAATGCTGAGAGTCTTGGGTAGACTCAAGGAGGAGAGAGGCATTCTCTCAACATCATCTTTACCAACTCTCATTTCATATTTTGCGTTGTGGAAGAAGCAGTAGGGGAAGGATAGCAGCCTTCCAGCTTGCATCTTTGGCATGAGAGATTTCAAAGAGGAGGATGACCATATGACAGATTTTCTTCATGAGAGATCATCAACGCTGTCACTATGGAGGATAGATCCATATTGGAACTCCCAGCTATTGGTGGAGTATTCCAAGGATCTTTTTACTTGTATGATATTGGATGACCAGCTGCATGAAGAGGGATATTCAGTTAGAGATGGGGTCATCTACTATCATAGTAGGATATTCTTATCTAGAGCTTCCAAGCTCAAGGAGAAGTTGCTACAAGCTTCTCATGAATATTTCCTTTTCAGCCACACTTATTCTATGAGGGTATACCACACCATCATGGAGGGGTATTTTTGGGAAGGCTTTGAGGAGATGTATCAGCATATGAGGAGATTCATGGATCATGTGGAGATGGAGGAGATACATAAATCTTTGTAAGAGTCAGCACAACCACCTCTTTTCTATTTGAGGATGAGAGGAGACTCATCTATGAGCCACTCCATTTGCATGAGCAAGACATGGTAAGGGTGTTCTTTGTTTTCATAATGACTTGTACAATGTATATATGCATCCCTTAACCATATATGTGCAGGACTTTGCTCAAAGGAGGAGCATTCTTCCTTCTAGATTTCATGGTCTACTTGAAACCATAAGCAGTATTGGTGATGGTCACTCCCTAGGAGGACTTGGGGAGGCTCTATCTTTTGAAAAGCATGCTCACTTTGCACCATACACCATACACTTTCTCCAAACTTGTGAGAAGATTCGGGCAGCAAGCAAATGGTGGGGAGGCCACCCATCATTTCATTTTTTATTGCAGTTGAGAGTCAAACTACATTGGCTACATTTTTTGGACCATTGTCCTTCTCCCTTGCTTCATATGGCAGCTAGCATGATTCTCATTATAGTTCCTTATGTTTTTGTTGTTCTTATTTTTATTGGGAGCATGATTGGGGGAGTGGCACATTGGTTGGATGTGTCCCATGGGGGAGAGATTTCCCACATTGTTTGCATTGCATGTTCTAATGGGAGCATGAGAGGTAATATGGCCACCACAGCAAAAAATGTGTTCTTGTATGAGGTGAGCCATGGGATTGATTGGATGCCATATGATGGTGACTTCCAACTCATCACATATGAGATGGTTTGGGCCAGCATGATTCATAACGTTGGAGAGAAGGTCCTAGAGGATCTAGTATTCTTCTTGCCACTTGAGGGAAACTTTATTGCAACCCAAGATCAACATATACTCTACACTTATCCCAAGTGGAGAGGAAGACAGCGTGGGGTAGGCTATTTTGTCTACCAAGATCATATTTTCATCCCACCTACATTGTAGGAGGCAAAGGTGGAAGAGGATTTTCAGGAGTTGCCATGTTGGGAGGTAACTCATTTTGTATGGATGATTTCTTAGGGATGGAGGATCCACATGGGAATGATATTTCCCAACACTTTTCAGATTCCATTCCTCAAGGGAACCTGTGGACAACACTGTATTTCCTTCTTGAGTACTCTACTTGTTCATAACGATAGCTATTTAGCTAACTTACATGCTTGGGAAGGGAAACATGGAGATTTATTGATGAGACAGCATCTCATTCTTTGGAGGAGCATATCACATATGGATTCTACAGCAAGAGGAGGGGAAACTTCTCAGTTCTATCCTTTTAGTTGCTTGAGGACAAGCAACATTTGGGAGGGAAGGACTGTAATATTCCAAAATTAGCTTGCAGCTAATTGGAATATTGAATTTTGTTTTTTTATCACCTAGGAGTTGAATAAATGTGTAAGGAGGCCCATGCATATTAAAAACATGAATAAAATCCCTCATAATGTGAAAAGGGATCATCATAGGAGCTGAATTTCACACCCTCCTGTGTGAACAGGGTAATTTTCATGTGGACAAGGTCAAGTTTGACCAAGTCAACAGCACTGGGATAGGAGGTGGAGAACACTTTGAGAGACAGCGCAATATGAATGGGAGGAGGTTTCTTTGGTGAAGGAAACCCTAATGAGTGGGACCCATGGTGAGAGGGATTTCACTTGTTTAAAATGAGGGCAAGGGATCCATTATTATTGATGTTATGGATTATTGATTTTATGGTATGGTTAGACTCTCGTGCATTCTCTTGCTGTTTAGCAGAGTTGTTGTGCTGCTTAGCACAAGGCATTCCTGTTTAGGAATTCCTTCTCCATTCAAGAGAGGCCTCTTGAGGGAGATTTCTCTTCATTTCTCCACATTCAAGCTTCAGGCCAAGCATCCTCCTTTAGCTACAGCGCAGTTTCTATTTAGAGCTAGGTTGTGTTGTAGGGTGTTGCAATGGAGGTTACTCAACACCACTTACAGAGCTTATTTTTCAGAGGAGGAAGCCTTCTTTCCTTTGGAGGATCAATGAGGAAGCTTCTGGGCTGATTTCACCATCTTTGGCACCAGGCCAACCATTTTCCATCATCTACAATGCAGTCCCTCTCCTTGACTGCGTTATTTTCAGTGAGCATCTGCAGTGAGGGTTGCAGAGTTTGTTTGGAGGGTGAGATCTTCAGTGTTAAGATCAGCCTTTCACTTGGAAGATCCATTAGAGGAGGTTTGTTCAGCTTGTGCATCATCTACAACCATCTCCATCCATTTCTTGAGTTGCAGTTGCTACTCAGTCTTGAGACTGCAACTCCGACATTTTTTCCATTTTGTACATTTCAGGAAATCCTTTCCAGATTGTCTTGAAATTCAATTTGGGAGTCTAGATCTTCACTCCCAACATTGTTTGGGCCCTATATTTGTATATTTGTGTATTTACACTTCCCAACAGCGGTTCCTCTAATCAAAATGCGCTATCATAGCCTTGGGAATTTTCTGTGTAGCAGTGTTCTTCATTTTTCCATGTACATGTTTTTCGAGGCTTGTATTGCCTAGTTTGAGTGATTTTTTCCTAAAGATATTGTATGAATTTGCTGCTATGATCTAATATGATGGCTATTTGGATCTTATTACATCCTATGTGTTGATGTATCACTATTATTTCATTATTATTTTCATGGATTGTTGTAGCTCCAATTTTGGAATATCTTAAGATATTTCCATTGTTGTAGATTTTCCCTATTTTGGGATATTACACTAAACGACAATGTCATATGAATATTGGGTGAAGATGGATCAGAAATAAAAGAGCACAATAAGTTTTTGTATCTCAGATTTGGTATTGTTGAATGTATATGGGGAAGATACGACGAATTCTTTGTGGGAAAAGTTAGGGACTTTGTATCAATCTAAGTCTCTGGTGAATAAACTTTTCCTATGAAAAAAGATGTATAACCTGAGGATGAAGGATGGATACTTGATGATAGATGATATGAATGCCTCCAATACTATGGTAAGATAGTTTTTATCTATTGATATTAAAATCTCAGATGAAGATAAGTGCATCATTTTGTTGTGTTCTCTACCAAATTCATGGGACAATATGGTTGTTGCAATAGGTATAAATTTAACTACCTTGAAGTTTGATGAAATTGTCTTAGCCTTGCAGTCAGAGGAATGAGACAGAAAAATATGGAGGGCTATAATGGAGATGCCTTGTCTGTACGAGGACGGTACCAGAACAAGAAAAAAATAATTTCTCGAATGGGAGATCTAAATCTCCAGGAAATCCTATAAAGGTGTGTTGGAAATGCAGAAAGGAAGGGAACTTCAAAAAGGATTGTATATATAAAGCTCCTAAAAAAGGAAATGGATCTGATGATGCTCCTTCTATAGAGGAAAAAACCACCTCAAATGAAGGTGGGAATGTGTACTTGGCTTCTTCTTCAAATACACATGTAGATCATGAGGCATGGTTGATTGACTCAAGTGCATCCTTTCACTTCACTCCCCATAGGGAATGGTTTTGCGAGTATGAGAAGTATGGTGGCGGTAATGTCTTATCAGCGGATGAAAGGAAGTCCAGAATCGTCGGACGTGGAAAATTCAAGCTAAAGTTGCAAGATGAAAGAATTAGAAAACTTCTTGGTGTTCTGCATATTCCTGCATTGGCCAGAAATTTGATTTCTGTAAGTAATATGGATGATGCAGGTGTGAAAACAATGTTAAAGAAAGATACTTGCAAGATGGTTCAAGGAGCACTACTATTGATGTAGGGATTTCATATTGGAACTCTGTACAAGATTCTGGGTAGCATTTTTTTTAATGGGTGCAACAGTTCTATGGTTCTTGAAAGTGGAGCAGAAGGCATAGTGGTCTCTGGAGAAAAGACCATGATATTGTATCAAAGGCTTGAACATATTGGAGATAAGGACCTGTGAATACTGCATGGTAATGGTATGGTAGAAGGTATGTCTAATTTCTCTATGGACTTCGATTTATGTGAACATTATGTATATGGGAAGAAGAATCAGGTGAGTTTCCCTTCTGGTGCTAAGAGGGCGAACAAGATATTAGAGCTTGTGCACAGTGATGTGTTTGGACCTGTGTCGGTTCCATCACTAGGTAAGTCTGTGTACTATGTTTCATTTATAGATGACTTCTAGAGGAATACATGGATATATTTCCTGAGGAAGAAATTTGAAGTCTTTGGCAGGTTTAAATAATTCAAGGCTCTAGTGGAAAACCAGACAAAGAAGAAGATAAAGGTGTTGAGGACAAATGATGGTGGAGAGTTATATAAGAAGGAATTTGAAGAGTTCTATTAGAAATGTGGTATAGCATGACATAAGACTACTCCATACACACCTAATAAAAACAGAGTTGTAGAAAGAATGATCAGGGCGTTGATGGAAAAGGAAAGAAGCATGCTCAGTGGTACCAGGTTAGGACAAGAATTCTGGGAAGAGGAAGTGGAGACTGCATTCTACATGGTTAACAGATCAAATTCATCAGCGTTGGAGGATAAGACTCCAGATGAGGTATGGACTGGTAAGAAACCCTCTCTTTCACATCTGAGGGTATTTGGATGTGATGCATATGTACATGTTCTAAAGGAGAAAAGAACCAAGTTGGATAGTAAATCTGAAAGGTGTATCTTTATTGGGTATAAGCATGGTTTAAAATGTTATAAGCTTTGGAACCCAAAAACAAGGAATGTTGTGTACAACCGATATGTGGTGTTTAGAGAGGTGAAAGATGTTGTTAAACATGAAGTCCTACGAAAGGAACCTGAGAAGATAGAGTTTGAGCTAAAGGATGAAGAATCAGACTCTACAACATAAAAATATTTAGAAGAGGAAGAGCCAAAAACTCCAGTTGTGAGAAGATCGGTTCAAGAAAGAAGGAAGCCATAAAGGTATAGTCCATCTCCTTTATGTTATATTTTTTCTTTATACATCACTGATGATGATCCCAGAACTATCAGGGAGGAAATGGATTCAAAGGATGAAAAACTATGGAAGAAGGCCATGGTTGATGAAATGGAATCCTTGCACAAAAATGAGGCATGGGATTTGGTGGAGTTTTCGACAGAAAGGCAACCCATTGGAACCAAAGGGGTGTTTAAGAAGAGGATGAATATATAAGGCAAGGTGGAGAAATACAAAGCACAGTTGGTAGAAAAAGGTTATTCTCAGGTGTCGGGAATTGATTTTTGTGATATTTTTTCTCTTGTTGCCAAGGTAACTTCTATTAGATTAATTTTATTAGTTCTCACTCTCCTATTTGAAATCTTTCTTGATCCATCCTAGTGAATTGATTGATTTCCCACTCTATGGATTGGAACTTAGTAAATGGCAGTGGAAGCGGAGAATTGATTCTCCGCAGTGTTTTTATGGATGCCCTGGTCCTAAGTTCTGGGTTTCTATGCCCCGGTCCGGGATGGGACAAGGTTTGAAACTGGCTATAATGTTCATATCCATACTAGAAGGTTTTCAACTTGCTTAATGAGTTGTGGTGTTCGTGGACAAGGTCATTTTGAGCTTTCATCTTGGTCTTGGCCTTCGGCTTTCAGGTAGACGCTATTGTATGATTAATTATATGACTATTGGAAGGCATGTTAAGCACACTTGTCTTAGTTAGGTGGGATAGATTATACATATTTTGAGTATAGAGCATTATCTATTGTTGTTGCATTTGATTTTGATGTAGAATAAATGGATGTGAAGAAAACATTTCTTCACAGGGATCTGGAAGAGGAGATATACATGAAGTAACTTGAAGACTTTGTGGTGAAGGGTAAGAAAGAACTGGTATGTAGATTAAAAAATTCTTCGTATGGGTTAAAACAGTCACCAAGGATGTGGTATCATAAATTTGATAGATATATACGGGGACTTGGCTTCACCAAAAGAAAAGAGGATCAATGTGTGTATTTTAAATTAATTTGTGACCGTGTTATTTATTTGGTATTGTATGTGGATGATATGTTGCTGGTTGGAAATGACAAAGAAATTATCCAGGATTTGAAGACCCAAATTTTCTCCAAATTCGACATGAAGGATATTGGTGCTACAAATTATATTTTGGGCACGGAAATTAAAGGAGATCAGGAAAAGAGGAAGCTCTGGTTAAACCAGAGGAAGTATGTTGATACAATATTACACAGGTTCAATATGCAGGATAGTAAATCGGTGAAGGTTCTTATTCTTGTAGGTGTAAATTTATCTACTGAATAGTGTCCCAAGACACAAGAAGGAGAAGAGGATATGTCTCATGTTCCATATGTAAGTGTAGTGGGTAGCCGGATGTATGCAATGTTTTGTACTAGACCAGACATTGCACATGTAGTGGGAGTATTGAGCAGGTTTATGTCAAAATCAGGGAAGGAGCATTGGACAATAGTGAAGCGAGTTTTCAAATATTTGTGTGGCACTAGTGATTATGGTTTGTGCTACCAGCGAAGACCAGTACTGGATAAATTTTTAGATATCCATGGCTTTGTTGATGCAGACTGGGCTGGTGATCTATGTCAGAGAAGATCTACAAGTGAGTATGTGTTTAACCTAATTGGAGGAATAGTCAGCTGGATGAGAAAAAGACAGTTTGTAGAGGCACTTTCAACTACAAAGGTTGAATACATGGCAGCCACTCATGAAAGTAAATAAGCAATTAGGTTGTAGAGATTGTGGTCAAATATGGGGTTGGTGCAGTGAGCTATAAGGATAGACTGTGATAGCCAAAGTGAAATTTTCTTGGCTAAGAACCCTGCTTATAATTCAAAGTCAAATATCACTTTGTGAGAGATATGTTTTAGGATAAAAAGGTATTGTTGGTAAAGGTGGACAATTTGAATAATGTTGTAGATGCATTGAAAAACTCTGTGAGCACCGATAATTTCTCTTGGTGTAGAGAAAAAATGGGTGTTGCGGGGGTGGACCAATGACTAAGTTCTCCTGTGGCCCCATGTGGAAAGAAAACAATAAGTGGGAGAATGTTGGGTGTGTGTTATATTCTTTCCATGACTTGTTCCACGCATGAATAGAGGGGTAAGAGGGGCTGCGTGTTAATTTGTGTAGCATCGAAAAGTGATCTAAGTCTCAAATTTTGTGATGAGGCTTGGACATAAGCATTCTAAAGAACCTAGAAATCGATTTTGGAAATTATACTCAGTTTATGTTTTATTGAAATAATTAAATATTTTAATGAGGACCCAGAGTATAAACTTAGGGAAATTAAATAATTAATAGGTATGAATAAAACAGAGTGTGAATCTTCTAGAGAACGCAGATCAAGTCAAGATTTAATCTTAACTATTGGTTAGACTTCTAATATCGGTCATTGATTTGTCAATGAGAATATTATAAAAGAAGATTTGAGGGTCATTTGGAAATAAGTCGGGCATACACTCAGTAATTGGAGGGAAGTCAAATCTAAAGGAATAGAATTCGATTTCAGAGGGAGAGTTGAAGGGCAGAGGGAATCAACAGGGTCAGGGCTCAAGGGAATAAGGACGGAGAAGGGCAGAGAGGCATCACAAAGGAGCAGCGTAGAGGGCTCACACAATAGTAGCACAGTCTCATGCGGGCTCTACGCAAAGAGACACGCAGGGGTGATGCAGTGAGGGCCAGTGAGTCCCTCAGGTGTCACAAATTCCCCAAAAGGTCTGGAGATAATTTATCTTAGGTGTTTTCTAAAGAAGTTTCTCCATTTTTCTGCAAGTATTTCCTTGTTAATAATTTTTTACTGAATATTAATATATAAACCCTCATCTGTTGCACCGATTTTCCCACATTAGGTTTTTCTGGGTACAATTGTCCAAAAATATTTGTGTCATTGTGATTGATTCTTGTGCTTGCATATTACTGTTGTTTTCTATATATGTACTTGGTGATAACTGCAGTAGTGTTTATTTTGAAATTTACTGGAAGGGTTTTGTAAATAACCTATTATGAAAATAAATAGGAGAAATAAATCTATAACTGCAGTAGAATTTCAGAAATTGAAATTTTCACATGGTATCAACTGAGATTGAGTAACAGGAGTAGAGACCCTACAATGGAACAAAGTCTAGAAGCTGTTGCAGCAGTAAATTGGAATGGTTCACGCAGTTCTCCAAATAAAAGTATGAAAGAACAGATGGATCATGAAACCTCTGTATTGGTTTCCATACTGGAAGAAGAGTTTGCTTGCATATCAAGCTCTCCCTCTCTAGAATTCTGGTATATTATTGATAGTGGAGCTTCTGCTCATGTGACGGGAGTACAAGAATGTTTATTAAGCTATCGAGAAGAGCAGATGAAATTTTAGATCACCATGGGAAATAAGGCGAAGTGTACACCTGTGGGAAGAGGTAGCGTAGTATTTCAAATTGAATATGGCAATAAGCTTCGAGCCACTAATGTGTTGCATGTGCCTGGCTTGGGGATGAACTTACTCTCGGTGTCTCAACTACAAAAAAAGGGCTATGCCGTTTACTTCATTGGAAAAAGAGTATATGTCAAACACCCGAGTTGGAAGAAGAAGGCACAAATCAGAGTCAGGAGAAATAAACTATATAATTTGCAACTCAAATCTCCAATGGCACTGATAGGCAGCAACTATGAGAAGGATTTGAATGAACTATGGCACGGGAGAATGGGGAACTTACACCATGGGGCTTTGAGAATTCTCAAGAAGGCCGCCACATGAGTTCCAGATTTGAGCACCAAGCGAGATGATGTTTGCAGAGGGTGCATACTAGGAAAGTACGCCAAGGCAGCCTACCCCAAGAGCAACAATAGGGCTAAGAGTGTATTGGGATTAATACACTCAGACATCTGTGAACCAATTTCCACTAGAGATATTAGTGGTGCTGAATATTTCGTCACCTTCATTGATGACCATTCCAGGAAAACTTGGATCCAATTTCTGAAGACCAAGGATAAAGTCTTTGATCAATTCAAGGAGTTTAAAGCTCTTGTTGAGAATCTGAAAAGAAAGCGGATAAAGATATTGTGATTATATAATGGTGGAGAATACATTGGTAAATACTTCACAGAGTTCTACACAAGGAAAGGCATCATAAGAGAGTGGATCGCTCCATATAATCTGGAGCAAAATGGAATCATAGAAAGGAAGAATAGTACTATTGTGGAGGCTACAAGGGGAATGTTGCTTGATCAATACATGCCCAAATTTATGTGGGTTGAAGCTTGTAATATAACTGCATATGTTCAGAATAGGATTCCTCACAACACATTAGGTAAGATCACTCCAAAAAATGTCTTCACTTGAAGGAAGCTAGAAGTAAGCCACTTCAGGATTTTTGGCAATGTGGCATATTGCCATGTACTCGAAGAGAAGAGGAAGAAATTGGATAAGACTGCGGAAAAGGGATATCTGGTGGGATATAGCGAGAATGCTAAGGCACAAAAAATCTACATTCCTGATAGCAAGAATATTGTAGTGCAATGGGATGTAAATTTCACGGAGGAAAGAGCTTTCAGAAAATCTTGGGAGATGCCTTCCATAATGTAGTCTGAAGATGATCTACTAGTCCAGCCACTACGACCAACAGAGGCTAGCACGAGTGTTTCTCCAAGGCACAAGGATCCAGTGGGTTCATATCCATACGATTCATAGGAGGAGGAGCAGGTAAATCCACGCATTACTAGTGGTAGGACGAGCAGGGAATTATGACAAATTTTTAGGGACACGTAGGAGTTTGTCAAAGATCCTAGAAATGAGAAGAGGTAGCACAAACAACCAGAAAGATACCAAGCCTTGGTAGCCCAGGTTTGGGAACAATCTATTTTGTAGGAGGTAGCTCAACATCATGTGTGGGTAGATGCAATGGTGGAAGAGTACAACTCCATCATGACGAATGATGTCTAGGAAGTGGTTCCTAGGCCTCAAGACATATCAATTGTGGGTTTGATATAGATCTACAAGATAAAATATGCTATAGATGGAAGTGTAGAGAAATATAAATCTAGGTTCGTGGCTAATGGGTATGCTCAGAGGGAGGAGATATACTATGAAGAGACCTTCGCCCCAATAGCCAGATATACTTCTATTAGATCTATGATATCCCTTATTGTGCAGCTAGGGTGGGAGATCACTATATGGATGTCAAGACTGCGTTCTTGAATGGGGTGATAGAAGAAGAAGTACATATCGAACAACCAGAGGGATTTGAGACACATTAGTAGAATAATCATGTGTGTAGGCTTAAGAAATCCTTGTATGGACCTAAGCAAGCCCTTAGAGCTTAGTATGGTTGAATTGATGGTTACTTGCAAAAGACGAGATTCGTCAAGAGCGACGCAGATCCCAATCTCTACTATCTGAAAGTAGGGAATGATCCTCTAATACTGGTGTTGTATATATATGATCTATTCCTGACAGGATCATTTAGGCTTATCAAGGATTGCAAGGAGAACCTAGCTGCAGAATTCGACATGAAGGACCTAGGGTTGATGCATTATTTTCTGGGGTTGGAAGTTTGACAGGAGAAGGGTGAAATATTCCTTGGTTAAGGGAGATATCCTACATAAATCTTGAAGAGATTCAAGATGTAGGATTGTAGACCCATGGCTACTCCAATGATCACCAACTTGAAGAATATTGATACGTCTGAAGATGATGAGGTTGATCCTATCTTGTATAGACAGCTCATAGGGTCCCTGATGTATTTGGTCAACACTAGGCCATACATCTGTTATGCTCTCATCACCCTAAGTAAATTCATGGTGGAACCAAGGAGGGCACATTGGGCAAAAACCAAGCATGTTCTCAGATACCTGCATGGAATGGCCAAGTTTGGATTGAGATACACCCGATGCAATGACATCAGACTGAGTGGGTTCACCGATGTAGATTGGGTTGGAAGCTCAGCAGATCGGAAAAGTACTAGTGGGTATTGTTTCAATGTCGGATTAGGAATGACTTCCTGGTGCAACAGGAAACATAAATCTATGGCTCTGAGCTCAGCTAAGGCAGAATATATGGCAGCAAGCACTGCTTCGTGTGAATCCATATGGCTTAGGAAGCTTCTTGTGAATCTACTGAAAGAAAAGATGGAAGCGACCAACATTCTATGTGATAATCACAGTTGCATCAATATTTTTTAGAATCATTTTTTCATGATCGGTCGAAGCACGTTGACATCAGGTGTCATTTCATCAGAGGCTCTGTCCAGTGGGGAGTTGTACAGTTGCAGTACACTCCGACAGAAGAATATGTGGAAGACATCCTCACCAAAGCTCTGAGGAAGACAAATTTTGTCTACTTCAGAGAGAAGATGGGGATGATCAAGAATCCATTTCAGTAGCAGAAGTGGACAAATCCAGAATTGAAAGGGCGCTGCAATACATATGAGGCAGTGATAATGGCAGTGTCATGGGCAGCAGTACAGAAGGAAGCAACGCAACATATGAGGGGAAGCAACAACGAAGCATCGGCAACGCAGGGGGTGCTTCAAAGTCAGAGCAATACGAATTAGGCAAATTGTTAGAACACTTTTCTTGCTAAGAGGGAGTGTTGATTTTTGTAGCATCAAAAAGTTATCTAAGTCTCAAATTTTGTGAGGAGGCTTGGACATCAACATTCTAAAGAACCCAGAAATCATTTGGGGAAATTTCACTCAGTTTATGTTTTATTGAAATAATTAATTATTTTAATGAGGACCCTAAGTCTAAACTTAGGGAAATTAAATAATTAGTTGATATTAATAAAAAAAAGTGTGAATCTTATAGAGAATGAAGATCAAGTCAAGATTTAATATTAGCCATTGATTATACTTCTAATATGGGTCGTTGATTTTTCAATGAGAATATTATAAAATAAGACTTTAGGGCCATTTGGAAAAAAAGTTGGGCATACACTCAGTAACCTGAGGGAAGTCGATTATGAAGGAATATAATTCAATTTCAAAGGGAGAGTTTCAAGGCATAGGAAACAAAGGGCATCAACAATGTCAGGGCTTGATGGAAGAAGGAAGCAAAAGGGTAGAGAGGAATCACAGATTAGCAATGCAGAGGGCTCATGCAGTAGTGACGCAGTCTCATGTAGGCTCTGTGCAGAGAGACACACAAGGGTGACGCAGTGAGGGCCAGTGAGTCCCTTAGGTGTCGCAAATTCTCCAAAGGTCTGGAAAGAATTTATCTCAGGTGTTTTCTAAAGAAGTTTCTTAATTTTTCCGACAGTCTTTCCTTGTAAAGAATTTGTTGCTGAAGATTAATATATAAACCCTCATTTATTGCATCGATTTTCCCACATTGGGTTTTTCCCGGGACAATTGTCCAAAAATAATTGTGTCATTGTGATTGATTCTTGTGCCTACATATTATTTTTCTTTTCTCTATATGTACTTGGTGATAATTGCAATAGTGTTTATTTCGAAATTTACTGGAAGGGTTTTGTAAATAACTTATTGTGAAAATAAGTAAGAGAAATAAATATATAACTGCAATAGAATTTCATAATTGATTTTTTCACAGGGCATAGCAGGGGGGTCATAGGGTGGGGGAATCCACCCATGTCGGGGGGTGGTAGCCCCCCTACATGGGCTCTGGGGCAGCGCCTCGGGAAATTTTTTTTGGACCCTATATTAGGTGGGTGGACATACCTATGGTTTTGTGCATGGGTTTAGCACATGGTTTTAGGCATGATGGTTTTCTATCTATGGTATTTTGTAGATCCGGTCAAGGGAACTACGATTATTTTCTAATCTAGGTTTAATGGATTGGGGTTTATGAATACTTCGACATGTATATATATGTACTGTAACATTGAAAGGAACATAATGAAAAATAAATCTGGTAGTCTCGATTTTGAGATCTAGGCGAAAATATTTGTGTATATATGCTCTCACTATTATTTATTTTCTGTTTTAAGAGTTCGTTTGCAGATAACTTTGTACAGGATTAAAACCTACATCCTATGTGTTGGGGCTTATCCTAGGCACCCTCTAGTTTTGAAGCAATTACGACGGTGGGATTGTGAGATACCTCAATCCTAGCCTCAAGATCAATCTTGCCCTTAGTTTCCTTAGGCTAAAGACCTCATTAGGATCCTCACCTTGTATTGTATTTAAAATTCATTCATTGGCCCCTTTCGCCTCCGGAATATGTCAAGTACATCATTTGTTGCTAAACCCTACCCCCCAATTCCACTTGGTCCCTTGTGGTCCCACAAGCCATTGAGAGTAATTATTCAAATAACACCTAGAATATAAGCTTTTACAATAATTTAAGGTTTTAAGGGCCTCCATCATGAGATACATTCCCTAAACCTTAACCTTGAAATTCCCCTAGAGCCCTTCCTTAAGAGTTTTCAACCTTGCCTTCTAAAGAAAGAAAGTTATTAATCTGAACCTTTCTTGTGAATAGGCCCCTAGGATCACCCCTCACCTTATCATTGTCTACTTGTTTTGTGGTCCTTATTATATTGGGTCTACTCCCATCGGTGAAAATCTGTAAAGAGTAGGGAGCCTTAGCCAAGGTGATAGCAGGATATTGCTCCATTTTTTTCCCTTAACCTGGTATTAGGCCTCCAAGGACCCCCTTTTATAGCCCCTACTAGTATGAGCGATAAAAAATATTGCAACAAGTCTAGATGCATATATAAATATATATGTGGGGTCAAATGGTGATTGTCCTCGTCCCTATCAAAGTTCAGAAATTATCTTCACAAAACATAAAACCAATAATGCCCACCCATATTACATAACACAAAATTACAATATATCATGTCTCTTGAAGCTCAACTTCTAGATTTAACAATGTGCTACATATAGAGATAGGTATGCAGTAGGAAAATATCATCGCTCAGAGATTGTCTATGTATGCCTTCCATTGTAGGCTCCTATGGCTACATATGTTCCATGTTATATGAGAGAAAGGCAACATGTTCTATTTTTTAAAGCAAGAGCTTATAAGAATTCATGGAAGGCTTGTCTTTAGATGTGATATGTGTTTTTATAAATAAAAATTGTCAAATTATGATATCATTAATGAATGGCCCATTGGCCTATTTGTATTTGATTGGAATTTATACTACATCTTGAAATGGAATTCTAGTTAGAACTGTTTGACTCATATGCATAATATAACCTTTTTATGGCCACTGCATCTAATTTAAAAAACCATATCCATTTTCATATGATAATTTTGTTTCTTATGTAAAAAATATATTAATCATGGTCATTTGGAAATTACAAGACCTACCATTGTTGATTTGAGTATGAATGTTAGTTTTGTTGTGCTAATTTTATCTTTAGATTTAAAATTTATTTTTTGATCTTATGCTTGATGTACATAGGTTTCCTTGTTGTTTATTTGTGTAAAACATGTTAATTAGTTGAGTTTTATGAGTGAATTCAAGAGCATAAAGCATGAAATAAATATGTTTAACAGCAGCAAAAACAAGAACAAAAAACCATCACAATTGATCCATCAACACAGAGTTTTGATGAAGGAGTTCACCCCTCGTGGGTTACATCTCCTTGGTCCAGCTTCCATGGCTTGGGCCCCTGTATTAGCTAAAAAGTGAAAAAAATGTTGTTTACATTCACCTACAACTCCTGAACCATGCTTCAATGAGTCCAGGATGTCCAAATCTATTAGAAATGACTCTTCTTACTCTCAATTTGGTCGAAAATTGTTCCAGATATGGTCAAAACAAATTTTCCTAGGAAATCTCCTCCAAATCTGGAGAAGACTCCGGTTAAGAGCACCAAATTTGAGGGCAGCTTTGAATTTAAAGGTTCCGTCGAAAATCCTGCCATACTGATTGTAGTTTAATTAATGTAAAGCACATTTTTAAAATGGATAAGCGTGATTATCACTATAAGAGCGGATTAAACATTAATCTGGATTTACAAAAGAATTAGTGCTTAACCAAATCTTAAGGGTTAATTAACCAGCTCTTAATCATGATTCCCACATATTTTGATTCCGCTCCTGCCGTGGTCTTGTGACTTGGTTTCAGGGGGAGGGGGCTAGCCCCCTCCAAACCCCTGCCACTACAACCATATGAAAACAAATAGTGGTCACATGAATGGTCTATTAAGTCCTTTGGCAGTGGCTCAATGGTAATGGTAGACAGTATAGTGGGAGAGGTCACGGGGTCGAGCCCCGACCTCAGCTCATCCCATATATATTTTTCACTAGATTTTAATACGCTCCAAACCTTAGCAATTAAATAAAATGCGCCACCATATGTCGAACTTTGGTTTAATGTGACAATTTGATATATATGTGAAATTTTCATATATGATAATAATGCACCAATATATATATATATATAAGTTTGCACCCTTGACAAATATTAAAATGCTACCATAGCGTTCAACCATGCGGACATTGGAGTTGTATAATGTGCCACCACCATATGTATAATACCTTCGGACTATAGTATAAACATGAAATTTGACCATTGGAGAGGGTCCACCAGAGTGGGAACACGGCAGCTCCTGGCTGCACCACGTGTCAACCTCTGGTTGGGCTGTCCCAAACCATAAAAAAAAATTAAAAAATAAAAAAAAATTAAAAATTAAAAATTAAAAAAAAATTAAAAAAAAAATCTCATTCAACCTTAGGAGAAAATCCATAAAAAAATTCATCTTCAACCAAATCAGTGAATCCTGCTGTGACACTTGTCATAGTGTCATTGGGAAAAAATTGAAGAATATTCCCAGAATATACCCTACATGCTGACTAGGCTGCCATGTCATCAACATGTCACTGTTTTGCAAATGTTTTAGTTGTTTAGGAAAATGAACAACAGGATCTATCTTCTTCATCTGGACTTTGTTTTCGACGAAATGAATTGTTCCTATTCCTGGCAACAAGCTCTTCGCTTTTGTTCAGTTTCCAATCAATTCTGAGCACTTTCATTTTTAAGCTTTTACATTGAGCTCCTAATCATTCCTCCCCACTAGAAGCCTTTTGGACCCTAAAATATCTTTGTTTACTGATCATGTGGATTAGGGTACTGTTCCCTCACCCTTCCAGTCTCTATCCACTAAAAATTTCCCATTTTCATAAAATTGAGTTTTTCACGAAAAATTAACTTTTTCCTTGACTCTTGCGGCCTTCTCTTGTTGTCGTTGACACGATCACGCTGAAATTCCCCTGAAGATTGCAACAAGAAACAGTGAAGGAGGCATCCTGAAACATCATTCTTGATCCTAGTTGGAAAGTGATCACCTAAACTAGGTGGGGCCCACACAGGTGATTTTTGTTGCAAAGTCTATTTTTAGACTATGTCTATTTTTAGACATGTCGATCATATTCTATGAGTTGCAGGATGCTATTTGTGGATGGTTGGTCAAGTTGGAAAAATAGATGGACTTCTATTTTTTATACATATTGGGCAGAATCTATTTTTAGATTGCTAGTCTAAAAATAGATATGTCGAATATTATTAGCTCTTAATAATATTTGGACTCTAAACATTATCTTATTCTCTTGGAGCACTTTAGTTAAGTGCACAGATGTGGCACAGGAGCTGACAGAAGGAATTACGCTATTCCTAGGGGTTAAGTGGAGCTATTGCATGGATACTTCAGTTAGAACTCATGTGACAGAGTTTGGTGGAGTTGATTGAGGAAGTTAGTGGAGTTGTATTCAGTTTAACTCAGTTAAACATAGTTGAGCTAGTTGTATCTAGTCTAACCGATTGATACACTAGTGAGAGTGGTGTGAATTAATTATTAATTAATTCACTAATTATAAACTCATTAATCAACTAAAGAATACATCAGTTAACTTCAGTGCATGGACAGTTTCAGTGGAGACTAGTGAAGAGGTAGGTGAAAGAGCAGTGTGACTATCAGTTGTGACTATAGTGATGCATGGTTTGCATCCAACACTCAGTAGAGATGCCTTTAAAGACTGCGTGAGCAAGGCTGGGGCAATTCGAACTCATCAAGAGCTATTCTTCAGCAGGGATTACGCAGTAGAGGCAGGCTATCAGGTGGCAGAGATTGGAGCATGTGTTTTGCTAGATCTAGCTTGATTAGTGTGTAGCAATTGGAGATTGTACTGAGAGCTTGTGAGGAGCTTTGTATAATGATTTTTACATGATCTCTATGACATATATAATATACAGATAGTTGGGGGTTTTCAGCTTTAAGCTTTCCCATTACATACTGTGTTCATATGTGTGAATTTTTATGGCTTTAATGTGTGCATGCAATTGATTTTATTTCCGCATGTAATGATCAATGGTAGAAGAGATTTTGTATTGTGCATGAATATAAAATAGTGTGTGATCAGGAGAATCTCATGATAACATATCGCTTATTCAAATTTCTACATGGTATCGCGAGCGATATTGATCATTGGAGAAATTGAAAAGCATTGAAGTGGTTGAGTTTTGTGCCGGTGGAATTCGAAATTGTTATAGTGTTTCTTTGGTGTCGAAGTTGAGATGTGCTCAATCTGACATGGCTGAGATCAATGTTGACTCTTAAGTCTCTTCTTTGTTGTCGTTGATTAGACGTACTGTACGTTGCAATTGTTGAAGATTGCAACAAGAAACAATGAAGGAGGCATCCTGAAACATCATTCCCGATCCTAGTTGGAAAGTGATCACCTAAACTAGGTGGGGCCCACACAGGTGATTTTTGTTGCAAAGTCTATTTTTAGACATGTCGATCATATTCTATGAGTTGCAGGATGCTATTTGTGGATGGTTGGTCAAGTTGGAAAAATAGATGGATTTCTATTTTTAGACATATTGGGCGGAATCTATTTTTAGATTTTCAGTCTAAAAATAGATATGTCGAATATTATTAGCTCTTAATAATATTTGGACTCTAAACATTATCTTATTCTCTTGGAGCACTTCAGTTAAGTGCACAGATGTGGCACAGGAGCTGACAGAAGGAATTATGCTATTCCCGAGGGTTAAGTGGAGCTATTGCATGGATACTTCAGTTAGAACTCATGTGACAGAGTTTGGTGGAGTTGATTGAGGAAGTTAGTGGAGTTGTATTCAGTTTAACTAATCTAAACATAGTTGAGCTATTTGTATTCAGTTTAACTAATTGATACAATCAGTGAGAGTGGTGTGAATTAATTATTAATTAATTCACTAATTAGAAACTCATTAATCAACTAAAGAATGCATCAGTTAACTTCAGTGCATGGACAGTTTCAGTGGAGACCAGTGCAGAAATAGGTGAAAGAGCAGGTTAACTATTAGTTGTGACTATGCAGTTGCTATTTGCAACACACAGATAGGTGGAGAAGCCCATGAGGATTGCGCAGTACAAGCCAGGTGGTTTATCTATTTAATGAAGCCATCCCATAGCATTGAAAATGCAATAGAGGTTGGCTATCAAGTGGCAAAAGATTGGAGCATGTGTTTTTCTAGATCTAGCTTGATAGTGTGTAGCAATTGGAGATTGTACTAAGAGCTTTCAGAGAAGCTTGTGAGTAGGTTTTGTTACATGATATCTATGACATATATAATATACATATAGTTGGGGTTTTCAACTTAAAGCTTTCCCATGAAATACCGTGTTCATATGTGTGATTTTTTATGGTTTTAATGTGTGCATGCAATTGATTTTATTTCCGCATGTGATGATCAATGGTAGAAGAGATTCGTATTGTGCATGAAGATAAAATAGTGTGTGATTAGGAGAATCTCATGGATAACATATCAGTTATTCAAATTTCTACACAATTCCCCTGAATTTGAAGAGTAACAATCTATTCTTTCACAAACCATCTTGTTCCTACCTTGGTCATTAATCAAAGGAAACTTAAAAATTGTCTCACCTTACACACTATCATCATGGCGATTCTTAACTGCTCTCGCTTTGTATTTGCGTTGACTCTTGACCAAGTATCTTCGTCATTTCCATGTACCCTTTGGAAACCAAAATCAAACATTTTTTGAACCCATGCCTTCTTTTTCAAACTAATTTGTCGCTTTCTCTTTGACCTTTGCACTCTCTTGCACCGACATATTGTTTCCAACACTACTCAAAACGGATGTTGACTGCTGCAAATGTTTTACATATTGTTCACCTCCTTTCAAAGGGATCCTGTTAGAGTCCTGAAACATCTCATTACAAGCATAAGCAAACTTAATGAAATCAACTTGTTCATTCGATGCATCTTTTTGAAAGGTTTGATTCAAAACATCTATTTGTTTGATCATTAACAATGTCAAATTTTGACTTGCATTCACTATCCTCTTCATTTCTCCTACATGTATAAGAGACAAACTTGTCTTCTTCTTATGCTCTAACTATGTACTCAATTCCATCTTTAAAAAAGTGATACTTATTCTCATGGCGATGAAATACTGCTTTCCTATCATATAGATAAGGTCTTTCCAAAACAATACTTGTTATTTCAAGCGGCACCACATCAAGTTCAACTTCATCAAGAAAGTTTGAATTGATGGCGAATCTTAGTATGCACTTCCTTGTAATCTGCAAGTTTTAATTCTTGCATATCCACCCTAAAGGATAAGGTCTTGGATGTCTAACATTTTCAAGGTCTGGTTGCTTAACCAAGTCTTCAGAAATCAAGTTAGCTTGTGACCCACTATCAAAAAGTGTGTCAATCTTGGTATGTTTAGAGACAACTCTAATATGGAAAAGTTCAATTCTTGTATCTTCATCTTGAGTTACATTGGAACAATTTGAATAACTAGTGCTTGCTATGTGTTTACCTTTCAAACCAATGGTTGTAATATTTGTCTCATCTCATGAATCTGACCCTAAGTCATGTTCAACTATAGCAACACTTTTCTCCTTTTCTTTGGCTTTCAGTTTGTTTGGCTTCAATTCTGGATAAAGTTTCCAACAGTGGTCTTCATCATGGCCATTCTTCAAACAATGTTTACATGTGAGTTTCTCTTTCTCTCTTTTGATAGATCTATTTCTCTTTCCTCTTCCATAAAATTTTCCCTTTCCTTTACCCTCACTATCACTTTTCTCATCTATGTTCTGTTTCCCTCTTGCTTCTAAATGTGTGGCTTGAACACAAACCTCATCTATGTTTGTGGGATTAAACATGAGAATAGTGTTCCTAAGGTAATTGTGCAAACCCCCAATGTACTTTAACAAAGTTTCTTGAGAATATAAATTAATACCCAAAATAAGAGCTCTTCTCCTAAATTCATGAGTATAATCTTGCACACTTTGCCCTTTCAATTGTCTAAATTTTTTCCAATCTATAATGGCCTTTTTCATGTAAGCTAATGGATAGAATTTCCTTTTAATGTCAGAAATAAAACTTGACCAAGACATAGATGTCTTACCGTAGTTTTTAATCTCTTCTTGAGTCCTTTCTTCCCACCATACAAGTGTAGATCCTTCCATCCTCAAAGAAGGTAACCAAATCTTTATGTCATCTTCATGAAGGTTTTGAATTCTGCAATACACCTCCAATTGACGTATCCAATTGTCCAATATTTTTTGCACTTACCTCGCCATTATACATTGGAAGATGAAATTTGGCATCAAGTTTGAGTAAGGGTGTCTTTCATTTTGTGGTTTTTAAGTGAGTATGGGTAGTTTTTGTGGTGGAAGTGGAAGATGATGCTAATAGAGATGATGAGGATGATGAAGATGGTGGAGATGGAGGTGGATTTCCTCCACTACCCTTTGAACCCTTTTATTCATCATTCTTATCATCTGAAGTTCCTTCTCCATGTGGAGGCTTAGAACCTTCTCCTGCCATCCTAACAGTAAATGCATCAAACTTAATTTTAACCATCCTCTTTATGTCATTGAAGTCTCTCATGAAATCATCCTCTTCTAAATGACCTTTAGTTTCCCCAAAACCTGACATGATGGATATGGATTCAAGCTCATATTCTTATGCTTGTACTTCTTCAATCAACTCAACTTCTAGTGCAACTTGCACCTCCTCAATCTCAGCTTCTTGAGATAAAACTTGAGGTGCTTCAAGTGCAACTATGAGTGGAACTTTGGGTGAAGATAGTGCTCTTGTAGCTCCCCTTCTTCTGGTCCTAATCTCAGGACTTACAACCAACAATTTCCCTTCACCTCTCTACAACTTTAACCTTGTAAGAATCACAAATTTGCAACCATTAAAACACAACTTGCACAAAATTCAAGCAACTATCAAGAAAATAGCCTTAGCATCCAGGATCTGATACCAACTCGATCTGAGTATGGATGTTAGTTTTTTTGTGCTAATTTCATCTTCATATTTAAAATTTATTTTCTAATCTTATGCTTGATGTACATAGGTTTCCTTGTTGTTTATGTGTGTCAAACAGGTAAATTAGTTGCGTTTTATGAATGAATTCAAAAGCATAAGCCATGAAATAAATATGTTGAACAACAACAAAAACACGAACAATAAACCATCACAATTGATCCAGTAACAAAATTTTTTGATGAAGGAGTTCACCCCACGTACACTACATCTCCTTGGTCTAGCTTCCATGGCTTGGGCCTCTATATTAGATCAAAAGTGAAAAAATTGATGTTTACATTCACCTACAGCTCCTGAAACATGCTTCAATAGTCCAGAATGTCCAATTCTATAAAAAATGACTCTTCTTGCTCTCAATTTGGTTGAAAATTGCTCTAGATATGGTCAAAACAAAATTTCTCAGGAAATCTCCTCCAAATCTGGAGAAGAATCCATTCAAGAGCACCAAATTTGGGGGCAGCTCTGAAGTTAGAGGTTTCGCCGAAAATCCTGCCATATTAACTACAATTTAATTAATGTAAAGCGCAATTTTAAAATGGATAAGTGTGATTAACGTTATAAGCACAGATTAAACATCAATCCGGATTTACAAAGCATTAGTGCTTAACCAAAGCTTAAGGTTTAATTAACCCGCTCTGAATCATGATTCCTGCGCATTTTGATTCTGCTCCCGCTGTGGTCTTGTGACTTGGTCTCATGGGGAGGGGGTTGGCCCCCTCCAAACCCCTGCCACTGCAACCATATGAAAACAAATAATGATCACATGCATGGTGTATTAAGTCCCTTAGTACTGGCTCAATGGTAATGGCGGATAGTATAGTGGGGGAGGTCATGGGGTCAAGGCCCGACTTCATCCCATCCCATATATATTTTGCATTGGATTTTAATATGCTCTAAACCTTAGAAATTAAAATAAAATGTGCCACCATATGTTGAACTTTGGTTTAACGTGCCAATTTGATATATATGAAAAATTTGCATATATGATAATAATGTGCCAATATATATAAGTTTGGACCTTTGACAAATATTAAAATGCCACCATATCGTTCAACCATGCGGACTTTGAAGTTGTATAATGTGGCACCACCATATGTATAATACCTTAGAACTATAGTATAAACATGAGATTCGACCATTTGAGAGGGTCCACGAGAGGGGGCATGTGGCGTCCCCTGGCCGCACCACATGTCAGCCTCTGGTTGGGCTATCCCAAACCATAAAAAAAAAATTCCCATTCAACCTTAGGAGCAAATCCATAAAAAAATTTCACCTTCAACCAAATCGGCGAATCCTGCTCTGACACTTGTCACAGTGTTATTGGGCAAAAAATGAAGAATATTCCCAGAATATACCCTACATGCTGACTGGGTTGCCATGTCATCAATATGTCACTGTTCTACAAATTTTTTAGCTGTTTAGGAAAATGAACAACAGGCTCTATCTTCTTCATTCAGACTCTGTTTTCGACGAAATGAATTGCGTCGAATTCCTGGCAACGAGCTCTTCGCTTTCGTTCAGTTTCCATTCAATTATGGGCACTTTCATTTTTGAGCTTTTACACTTAGCACCTGATCAATTGTAATTGATGAATCATAATTTTTTAAGATACCAAAACATTGTTTTCTACAATCCATATGCCAACTTTTCCTTTTGTTGCTTCTTAAATCAGATACTATGAAACTACTACAAAGTTGTAACACGACTAAGGTTTCAATTCAAACTAATATTCCTACTCTTTCACGACTTTGAAATAAATTTCCCCATCAGGTTTTCTTTTCGAGGTTGAACTTGAAGATATTTGGCTTGGATTCACATCCTGTTATTTTATATTAATGATATGATAAATCCTCTTGATCCATTACCATTCTTCTTTTCTTTTCATCATCAGTTTTGGATTCCTCTTCCCTTTTATCTTATTCATATAGGAGAAGCGAATCTGATTGCATCTTCATACCATGGTCATTGGATTCCTTCGTATGTGTGGGTGGTATTTCTGCTCCAACATTTCTCCATTGTAGATAACTCACTTTCCGAAATATGCCTTGAGGTTGATCTCCAATTAAGGTAATCTTTTATCCTCACCTAGCTTAAGTTCGACTTGATATCCTCCTATCACTTCATTTCCACAACGATCAGAATAGTTTCTAAGACAAGAGTACAACTAATTGTTCATGTCGCTAGAAAATTTTGCACTGAAAGAACGCATTTTCCTATTGAAACCTTCAAACACTAAGAAGAGTGTTTTTGGAAACCCTTTTCATATGCGCATTTCAACAACAAGTTCTGGCACATGAAACCAATGACTTCCCCGTAGTTGATTTTGACACTCGGATGAAATTTATGATCATCTTAGCAAGGCATTCAAAAACATCATTAATTGAGAAGTGTGGTGGAAAAGTTAAAAAATAAATAAATGAACTAGTCATTTTATGTTGCAACACCATCAAAGGATCCAACTTGTGACTCAATGTGGCCAAGGGACCCGATGCTATTGAAATGGAGGAATCTTCATAAGCTACAAATCTGGAATGTTATGGAAGCAGTGCCCCCATTGAATACCAGAAAAATAAATGCTAAACGAGGTGAAGCAACCACGAAAATGTTCATTAACAATGGAATGAAATTGCTCCAAATATCTAAATGTTTTAGAGTTGACTGATTTCCATCTATCTGGAAAATGTGGATCTTTGTGATTTCTATATATTTCAAACAACTACTTTGAATGATGGATAGAAACATCCCTACAATATTGAACACCTTTTGAATTAAGGCTTCTCTAAATCTTGAACATACTTCTTCATTGGACCAAAAGGATCATTCACTGTAGGGAATTTTGCAAGTAGAGAACTCCAACATTACAGGAATTGTCACTTCTAAATTAGAAATTCATGGATGACTCAAAAAAATTCACCTTCGTAATAAACATATATTATGGCAACGTTGGTCTACAATAAAAACATAATAAGATAAAAAATGAAGGCATGTTTCTTTGCTAATAGCCAAAATACCTTATTAAATTTTTTTATAAAGGCGACCACATTTATTATTTCAAAGAAAAAATTATAATCAATCCAATAGTAGACATTGGAAATAAAGTTTACTATATCTCTGCTTTATATCTTGAATGTTCCAAAGGAAATGTTTGAAAAGTTAAAAACTTGACAAGTCATGAGTCAAGACTACCCATTAACATCAACAAACGAAGCAAGATCGTGAAAAAAGGCCTCAAGACACTTTCTAAACTAGGTGGTCTCTTTTTTTGTTGTAGGATTTGACCATGTGTTAACATGCAATTCAAAGATTTCATACCATAGATTTTGACAAAGAAGCCATAACGAACAACCAATGTTGTTTTGCAATATAGAACATGCTATTTTTGCCACTTCTCTGAATTCCAACCTCCAAAAAACTACAAAATTAAAACACACACACATATATATATAAAACACTAAAATTTGAAATTTAATATATCAATATCATTTCCATGATTATGAAAGGAAACTTACAACTTTTTCCAATTTAACAATCCGATAGGCATACCTTTGCACCTTTTTGGGGCAATTGCTACTTTAATTTTTTTTATTCAATAACATAATTAGTGCAGTGATTGAGCCCAAAGGCTTAGTTTACAACTTAGTATGAGGGGATGTGTTAAAATAAAAATAAAAAATAAAAATTATATTCTAAATAGAAAAATAATGTCCGTTATAATTAAAAAAAAAAAATATGTTGTAAAGTAATTAGAATTAAAAAAATTGTGCCAGTAAGATGTTTAAATGTTATACTTTTCAAAAAAAAATTCAAAAAAAATTAAATAAATTATTTGAAGATTTATATTAACTAATTTATGTCATATCAACTTCACATATATCTATATATAGAAAAAAATTGTTAAAATAAAATATTTTAATGTGGTATATACAAATTTATTCAATGTGGATTATCAATAAAATATTTTAATAGGAATTAATATTGGCATATACTTAAAAATATGGTAATAATAAAAAACCATTTTAAATTGTCTGATAAAATGTCTAGATGTACATGTTATGTAAGATATTTTAATGTATATTATATATCATTTAAAAAATATATGTATATATCATGAAAAAATTTAAGTTTTATGGTTAAAATGTTTATTTGGTCCTATATATACTCTATTTAGCATTCAAAAATACAATTTATAGAATGAAAATTAACACATTCACTCTAAAGAAGTTTGCACATGAAGATATTTGTCCAAGCCTCGAACACTTACCCCACGATGCATCTCACATTGCCTAGATACAAAAAAATCATAAAAAAGAACTAAATTATATTTTATTTTAAAACATTGTTGTTATTAGTATAAAAAGCATTAATGTATGAATTAAACAATATTCTTAAGAATGAATATTCACCCCCACTTTATTATGGGAATTCTTAAATTGTAAATAGTTTTTTTATTCTGATATCATGGATCAATATTATGGCTTATTAATACCATATATCCAATATAACATAGATATGAAATTTTCATTATGAGAATTTTTAAATTGTAAATAGTTTTTGTTACAATATCATTGGTCAATATTATGGTTTATGAATACCACATATTCAATATAACATATGTTGATATGAAGTTTTCTTTAACTAATTAATTAATTAGAGATAAAACAATGTAAAGAACAAAATTAACTTGGAGATAACTCTTAATCTTTGATTTGTGTATATGAATATTGTCATATTCCATGGAAATTAAATCTCCATTATTCACTTAATAATTATTGATAATTAAATTAAACTTATTAAAAACTTATTCTAAAATAAACATACTTTAATTAAAAAATCAAATTTAATAATTATATACATATGTAAGACACATATATATTAAATCAATTTATATAATTAAAAAAAAAAAACAAATTACTTCTTTCCTTATTAAACACAATACACAACATATATTTACAACTTTCCCACACTTAAATTCGGGAATTGAGCATTTATACTTATTTCCTTTTCTTTTAGATAACATCTATTTGTCGTCAGCAAATAAAACAATGATATCATTTCCTAATATGATATTTATAATATTAACCCAAAAAGACCAAATTTAATAATAAAAAAGTAAATAACATATTTTACTAAACTAAAATTTTACAATAGAACACTAATAATATTAACAAAAATATAATCTTAACCTTAACATTTCGAAGAATTTTTTTTCATAAAAAAACACAGAAATTAAAATAAGAATTCCAAATCTAAGACTCTTCTTAAATTTCACCATTTTTATAACTCTAATGCCCATTTCATTTCAACGGACAAAACAAAATTTCGTTGTCACATTCCATCCCCAAGAGGGCTGGACTCTTGCTATTCAAACTGAATTGCCACTACATTGCGCTTACTATTTCCATCAACCAAGTGTGACCGTACGATGCATCATTCGTGGCGTGCTCTGATCCAACGATGTAAAATAAATTTTCCGTTAAGTCTGTCAGCGTAAAAGGTGGTAGATTGGAGTGGGAAGAGCATTGGTGATTGTGCAAAAAGCAAAATGCAGGCGGCGGCGGCGTGCGATAGAAGAACGTAGTGGTTGGTTGATTCGAACTCTACTCCATTCATCATGATACGGAGAGGGTCAGCTGTTCATTATTCTCACACACACACGGAGAGGGCGATTTTGAAGCCATAGGAAGCGAGGACTAGGTGATGGCATCAGCCAATGGTTCTGTGGTCTGATTGACGAGTCACAACCATAAAATTCATATCGATTTAGCAGTTCAGCCAGGTTAGATTAAAGTACCTGTTATTGGTAACTTAAAGTATGACTTAGTTTGGACTCTGTTTTATGTGTTGATATTCATTACGAACTATGGAATTACAGATTCATCAAATTAACGGAGCAGCGAAGGACCAATGGAATCAGCAGAATCTGTGAGAGATTGAAGGTATTTGATCTGACACTATCTTTGGAGTTTATTATTTATCATTTATATTGTCTTATTATGAAGGAACTCTCTCAAATTTAAAAGATAAGATGGATTAAGTTATGATTTCAAATTTTACATGTATTTGGTGGATGCAAACATCATGACTCCATTTATTTTGGTGCTAATTTTCGACCTCCTAATTTCTCCCGCACTCTTACAAATTGAAAATGCATTCGGTTCCAATTGACTATGCTTACAGGGGACAGCACTGCTGCCACTGCAATTGGAATAATTTGAACTCATTCCAAGCACATCTATATCCCAGGGTTTACACATTAGAGCTAATTGAATCTCTGCTCTTGGATCCCATAAACAAGACAATAGATAATTGAAATATAGTGGGAGATTCTACATATAAGTAATCTTTCAGTATTAAAAATTACTTATGACATTCCCATGTCTAGCTTGTGCTGACAATGGCAGCACCTCAGCTGTTCTGTTGTGGCATTGGAAACATCAATGATCAGACATAGCTCTCTTTTACAATGATATCAGGAATATTGCTGCATTAGTGAAGCTAGGAGAAAATATGTTGTGTTCTTAGGTTATGCACACACGTATTGCTCAAATTACTGGTTGTCTAGCAGCAGGAGATAATTAACCATCATGGAATGGAGAATATGATGGCCAATTCATATGTCATTCCTTTATCATAATGGGTGTTTCTTGTTCTGTTTTAGTTTTTCATTTCGTTTTGGAAGTTGTAGGTTGGGAAGAAGGGCCGTTTTCGACGAAGAAAGAGACTGCAGGGTTAGGGTTAGGGTTAGGGATAGGGTTTGCGTTTCTTTTTGCTCTGTTTCTTACAATAAGTTTATGCTATGTGGCAGAGATGAGACTGGGTAAGAGCTTGCATTTCTTCACTCTCTGTTTCTTACAGTAAGTTTATGTTTTGTGGCAGAGATGAGACAGGGTAAGGGTTTCCATTGCTTCACTCTCTGTTTCTTACAATAAGTTTATGTTGTGTGCCAGAGATGAGACAGGGATAGGGTTTGGGTTACTTCTTGCTCTGTTCCTCACAACAAGTTTATGCTGCATGGCAGAGATGAGATGCAAGGAAGCCCGATAGTTTTGTATGTTGGCCAGTTATTTCCTCAAATTAAGTGTTGGTTAACGTACATGGAATCTGACTTGGTTAGTACTGGGGGCACATGTGATCTCATGATTCATTTTGTCTGTGTCATCCACCAGGTAGGTGCATTCTGCCATTACGTTGCAAAAGAATAGAAATAAAGTTAGAACTTAGTAGGTATGTTTAACATTACTTGATGCAGTGGGGATGTGGGCTTTGCTATTATTGTGAATAATTGACTTTTGCAATAATTATTGGTAGAATAAGATGTGAAAGAATATATATATATATATTAGAGCGAGTTAGTGGGTATGTATAGTTATTAGATAGGATGGGATTTTTTTATTATTGCGAATAATTTTGTATTATAGATTTTTTTTTTTTTTGTAGTAAATTTTAAATTAATATAGATTTATTTAAATGTTGAATTTATGGGAAAATAAATGAATTAGTAAAGTTTTGGGATTTTTTAGATTAAAAAAAATTAAATATTGTTATCTATGGTTTTGCTAAATCTTTGCTAATGCTACTCTTTGCTGTATAGAAAGATAAATACTTTTCAATACTTTTCTTCTACTCTTGCTGGGCTTTGTACCCTAATACCAACTTGAATTTGTTTGAATTTAGCATAATGTGTGGTGACTGGTCTATAATTTTTATTTTCTTGACATTCAACAGATTTAGATCCAAGCCTTTGTTTTTTGCATTTATTCTTTGTACTTCTCATGTTTCTTTCCTTTCCTGTTTGATGTCACACCTGTTGCACACTTTCTCTCATGTCTGTTTTGTTCTCCTTGACATATGTCTTCAATTGCTGGAAGAATATGCCGTAGCAAATGCCTTATTAATGTCTGCAAATGCATCAACAATTTCTGTAGTTGTCCCTTCCTGGGATTGGCATCATTCCTCCAAACATCTACCTGCTTGGATGTTTGGATCTTGGATATCTCCTTTTAGTCTTCAAGCTTGCAATCTATCACAAAACGTTATCACAATTTTAAAATATAAATAAATTGTCCACATATTCACTCAACTAAATCAAATGCATCTAGATTCATCTTAATCTTGAAACTATCAAATACAGAGAGAGATCAAATCTCTCAAATCTCTAAACCTTTCTACAATGGGCACACCAATTGTCATACACTCATCATGTCAGTCGTGTGTTTTTTCCATGATTAGATCTCTCAAATTCAAGTTTAAAATCTTTGCTACAACTACCTTCAAGTTTGAAAATTGACACTAAACCTTCTTCAAGTGTGACGGCAGCAATTTAGGTGTCCAATATGGCTCATTAATTGGCACAAGTATGGTTAATCGATTTTACTCTTTGCACTCCTCTAATGTTTGCTTCAAGCGACATTTGTATCAATTTGTAGCTACCTTAATTATTGGTACAAGCATCTTCATATCTTTTTTTAAGTATTTAAGTGGGTTGTTTTTCATAAGCATATTTGAAGATATGGAATCTCGTTGGCAAACCAATGGTACTGGTTGTTAGTCAATCATAATCAACTAAACTTATTATGCTTCTAGTTGTCCATTACATATATGCAGCATTTCACTTATAGTTCCATTATATGTTTAGGCTAATAGACCCTTTTTTTTTTATAATCAAATCCTATTAACTTGTCATCTCATTGTGAAAATATGAGTCTACTTGCTGATATATTTTGTATTAAAATGTCACAATGCATAAAATTATTATTTTATTAGTTGCAATACCATGATTCTATGGTTGAAAACATATAAAAAAAATACATAAGTATATCAGGTCATCATTCTTGCCTAGAGGAGAGGTTGATACTCCTTCCCTCTCTCCTCAAGTTTCCCTCACTAGGTTGTACCCTCTTTTGTGTCTTAAGTTGTGACAGTGCTGCAATTATGCTTAACCATCTCTCATCAAAATAACTTGGTCCTCCAATTGGGCCACACTCTCCTTCAACTCCTAGGATCATTTTTATTTTATAATATGTTGGTTTAATGATGTTTCTATCATTTTCAAATGGCTCTACCTCTCAAGCTATAACCTCTCTCTTCCTAGGCTTTGGAAAAATTGTGTGAAAAAATTCTATTGTGCCCTCTGGAACATCTTTAGCAAATATTTTCATTCGTTGCAATCAAGACGATTTTATGTTATTCAATTAAGTAGGTAAAGACAATTTCTTGACTAGTTTTTCGAAGGAATTAGAATGTTTCCTTACTTACCATTTCTACACTAGTCCCTCATAGTGTAGTGCATTCAAATTCTCCTTCTCCTTCTTGGTGCATGTGATGCCACTTTCTCTCTATGACCTGGCTTCTACACTAATTTTGTGATTCTTTTATCTATGTACTTTGCTCTTTTTTTGTTTTTGATTACATAACTTTAGGAGTTGCTAATGCACTCCCACTATATACTATATTCAATGTACTTTTAAGCCCCTTTGACCTACTTGTGTGGTCACTAATTGACACTAGTAAAAGTAACTTATCTTATCTATCTATATCTTGTGGTGCAGTATTTAGGGTGCTCTACCTCACTTGTGTCCTTACCTCTCCATCCCAATTCAATCCCAACTCAGTGACCCAATGATTAGTCATCATGTTTCCCAACATCTCTCATGTACCATTGGTTGTTGGAAGTTGGTCAATTGCTTTTGTACATTATCCATTAGATTCTTCAGTAAGAATCCATGAATGCCTCCTCCTCCCTCAAATAATTGTATTTCTTTACCCTCTTTTCAAATCATTGTCTCGACTCCTGCCTTCCTCCCCTAGTAGCATCAAATACTACCATCCTCCTCTAATCCTAGTGAAATCTAGGAAGTGCACATAAATCCATCCCCATATCACTGAAATCATGCAAACAATGGCCCCTTCTTTAAATATGGATGGAGGATAGTTGTGCATATAGTCCAACCAAAATATAATTCTACCAACCAAAGAGTTGTCCCTACATAATCAACATCACCACTTGTTGCATATGATCGAAGGTATCCTCATGTTATGGGTGCGCATTGTTGAGATTTTGGGGTAGCATCCAATGTGCTCTAGCTCCGAAATCTTGTGGAGGAGCTGGAGTACATGAGATATCCAAGACTCAGAAATCATTTGGAGGAATTCCATCTGGTTTGATAGTTATTCAAATAATTAATCCTTTTAATTAAGGACCCTAAGTCTAACTTAGGAAAAATAAAATATTAAAGTGAATTAAATTAAACATGTGATGGGAATGTTCTAAGTGACGTGGATTAAGCAGCTTCTAATCTTAGCCGTTGATTAAAGATTAGATCACCGTCATTGGTTTACCAATGAGACAAGTATAGGAGAAGGGCTTGGGGTCAGTTGGAGAAGACACACGATAGCGGATGCACTGAGTTAAGTCGAAATTCTAGGGCGGTGTTTGCTAAGAATTTCAAAGCGAGTTTGCAGTGCAGTGAGGGGCAGAGATTGGCAAGGGATGATCTGATCCGAGGCCAAGAATACAGCAATGGCTGAGAGACAGTGTACCAGGTAGCACAGAGGCCAGCCAGAGATACACAGTTCAGCCAGAGCCACGCAGAAGGCAGCGTAGACGCAGCAACAACCCTTCAGGGGTGACGCAGGCCCAACCAGGGCAGCACAGGGGCAACGTGAGCCTAGAGAGGTCGATGCAAGCTCGTCCAGGGCATCGCAGAGGCTGACGCAGGCTAGAGAGGCTGAGGGATAGCGCTAGGGTTTCCGGTGGGCCAGAAAGGGCTCGAGATCTGTAAATCCCGTTTGAGGGTGTGAATCAGCCATATTTTCTGTCTCCAAGTGAAAGAGGTACTACTACCATGTAATTTCCCTGTAGGGTGAATCATTTTGGTGCCCAAATATTGTTGTATTCAGACTATGCATAATAATAAAACCCTCTAGAGCTAGTTGCACCAGTTTTCCCGCATTGGGTTTTTCCGGGGACATTTGTCCGAAAAATCTGTGTGTCACTTTGTCATATGTGCGTGATGTTCAGTAAATGATCTGTAAATGTGTAGGCTGCAATTGTGTTTACTTTGCTGATTTTAGTATTTACTGAATAATTCATAAAATTAACTTGTAATTTAAATCAAGTAGGAAAAGTAAATCAAGACACTACAGTAGGATTTTTGTTTAGAAATTTTCACATGGTATCAGAGCATTGCAGATCAAGTTGAATCACCAGCAAAGCGCTGAAGAATTTTTGTTGCAGGAAGGGCAGCTGAAGCAACATAGACCAGAGAAGGCAGTGCAGCATCAAGAGGGACGCAGAGCCAGTCTGCTCACGCAGAGGCTGACACAGCACCACCAGGGTGAGCAGAGCCAGCCTTACTTACGCAAAGGCTGACGCGACACCAGTAAGGGTGACACAGTGCTGGTCAGAGGTAGATTGAGGTGACACAGTGGCTCAAGCAAACCCTAGAGGGTGACGCAATCCATTTTGCAGTGACACTGTGCAGTTTGACGGGGTTGGAAGTGTAGCTTTCGGTCTTCAAATGTTGCTAGTGTGGCACAGGTTCTGTCGGTGCTGAACAATGCCTAGCTAAGTTGACAAAGAGCGGGAGGAGAATAGTCGCTCAACAAATTTTTTCCAAATAAATCTAAGGATCGATTGGGAGGGTGATCGAAGAGGGTTGATTCAAGGGATTTGACAGATTTTCAAGGAGGGAAATCAGTTTTCAAAGGGAGCAGTTACTATAGAGGGTGCCTTTTCGCTAAGGACCCTAGATCCGGGCTTCTGTTGAGAGTAGCAACAACAACAGGGAGAGGAGCATTTGTTTCGACAAATTGTTTTGAGCTAGATGGCGTCGTACGGACTGCGTGATCAGGATAGGTTGGACGACTTGTCCAACTTTTCTACTTGGAAGGCCAGAATCCTGATGATCTTGGAGGCATACAGACTTCTGGATCATGCAAAGAACGTCTTGGCTACACCAACCAACGTTGCTCTTTTCATGAAGCATAATGAAGCAGAGGCGCATGCTAAGCACTTTATCATGGACGGGGTCAAGGATCATGTGTTCCCATACATTACCGAGAGGAAGACAACTAATGCTATGTGGACAACTTTGACCACATTGTATCAAGGAAAATTCGTCCAGAAGAAGATGCTTCTGGAGAACCAAATGAGGTTGTTTGCGATGAACAAAGGGGAGGAAATCGATCCTTTCCTCTTCAGGTTGCAGACGATCTGGGATCAGTTGATTACCATGGGGGTTAAAGTAGAGGATGATGTCATGGTGAGGACTGCTCTAAATGTAGTCTCAGATGAATGGGAAACGTTTGGTCAAAGCATCTTGGGCAGATAAGACCTTCCAAGCTGGGACGACATGTGGGCTATCCTCCGACAAGAGGAAATCTGTCGGATGACCAAGAGACAAAACAACAACGGATCCAGCAAAGTGAAGAAGGATGAAGAGGAAGATGCAACCCTTGCATCCAAGAAGCAGCAAGGGAAGAAGAAGAGGGATCTATCGAAAATCCAATTTTTCAGGTGTGGTGAACTTGGATACTTTGCCACCACTTGTCCACTAAGGAAGAAGGACAAGGAAGCTGATTCGAAGGATAGACAGCTAACGAAGACAATGGCTCTGGTGATGATGTAGCCATGACTGCTCATGAACTTGGAGAGAAGAGGTGGGGCAACTTTGATCTGTAGAGCAGTTACAGATAGTGTGAGGCAGGATCCTTGAGGTGCCTAGACTCTTGGATCGCATACGAGCTATGGAAGCCTTAAGACAGTAGCAGGATGACTGGAGTCAGTGGGTGCAGAAGACCATAGAGAAGCGGAGCAGTGTTGGGACGCTTAAGAGATGAGCAGGGCAGTGCAGTGGCAGCAACAACGTGGAAGCAACAACATAGAGGCTGATGGGACTTCAACAGCGTAGAGGGGCAATGCTTACGCAGTGCAGAGCAGGAGCAACGCAGTGGCTCAGAAAGACAACGCAGAGCAGCAGCAGAGGGTGCTTCAATGATGAGATGCAACCCGACTGACTTGTTTGTTAGTGATTGGGAAGGGGTCCTTCAGTTGCTTACTTATTTGCAATTGAGTTGCAGTGCAGCAGTTGGCAGCACGATGCAACAATTTGAGAGGGAGCTGCAGTACAGATGTGGTAGTGACTGTGGCAGAGTCATGGGTAGTAGTACAGAGAGAAGCAACAACGCAGTGATGGAGGGCAGTAGGCCAAGCATCAACGCGGGGACCAATGCCAGAGATCAGGGCAATGCTTCAGTGTGGAAGTATTGCTAGACACTTCTCACTAAGAGGGAGTGTTGAGATTTTGAGGTAGCATCGGATGTGCTCTAGCTACGAAATTTTGTGGAGGAGATGGAGTACATGAGATCTCCAAGACCCAGAAAGCATTGGAGGAATTCCATCTGGTTTGATAGTTATTCAAATAATTAATCCTTTTTAATTAAGGACCCTAAGTCTAACTTAGGAAAATTAAAAGATTATAAAGTGACTTAAATTAAACATGTGATGAGAATGTTCTAAGTGACGTGGATCAAGCAGATTCTAATCTTAGTTGTTGATTAGAGATTAGATGACGACCGTTGGTTTTCCAATGAGAAAAGTATAAGAGAAGGGCTTGGGGTCAGTTGGAGAAGACACATGATAGCGGATGCACTAAGCTAAGTCGAAATTCTAGGGTAGGGTTTGCTAAGAATTTCGAAGCGAGTTTGCAGTGCACTGAGGGGCAAAGATTGGCAAGGGATGATCTGATCCGAGGCCAAGAATACAACACTGGCAGAGAGGCAGTGTACCAGGTAGTGCAGAGGCTAGCCAGAGATACATAGTTCAACTAGAGCCACGCAGAAGGCAGCGTAGGGGCAGCAACAACCCTTCAGGGGTGACGCAGGTCCAGCTAGGGCAGCGCTGGGGCAGCGTAAGCCTAGAGAGGCTGACGCAGGCTAGAGAGGTTGAGGTAGAGGGTTGAGAGACAACGTTGGGGTTTCCGGTGGGCCAGAAAGGGCTCGAGTTTTGTAAATCCCATTTGAGGGTGTGAATCAGCCATATTTTTTGTCTCCAAGTGAAAGAGGTACTACTGTCATGTAATTTCTATGTAGGGCGAACCATTTTGGTGTCCGGATATTGTTGTATTCATATTCTGCATAATAATAAAACCCTATAGAGCTAGTTGCACTGGTTTTCCCGCATTGGGTTTTTCCGAGGACATTTGTCTGAAAAATCTGTGTGTCACTTTGTCATGTGTGCTTGATGTTCAGTAAATGATTTGTAAATGTGTAGGTTGCAGTTTTGTTTACTTTGCTGATTTTACTGAATAATTCAAAAAATTAACTTGTAATTTAAATCAAGTAGGAAAAGTAAATCAAGACACTGCAGTAGGATTTCTATTTAGAAATTTTCACACGCATAACCCAAAATGTAGTCATCCACATAATCACCTTTTGGTGGAAGGTTATCTATAATTCGTGTAGACTCTGAACTTGCACACCTTGTGGGTTCTTTTTCTCCCATCTATTTGTCTTGACATAGTTTGCTTGGTTCAAATAAATTGACTTTTCGTCTGAACCGACTCATGTATCATATGTACTCCCCCAATTTTGTATACATCAGCAAAATTGATGAAGGACAAATCTAATTCAACCACCAACTTTGGGTTGTGTGCCAATCACACACTCACAAACACCTAGCTCTATTGGCCTCAAGTTTCAACACATAGCTCTGTTATAGATATTTAAACACACATGCAACCACAAATGGGAGGATACACACATATTTATCTTGTTAAATTGGAAATGGAACTATATGCATATAGGCCTCAAAGGGATTCTCCTACTCCAAAGGAATTCAAGGTGCAACCCCTTTTCTTACAAAATGCTTGCCTATCTAACTCTTGGCTGGCCTTACAATAGGACCACAAGATTTCTTTGTTCTCTTTAGCCTTGTGGATCTTCCTTTCATAGTGGAAATGGGATAGTCTTCAACTTTCTCTTCTCATTTGTTCAAGTTTGGGCTTCCCTTATTTTATGACCTACAGGCTCATCGTTTTCTTCCTCAACTTGCCCTCTACTTCATCTACCCAAACACTCATTGGAGATGGAAGTCTGCCTTTGCTCTATGGTAGTTATACCTAGCAATTGCAACGGGAACCACCTTCTATGAGGCATAGGCTCGTTGTCTTCAATTATCTCTTGGTATAGTTTTTCTTAGCACTGTTGAAGTTGTGTACCTTCTTCTTCGTGGTCAGGTCGTCTCTCCTCTATGATTTTCTATTCTACAAACAAGAGTTTCTAAAACTGACCTCCAATAGAAGTGACTAACCTCCAACAACTCCATGCAGAAGTAATTGACCTCAAACAATTGGTCTCCGAAATGAAACAACATGAAAATATACACTTACAAAAACCAACTACAAATTCCTCCGCACTTCGAACAAAACTCTCAAACCTTAAAATTTTGCAAGAAGAAATGAGATTGCAGCAAGCCTTCTTTAAACAGGAAACAAAAAAACAACAACAAACACCTAATTCCTTGGTTGAGGTGGTCCAGAAAAGGGAACTGCCTCCACTCACTATGGTTGAAGGAATGGTACAAGCAAATTTGAATGAAGAACGCCTCTATAGATCTCGTGAATTCAATCTGAGAGTATGTGGGATCCCACCTCAAGTGACCCCACTGGGTTTGCTTCATATAGGAATCATCTTCCTCCATGACACCCTGGACTTCATGGACCTTACTATTGAGTGTGTTTGGATGGGTCCCAACTCCACACTCTTCCTCTGTTTTTGGAAACTATAGGATTGGCTCGGAGCCCTTTGGGCTAAGAGAAGGTTGAGTTCGCTCCCAACCACATAGATGATCTTCCTAGATGCCAACCTCATCAAAACCTAACAAGAAGAACTCAAGCAAGCTAGATATTGGGTTGCAAGTGCACATAAAGAGGGAAAGTGGGAAGTTATTCGAGATCTCAAAGAAGTCATTCGTGCTTTGGCCCCCTTAGAATACTCTCAACCTTGGGCCAAATGATGGTCTCATTTAGATGGGGGACATTTTAGGGGGAGTTTCCCCACCATCTGCACTGGTTGTTGGAACTGCAATGGCATGTTTTGGTCTTCACCAAGTACGCTTCATGAAGCTATCGGGTCTTGAAACCTTATTTTACTCACTAAGACACATGCAAGTCCCATGTAGATACCACCCCTAATTCAGGGGTACCACTAGATATGGTCATGTAGGCAAGAGACACAATCTAACATTGCCAAAGGTTCATGGGGGTGGGGGGGTTTCTTGTCTTGTACGAAACTCCCTTAAGGGTCGAGTTACTATGATGTCATCGGATGAGCATGCTAGATATCTATAGGTTTGCATTAGAAGAGTTCCTCTCTTTGAGACAACTGCATTGCGGTTTGCTACTTTCCCCTTGCCTCGTTGCACTTTGTGCTTCATAGGGAGTTTGAGGGGGACACTTTTTATTATCTTTATGTAGACATCTCCCACTATTCCACTATTAGGGAGATCATCCTTCTAGGCGACTTCAATTTTCGCACTAAAGGCCTTTAGGTATCCCTCCATGATCATGCTGAGGATGCACTCTACCTCCAGGGGATAGATTTGAAGTCCATGGGTCTCCATAGGTGCTTACAACACTAGAATGGGCCCCTTCACAAGTTATGGGAGGCATATTTTGCATCTGAGGGAATCCCATGGTTTATTGATTCTGAAAAGGATCCTATGCTTCCCAGGTTCATGAGACTTCACTTGCTTCCACCATAGTGGGGGGGGCAGTGTGGTGGATTATGTTCTAACTAGCTAGGATTTACTTCCACACATCCAACACTTCTCCATATATCGCCTTCCCTTGCTAGATCATACCCTCATTTCCTTCTCCCTCTCTACATCCCCCCCCTACCTCCATCCCCCAACCTACCCCTCCACCCCCCTCTCATATCACCTTCCTTTTTTATCAAGACTATGTTGTCTCCTAGACCACCCGCCTTAAGGATTTTCTTCCCCCCATTTCCCACTTCAACTCAATGGACACACCCACAGCCAAATATGAGGCCCTCTCCATGGTCCTTAAATAGCTTTCCCTTGATTCCTACCCCCATTTGACCCATTAATATGTCCATAAACCTAGATCGATATCTTGCCCCATGAATTGTTGGTTCGATGATGAATGCAAATCCTTCCACAAGCGGCCACACATTACTCTCACGCATGACCTCCCATCCTCTCCTCATCTCCGCACTGCCTACCATCAACTTCTTTGTCGTAAAAATAAGCATTTATTTCCTAATTAAGACATGAAATTTGTGCAACCCTCTGCCACTCTCCAAAAGCATTATGGCATGCCCTCTTTCGTAAACACCATGATACCCCATCTGACCTTGACCCTCATGCTATGTTCTCCCATAACACCTCCCTTTATGACATTTCCATACAACCCCCAATATATATCCCCTCTCCTCATGTTATCTTTTCTTTGAGTGGGATATCAAGAGATAAGTCAAAGCTATGAGCACCAATAGAGCAGCAGATGAGGAAGGCTTTTAGGCAGAGTTTTTGAAGCATGGAATCTAGTCTCTTGAGTCTTATATTGCCGACCTATTCAACCATGTGGTTTTTTCTGGCTTCCCCCCTGCTTGGGAAAGACATGTTATCCATCTGACCCACAAATTAGGGACAAGTTGTGAGCCTAACTATTACAGGACTATCATAGTGGGCCACACCTTCTCCAAGCTTTACACCATGATCTTACATTAGTGGGTTTCTGAGGAGCTAGAGTGACGAACCTCACAGCTAGAGGATAGGCAAGCTTTTGTGTGAGTTACGAGACTATTGACCACATCTTCACACTTTAATCCATTATCGAGGAGGCTTGTCATCACTCTTAGAAATTCTATTGTTGCTTTGTATACTTTTGGAAATAATTTGATATTGTGCCTAGGGAGGCATTATTCTAGAGGGTTCAAGACATTGGCATATCTGAGACCCTTTTGGTATCCGTCATGATACTATACGAGTCAGTGTTGGGTCACCTCAGGATGGCACATGGCCTTTTTGAATTTATCTAGAGTACCATTGGGGTAAAACAGTGGTGCCCCCTCTTTCTAACCCTCTTTGGGATTTACATTGATGAGCTCGAATATTTCCTCCATGAGAACATCTCAGAGGGGGATGGTTGCCTCCCACATCAGATGTTGATCTCTCTGCTGCTTTTTACAGATGACTCGGTCTTGTTGGCATCTACTCCCAAGGGCCTATAGAGATATATTGGTGCCTTGACCAAATTTTGTGACCTTCGTCAATTGATGGTCAACCTAGATAAAACCAAGGTTATGATCTTCAATGCTTTGAATAAAACTTGTACAAACATGCATTTCTACTTCCGGGGGAAGAGATCGAGGATACCACATCATACATCTACTTGGGAGTACAGTTCATGGGATCTCGTTTTGGTATGTGATAGGTCGCTCAAGCCTCAACTTAGTAAAGGGTATGGTTCCCTGGCCCTTATCAAGAGACAATTTTCCCACACTTAACTTATATTCGGGAATTGAGCATTTATCCTTATTTCCTTTTCTGCTAGATAAATATATTTGTCTTAAGCAAATAAAACAATGATATAAAAATATAATCTTAACTTTAAGATTTAAATATAATCTTTGAAAAAATTATTTTTAATAAAAAAAACACAGAAATTAAAATAAGAATTTCAAATCTAAAACTCTCCTTAAATTTCACCATTTTTATAACTCTAATGCCCATTCATTCATTCCATCCCCAGGCTATTCAAACTGAATTGCCACTACATTGCACTTACTATTTCCATCAACCAAGTGTGACCGTACGATGCATCATCCGTGGCGTGCTCTGATCCGACGATGTAAAATAAAATTTCCGTTAAATCTGTCAGCGTAAAAGGTGGTAGATTGGAGTGGGAAGAACATTGGTCATTGTGCAAAAAGCAAAAGGCAGGTGGCGGCGACGTGCGATGGAAGAAGGCGGCCTCTCCGTAGTGGTTGGTTGATTCGAACTCTGCTCCATTCATCATGATACGGAGAGGGTCAGCTGTTCATTATTCTCACACACACACGGAGAGGGCGATTCTGAAGCCATAGGAAGCGAGGACTAGATGATGGCATCAGCCAAGGGTTCTGTGGTGTGATTGACGAGTCACAACCATAAAATTCATATCGATTTAGCAGTTCAGCCAGGTTGGATCTAACGTACCTGTTATTGGTAACTTCAAGTATGAATTAGTTTGGACTCTGTTTTATTTGTTGACATTCTTCCCAACGAACCATGAATTACAGATTCATCAAATTAACGGAGCAGCGAAGGACCAATGGAAGCAGCAGAATCTGTGAGAGATTGAAGGTATTTGATCTGATACTGACACTAGCTTTGGAGTTTATTATTTATCATTTATTTTGTCTTATTATGAAGGAACTCTCTCAAATTTAAAAGATAAGATGGATTTAGTTACGATTTCAAATTTTACATGTATTTGGTGAATGCAAACATCATGACTCCATTTATTTTGGTGTTAATTTTCGACCTCCTAACTTCTCCCTCACTCTTACAAATTGAAAATGCATTCAGTTCCAATTGACTATGCTTACAGGGCACAGCTCTGCTGCCACTGCAATTGGAATAATTAGAACTCGTTCCAAGCACATTTATATCCCAGGGTTTACACATTAGAACTAATTGAATCTCTGCTCTTGGATCCCATAAACAAGACAATAGATAATTAAAATATAGTGGGAGATTCTACATATAAGGTAATCTTTCAGTATTAAAAATTACTTATGACATTCCCATGTCTAGCTTGTGCTGACAATGGCAACACCTCAGCCGTTCTGCCATGGCATTGGAAATATCAGGAAGATTGCTGCATCAGTGAAGCTAGGAGCAAATATGTTGTGTTCTTAGGTTATTCACAAACGTATTGCTCAAATTACTGGTTCTCTAGCAGCAGGAGATAATTAACTATCATGGAATGGAGAATATGATGGCCAATTCGTATGTCATTACTTTATTATAATGGGTGTTCCTTGTTCTGTTTTAGTTTTTCATTTCGTTTGGAAGTTGTAGGTTGGGAAGTAGGGCCATTTTAGATGAAGAAAGAGACTGCAGGGTTAGGGTTTAGGTTGCTTTTTGCTCTGTTTCTTACAATAAGAGACTGCAGGGTTAGGGTTTGGTTGGCAGAGCTGAGACTGGGTATGAGTTTGCATTGCTTCACTCTCTGTTTCTTACAATAAGTTTATGTTTTGACGCAGAGATGAGACGGGATAAGGGTTTGCATTGCTTCACTCTCTGTTTCCTACAATAAGTTTATGTTGTGTGCTCTGTCTCTTTCCCGATAAGTTTATGTTCTTGCTCTGTTCCTCACAACAAGTTTATGCTGCATGGCAGAGATGAGATGCGAGGAAGCCCGAAAGTTTTGTATGTTGGCCATTTATGTCCTCAAATTAATCGTTGGTTAACGTACATGGAATCTGACGTGGTTAGTACTCGGCGCACATGTGATCTCATGGTTCATTTTGTCAGCTTCTGTGTCCTCCACCAGGTAGGTGCATTCTGCCATTACGTTGCAAAAGAATAGAAATAAAGTTGGAACTTAGTAGGTATGTTTAACATTAATTGATCAAGTGGGGAGTGGGGATGGTGGCTTTGCTATTATTGTGAATAATTGACTTTTGCAATAAGTATTGGAAGAATAAGATGTGAAAGAAAAAAATGGCATTTTTTTATTATTGTGAATAATTTTGTATTATAGGTTTTTTTTTAATTTAAATTAATATAGATTTACTTTAGTGTTGAATTTATGGGAAAAAATATGAATTAGTAAAGTTTTGTGATTTTTAACTAAAAAAAATATTGGTATATGTGGTTTTGATAAATCTTTGCTAATGCTACTCTTTGTTGTATAGAAAGATAAATATTTTTCTTTTACAACAATGTAAAAGGCTAACCTTATGGTTTACTCTTGCTGGGCTTTGTACCCTAATACCAACTTGAATTTGTTTGAATATAGCATAATGTGTGGTGATTGGTCTATAATTTTTATTTTCATGACATTCAATTGATTTAGATCCAACCCTTTGTTTTTTGCATTTCTTCTTTGTACTTCTCATGTTTCTTTCCTTTCATGTTTGATGTCACACCTGTTGCAGACTTTCTCTCATGTATGTTTTGTTCTCCTTGACATATGTCTTAAATTTCTGGAAGAATATGCCGTAGCAAATTCCTTATTAATGTCTGCAAATGCATCAAAAAAATTTGTAGTTGTTCCTTCCTTGGATTGGCATCATTCCTCCAGACATTTACCTGCTTGGATGTTTGGATCTTGGATATCTCCTTTTATTCTTCAAGCTTGCAATCTATCACAAAACATTATAACAATTTTAAAATATAAATAAATTGTCCACATATTCACTCAACTAAAATCAAATGCATCTAGATTCAGCTTAATCTTGAATCTATCAAATACAGAGAGAGATCAAATCTCTCAAATCTGTAAACCTTTCTACAATGGGCACACTAATGGTCATACACTCATCATGTCAGCCCCATGTTTTTTCCATGATTAGATATCTCAAATTAAAGTTTAAAAATCTTTGGTACAACTACCTTCAAGTTTGAAAATTGACACTAAACCTTCTTCAAGTGTGATGGCAGCAATTTAGGTGTCCAATATGGCTCATTAATTAGCACAAGTATGGTTAATCGATTTTACTCTTTGCACTCCTCTAATGTTTGCTTCAAGCTACATTTGTATCAATTTGTAGCTCCCTTAATTATTGGTACAAGCCTATTCATGTCTTTTTTAAGTATTTAAGTGGGTTGTTTTTCATAAGCATATTTGAAGATATGGAATCTTGTTGGCAAACCAATGGCACGGGTTGTTAGTACCTCTTGTGTTCTCTCAATTCATCATGGTAGATTTTGATTTTTGGTTAAATCATAATCAACTAATCTTATTATGCTTCGAGTTGTCCATTACATATATGCAACATTTCACATATAGTTCCATTGCATGTTTAGGTTAATAGACCTTTTTTTTATGATCAAATCCTATTAACTTGCCATCTCATTGTGAAAATATGAGTCTACTTGCTGATATATTTTATATTAAAATGTCATAATGCATAAAATTATTATTTTATTAGTTGCAATACCATGCTTCTATGGCTGAAAACATATAAAATAAATAAATAAGTATATCAAGGTCATCATTCTTGCCTAGAGGAGAGGTTGATACTCCTTCCCTCTCTCCTCAAGCTTCCCTCACTAGGTTATACCCTCTTTTGTGTCTTAAGTTATGACAGTGTTGCAATTATGCTTAACCACCTCTCATCAAAACAACTTGGTTCTCCAATTGGGCCGCACTCTCCTTCAACTCCTAGGATCATTTTTATCTTATAATATTTTTGTTTAATGATGTATCTATCATTTTCAAATGGCTCTACCTCTCAAGATATAACCTCTCTCTTCCTAGGCTTTGGAAAAATTGTGTGAAAATTTCCTGTTGCGCCCTCTGGAACATCTCTAGCAAATGTTTTCATTCCTTACAATCAAGACTATTCTATGTTATTCAATTAAGTAGGTAAAGACAATTTCTTGAGTAGTTTTCCAAAGGAATTAGAATGTTTCCTTACTTACCATTTATTTACAATTCCCTCATAGTGTAGTGCATTCAAATTCTCCTTCTTGGTGTATGTGATGCCACTTTCTCTCTATGACCTGGCTTCTACACTAATTTTGTGATTCTTTTATCTATATACTTTTCTCTTTTTTTGTTTTTGATTACATAACTTTAGGAGTTACTAATGCACTCCCACTATATACTATAATCAATGTACTTTTAAGCCCCTTTGACCTACTTGTGTGGTCACTCATTGGACACTAGTAAAAGTGACTTATCTTATCTATCTATATCTTGTGGTGTAGTATTTAGGGTTATCTACCTCACTTGTGTCCTTACATCTCCATCTCAATTCAATCCCTACCTAGTGACCTGTTGTACTGTACAACAACCCTCCCCATTTTTAAATTTTAGAATAAATCCCATTTAGAAATAGGTCCCCTTTTTATCTTTCCTTCTAGATAGAAATAAAAGATTTAGAAAAAATCCCAATCATTTTTTAAAAATAAAAGATTCATTGATAAAAGGATACATTGCATATTTTTATTTACAAAGTGTACAAACCTTTAAAAACTTTCCGATCCGATGAGAAACAAAGCCTCAAATCATATCGAAAATATTATATGAAGTCTTTATATTTAACAATGTTCGATATGAACAGTAATCACAAATCGAAAAATCGGAGAATTCTTTAAAGTTTGTTTCGCTTTGTAAAATTCCAATGCAATCATGCTCAATCGCAATCGCATTTCGATAAACTTTAAAATGTATGTTCCTTTTACATGCTCTCGATGCGATGCGATTCATCGCAATCGCATTTCGGAAGAATTAAAACAATATATTCATGTGGTTTAAAGACTCCGATACGGCGGACCCCACCTCATCTCAATCACATTATCGGAAAAGCTCTTAAACGGTTCATTTCATTTGAAAATCTCTGATGCGATCTTCGCAATCGGAATTTGGCATAAGTCTTATTTCATTTTCCTTTTAAAACGAATCGCAATGCGAATATAACTTAAACATTCATATATTATTATTCATTGTGTTTCAAAGATTTAAAAGGTAAATATACCTACACTTATTTCGAAATATGCCAAAACTTTGATTGTACGTTAACATTAATTGACAAATCAAACAAATAATAATAATTTGTTTTGTTATTAAATGCATGAGTGTGACTCCCTAGAGGGCATTTAAGTTTTTAACCACGGATATAACAAATACAAATCAGTGAATAATCCTTTTGTATAGTTGTTCTCATTATTATGTCTTCACCTTGGCTGAAAGCTTTTCTCTGTTGCAGAACAATAGAACATCCAATTTTTCCATTCGTAGAACAAGAGAAACACTGCCCGATACTGAAATGTCGAAGAGATTCAGGAAATCGAAAGCTGTCGTTGCTGCAAAAGCTCTTGTGATCACTATGCCGCCTAAAGAGAAACTAACAAAGCTTAAGCTGGTTACAGATACCTCATGCTAGGGACTTGGTAAAATGACGTGGGAAAATGTTTACAATCTACTAGAAAAGGAAAACCCTAGAGTTGTTGAAGCTAAGGCCACAGTTCTTGACGAAGCCGACTTAGACTCTGATTCTGAAAGTCCTCTTGGTGCATTAGCAAACTCATTTCTGCACCAAGTTGCAGCTCGGGCAAACATTTTCCCATATTAGGATGTTATTAGATGGGTGATTGATAACGTGGATATCAAAGACAGAAATTTTTTTTCTGCATCTGGAGCAATCTTCGGGTCATTCAGACCAGAATACATCAAAGCGATGTACCACCTTCTAGACCCGCAGAAGATTTATAACAAAGATTTTATCAAAGAATTTGCTGCGAATAACAAAAATCAGTCAGAACCAATTAGAGAATGGAGAATGGCTCCTAAAAAGCACAGACACGAGGCATCAGGAATGTACTCTGTGGAGTCTCTTTTGCCTCCATACTGTTATGCCGCAACAATGATGTGTAGATTGTTTGGAAATGATAACTCGGCTAGGTTTTCCATTCAAATGGTTCCATTGATACGTTCTGCTATTAATTCTGAAATAATGGATTGGGTTGTCATTCTATCTGATAAGATAGCCAATAGAATTCTTGAGTACAGGAAAGACAAAAATTTAGGAAATTCCACTCCTCTTTATTTTTGTGCTTATATCCTAGATGCCCTCTGTTTCAATTCGAAATTCCCCTTATTAGGATGGAAATGGACTCCTAAAGAACCTGTTCCAATTCATATATATCACAAGTTCTTATGGAAGGGGCATTTCAAAAGTCATGTTTACAGAGTCTGTCATGGTTTTCTTATTCTGATTTACCAAATCATTTTTGGCCAATTCCCTCCTAAACTTTCCGACAAAGCTAGAGTTGATTTTTCCTTTATTGGAGATTGGTTCGGGGAGGAAAAATTCAAATATGTCAGAGTTTTTGGAAGTATTGTAGAGCCACACATCCTTCCTTTGTATGTTCTAGACAAAATGTTAGCACAGGAAATTTCTTATCAGTTGACAGTAGAAGGCATGTCTAGAACTTTAAAGAACAGCAAGAAACTTATGTGGCCTACTTTTCCTTTTAAATGTGGTGACTATACTCTCAGCAATTTTGTCCATGCTGAAAAAGAAGTTGTTAAGTTAATCGATCTCAAGCTTTCAACAATCCCATGAGGGCAATATGATCCTAGGAAGGTGGCATATGATTTTACTACTTCTGTTTCGATTGCTCGGTTCGAACATGAACCAAATTTATTTGATGATTTATTTGTTTCTATAGATAAAATATCCCAAGTTTTTTATTTGGCCAAGTCTAAACTTCAGGCCGAAGAAATGAACAAATTTTTGTTATTTAGAAGTCAGAGGTTACTCAAAGTTCCTCTGGATCAGTTGAGAGTTTCTACACAAGGATATGAATCACAACAGAAGGAAACAGGAAGTACATCTAGCAAAGAAGTAACAGGAACTAATCCTGTTTTAGAAATAACTGCTAAAAATTGATGTACAACAGTCTTCGGCCCAGGCAAGAAAAGAAAGCATAGGTATTGATGCCAATGTGCATACTAAAAAGGGAGGCACAGACAGTAAGAATACTAAACAGGCACCTAAAAGTGATATAAACAATAATGCAAATTCTCAACTTGGAGGAGAAGAAGCTACTAAACTTATTGTTTCTCCTCATTTGCTGAGCCAATATGAACAATTTGCCCAGCAAATAGGACAACAAAATACTCCCCAAGTTGATGATCCAAAAGACCAGGATATAGAAATCATCCCTGAAAATCCCACAGGTGAGATCATGTTGAAGATAGAAGAAATCCCTCCTTTGGATATATTTTACAGTCCCAAACATAGGGCTGTTGTAATAAAACAGAGGAAAAGGAGGAGAACTAATCAAGAACTAATCAAGATGCACTTTTGACATCACAGGTGGAATTCATGAATATTGTTTATAAGAATTTTGAGGTGAATCCATCTGAGGATCTCACTAAATTATCCCAGTATGCAGGTGCCTATAGTGCTGCTACTATAGACAAAGCCTCTGAAGTAACACAGTTAATGAAGCAAAAAGATGTCTAAATAGCCATGTTAGAAGAACAGGTTGCAGAGAACCAACAGAAAATCATTCAGTTAGAACAACGATTACAGGATGGAGAACTCAAATCTAAACAATTAGAAGAGCAGCTGGTTGTTGAAAAAGAGAAGATTGATCAGCAGACTCTAGAAAAGCAACAACAGCTAAATCAAAAAATAGCAAAATTACAGGCTCTTCTACAAAATGAACAGACTTTAAAAATTGAAGAGAAGATGTTTCAATCTAAATTAGACAAGTTTAAGAATTATCCCAGTTTGGATCAATTAAAAAATGAAGCCCTGGAGACAAACTTAGTTATTGTCTCAACAATTAAATGAATTTTGTCTAAAAGTTTAAGAAGCAAAATCCCTATGTGAATTAACATCTTCCTTGGTAGATGAAGGAGTCACTCTTAAAATTGAGTTTGTTGAAGTTGATGAAAAAATATTTGAATTTATTTTATGGCAAGAATCAGAATCGGGAAGAAAGGCAAATCTTCCCAAGATTATGGAGAGACATAAAGAAATTATTTTTGCAAAATGGGAACAGCGTTTGATCAAAGCAGAAAGATCCACATTCAGAGCTAAAGGCATAATGAACAATGTAGCACAGTTGGTGAATGATAACTTATATGCAATCAATTTAATTGCATATTGTACTCCCGGCCAATTACCTGAGGTAAAAGAAATTGATCACAGATGGAAACAAGAGATAATTAATAAAAATCAGCAAATTGGCCAACTACAAGGAATATCATGGGATACAATGTGGAGTTATCTTATCAAGCCGCATAGTCAACAGACAACAATAAAATTTCTTTCAAATGCCATTGATTGCATCATTCCCGAATTCTCCGATGCCACATATACAGGGCGGTTGCATTCAAAGCTTAGTCATCCTAATGAAGTGAAGGAAATGCTCAAAATCTGCCATTTGGGCACATCAAACACAACAGATAATCAATGAGTCGGTTTATCTCAAGATCGCATTTCTGTTCTAAAATATTTTTGATTTAGATAGATTGTAGGAATAGTTTTAGTTATTTTTTTTGTAAAGTACCTATTTAAACCCCTTTCATGCATTTAGAAAAAGGTCCTGAATTTGTAATATTTTGACTTGGAGATTACATTTTTGTACTCCATTGACTCCTATATTTTTATAAAGGATCACATCTGGTGATTCTCTGTGAAATTGCCTTTAAGAATTGCATTTCTGTATATTGGAGTTGATTTTACATTGAAGTTGTTGGATTTGGATATCAGATTGCATTGGAAAATATCGATATGGATATGGTATTTCTATCTATTCACTGTTAGTTTCTTATGTTATTTGATATCCTCTTTTAAATTGCTATCATTTATGTGTACTCGCTTTACAATATTTCTTTATACATATCATTTCTGAGTGTGTAGAAATATTTATCTTTTACAGTATGTGCAAGCGATATATGATGGTGAATGCAATATGTTATTATAACTCTGTTTAATTTCTTAAACAGAGTTATCTTTATTTGTTACTGCATATTTCAATTAAGTTGTAATACATTTTTATGGTTATTGTTCAATTGAAACAATTTAAAGTTGTATTCACATTTGATGCCCGGGTTAGTTTTAGAATTATTTTATCATTATTTAAATTAGATTAGATAGTTTTATTTTAGTCATTTAGTCTCATTTTCTCTCCATCCAATCATTCCATTACCAACCCATTTAAATCATTAGGAAACTGGTCCTATAAATCCAGTCGGAGCCACCACACCAAACGGAAAAGGAGTTGTCCTAAGGTCCCGACCGGGCGGTTATCCCCCAATGTTTGAAGCAGTGATTTTCAAGGCTTCAACATGACCCAATGACTAGTCATCATGTTTCCCAACATCTCTCGTTTACCATTGGTTATTGGAAGTTGGTCAATTGCATTTGTACATCCTCTTATCCATTATATTCTTAGGTAAGAATCCATGAACACCTCCTCCTCCCTCAAATCACTGTATTTCTTTACCCTCTCTTCAAATCATTGTATCGACTCCTGCCTTGCTTCCCTAGTAGCATCAAATACTACCATCCTTCTCTAATCCTAGTGAAATCTAGGAAGTGCGCATAAACCCATCTCCATATTACTGAAATCATGCAAACAATGGCCCCTTCTTTAAATATGGATGGAGGATAGTTGTGCATATAGTCCAACCAAAATATAATTCTGCCAACCAAAGAGTTTCCCCTACATAATCAACATGACCACTTGTTGCATATGATCGAAGGTATCCTCATGTTATGGGTGCGCATTGTTGATATTTTGGGGTAGCATCTGATGTTATCTATCTCCGAAATTTTGTGGAGGAGCTGGAGTACATGAGATCTCCAAGACCCAGAAAGAATTTAGAGGAATTCCATCTGGTTTGATAACTGTTATTCAAATAATTAATCCTTTTAATTAAGGACGCTAAGTCTAACTTAGGAAAATTAAAAGATTAAAGTGAATTAAATTAAACATGTGATGGGAATGTTCTAAGTGACGTGGATCAAGCAACTTCTAATCTTAGTCGTTGATTAGAGATTAGATCATGGTTGTTGGTTTTACAATGAGAAAAGTATAAGAGAAGGGCTTGGGGTCAGTTGGAGAAGACGCACAATAGCGGATGCACTGAGCTAAGTCAAAATTCTAGGGTGGGGTTTGCTAAGAATTTCGAAGCGATTTTGGAGTGCACTGAGGGGCAAATATTCGCAAGGGATGATCAGATCTGAGGCCAAGAATACAACAGTGGCAGAGAGGCAGTGTACCAAGCAACACGGAGGCTAGCCATAGATACGTAGTTCAACCAGAGCCATGCAGAAGGCAACGCAGAGGCAGCAACAACCCTTCAAGGGTGACGTAGGCCCAACCAGGGCAGTGTAAGCCCAGAGAGGCCGACGCAAACCCATCCAGGTTAGCGTAGAGGCTGATGCAAAGGGCTGAGGGATAGCGTTGGGGTTTCTGGTGGGCCAAAAATGGCTCGAGTTCTGTAAATCACGTTTGAGGGTGTGAATCAGCCATATTTTCTGTCTCAAGTGAAAGAGGTACTACTACTGTGTAATTTCTCTATAGCGCGAACTATTTTGGTGCGCAGATATTGTTGTATTCAAACTCTGCATAATAATATGTTAATTTTGGGAAACTAGGTCCAAACTCTCGGTTGTGTTACTCAGATGATGATCCCGATATTTTTATTGGATTCCTCTTTTGTAGAGGTGTAAGATTGATCTAAAGATCATCTCGATCAGATGAACAGAACATGTGTTTTGAATTTATTCCACTTATGTGCTAGGTCGGCCTGGAATATAATATAGAATTAAATGTCTTAAAGGACGTGTCACACACCCCCACAGATGATTATAAATAGGAGAGTTTTGGAGATCATTTCAGACACATTATGTGGAGGAAATTATCTTCTCTCTTCTTGGTGCATCTGTGTTAGGGCTTTCTCATGGAGTTGAATGAGGGCATCTTGATGTAGCGTTTTAGGGCTGTGTGACACGCTTCCCTGAATGACCTATTGGAGACTTTGCTGGTTGAAGCATCCTGCTGATCACCGTAACGCCATCATTCTTCTTCTTTTTTCTATTGTTGGCTTGTCTTCCATCGATCGATTTATTTGTTCTATCTACTTCAGTATTTTGTGCCCTAATCTGAAATGGCATAGAACATGTTCAGAAATTTACATGGTATCAGAGCTTAAGAGAAGATAATTCCCAACTTGTGAGAGAAAAGAGAGGCTACTACATCGTGGTAGAAGAAGAAGCTGCGTGGAACCTTTTTAGGATTTTTTTTAACGATGTTTTGGGCATCACCACAAGTCTGCATTAATTTATGGAAGGTCGCATTACTTGAGGGCTTGTTTGGGTGGCATAGAGGCCTAACCTTTGTGGCATATTCCTCCCTCAAGTGAGCCGCAGCTAGGAGGAGTTGTTTCAACCCATACACTGGCCTAAATAACACTGTCCTAGAGGCTGATTTATAGTGTAAAGCTTCAGGTAGTTTATGCAAGATCAAGTGGTTGTTAGGCAGCGTTTGGAGGCTTAAAAGGTGGTCCAAACCACTATGCAGGAGAAGATACAAGTCTGGGTGAAGGCCGCATTATTTGGAGGTCTAGAAGTGAAAATAAAAGTGTTATAACAGATTGTCAAGAAGCCCTAACCAGTGACCTGAGGGCTGAAACCAAGAATGTCCATTTTAGGACTGGTTAAGGGTTGTTTATGAGTGAAAGAATCTCGGGAGAAGCATCTGTAGCCTCTAGGAGCTATTTTGAGTAGGACGCAACCCTACAAATTAATTTGAGGGGCAGCATAGGGTTATCCATGACCCGAATTGCAACAGAGGAGGGGACCTCTCCTAGGGAAATCTATAGCTCTAAGGAGCTATTTTGGGCTAAAAATAAAGGGTTGTTAGGGACAACGTTTTGTGCCCTAACCAGACCCTGATTTGTAGCAGTCAAGGAGACCTAAATAGTAAGCTTGAGGTATGTTTTTTTTATACATGTGTAGATGTTAGATCCTAATTTATGGATCTATTTGTGGATTATATCCGAGCAGATTTGGGTACCTTATTTAATGAAGTTTGCTGTGTTGAAAATCGAAATTCTTTTGTGACTTAATTCTGGAATTTCTCCTTGAAAAGAAGAAAATGGTTGACAAGGATTGGATGCATTCCTGTAGCATTGGACGAATTATTCTTTGTTGATACAAAGTATAAAATGTCTGATCTCTATCTCGGTGATGAAATATCTTTATGATACAGAGGCTATTATCCTTGTGATGCAAAGACTTTGTAATTCTAAAAAGGGACTGAAGGAACAAGGCTTATGATCATTGTAGCAATCAAATTCATGAAATATTAATGACTAATGAACATATTATCAGAAGCTTGAATTTGCAGTGATTCGTGACTTGAATTATAAGGTAGTACTATGGTATGCATCTTGCATAGGCAGCATTTGATATTTTTGAATGATAGTTTTCATTCTTAGTATAGATAGAATTATATGGCACTACAAGATATCTACATATAAAAATGACACCTGAAGGCTGAAGGCTGAATTTTGTAGACAAAGTCATCATTGTTTGTATTGATGGTACTCCTGAACACTCATCATTAAGTTACAAGTGTGGAGTCTGTTAGCAACAGTTTATAGCAAGAACATCTTA